>JAWPHD010000619.1:0-425117 GCA_037043455.1 Cyrtodaria siliqua | reverse complement strand
AGTGGCTTTTATTATCAAGTTTATCAGGCGAATACCGCCTAGGCCGATGCTAAGTGTTTGCGAGCTGTTACAAATTACTATATTACCTCTCATTAAAAGACTCATTTAAACCGAGTCTGCTACTTTTACCTCTTGTTTGTGTTTGTTGCTTCCAAGGGATGCCCCTTTTTCAGTATTTATTGACAGTTCGCACTAGCGTTTCTTTAGTTCTGTGTGGCGGCTGTAAAAAATCGACCCTACTACAAATCAGTAGTGTTATTACTTACTTGTCCTTCACCAAACCCAATCTGTGTGGTGTAGGGATCACCAAACCCAATCTGTGTGGTGTTCAAGTAGAATGCCACTGAAGCCGGTGCTGCTAGAGGGAGTGAGGGGTGTTGCACATGAACTTACCTCGAATGAACAAACTCAATTAATCCGAGTCTGCTGCTTATCTCTCTTGTTTGTGTTTGTTGCTTGCAATAGATCCCCTTTTCAGTATTTATTACAAAAACTCAAAGAAACTGTTCACGGCTACTTTAAAAAAGGAGGAAATACTGTACTTCGTACATTTTCATCATAGTTAACGGGGACATAATCCAACAAATGCGTGCCTGGAAAATATACAGCCTCTGTTGGATGTCCCTGCAATCAATATGGAAATTGCATTAGTTATGCAAACTTTAACGATGCATAAATCATTTACATAAAAGCTTAACATATCCATTAAATGAATTAATCTTATTTATAAATTGATAACACCAAGATTAGTGTTATTTATTATTTATGAATAAATTATATTAGATTAGAGTCGTATTTTAAACCATTAATCTCGACGATTGAGTTTTTCCCTCAATTTATAAATGAATCGAAGAGTACTGGCGAAATAAATAATGCCACTAGCTGCATTTTCTGATAGATCACTATTGCTGCTAATGCATGCATGCCTTCAAATGAGGATCCAGGAAAGGGGTGAAATAATATTTGCTTGTCGGCTTTTAGGTGGGTGAGCTCATGGTTCACAGTTGTTCATTATTGGATTTAACGTTTAAAATCGTCTGAAAATAAACCCAAATTCACAAAATGCCATGATATGGAAACAAAACTATTCGGCGGGGTGTGGAGTGCGGGTGCCTACACACAAATCCTCTTCCTCATCATTCTCAAAATGGAAAAACAGGGAAAATGGGAGGGTGGTGGTGGTGGGTGGGGGGTCCGTGGGTGGGGAGTGTGTGTGTGTGTGTGTGGGGGGGTGTGTGTGTGTGTGTGTGTGTGTGTGTGTGGGGGGGGGGTGACCTTTACTGAAGTTTTAGTTCACTGCGACCTTGACCTTTGACCTTTTGGTCCATGTTCAAAGGCGTTTGACCGACTTCATACCAAAATGTATAAAGAATGTCATGAAGATTGGTCCAGTAGAACTCAAGAAAACAACTTGGACGTAAATTAAACCAGACTGTTACCTTGACTTTTGATTTACTTATGTGTATGCTCCAGGTCAACTTAGACAACAACACTTTGGAAGTAAAATAAAACGCCGGACGTGGACGAGGACGCTGCAGCCGGGTGTTGTATACCCAAGCACTTAACGCAAATAATTGAGCTATATTGCATCTACGAATATTATTCAGATATTATGCACATACGAAACTTAAAGACGAGTGTGGAAGTGTACAAGGAGCTACATGAAAAAAATCCCCTCCAGTTTAGTCTGAAACTTAGACTAGAATTCTATACACATATGCAGTGTATAAAACCGCCTGAAATATGTTTGCTATTCTAAAATGATTATAAGCAATGGAGCTATATTTTGTAGCACTTGTATGTGACGTGTACAATACGCCTATGGGACAATAAGGTTATAGTTCAGAGTTTGGTTCTGCTATAAAAATGCAAAACTAATTTGTTAATAGAGATGGCATTACTCTAGTGTGCCCCAGCGGGCGGCGGGAGGATATATGGCTCTGGAATTCACACGTAAATTGACATTAACTCGCCGGCATCATTCGTTATTGGTAATATTCTCGTACTGGAATAAATAGCTAGGTCCAGTATTAATAATCATTAATACAACTACCACAGGCATAGGAACAGGGGGACCTCCAATAATCTGAGAGGTGTGGGTGGGGGCAGAGTATGCTCTGGCCACCAATAATTTGACAAATCAAATGTGTTGACCCCCAAAATATCGAGGGGTCAGTGCAAAACTGTTGTAACTGCATATGAATAAAGAAGGAGATACAATAGTTTTGCTCTGACCCCTCGATATGCACGAGCCCGACATTAAATAGTATCACAGGGCATAACAAATTAGCTAATTTTGTTCATTCCGACAAGCGAAAAATAAAGTTCTTAAAAATGGAAACTTTTCAGTGTTCAGTCCCCCACCCCCATACGCCCCACCCCAAAGATGGAAAATGTTCAGTGTTCATTCCCTCCAAACGCCCCACTCCTAACCCCCACCCCACCCCTATCCGCCACCCACCCCACCCATAACCGCCACCCCACCACACCCCTAACCCCCATCCCATCCCATCCCACACCTAACCCTTACCCTACCCCTAACCCCCACCCCACCCCATCCCTAACCCCTACCCCACCCCTAACCCCCCACCCCCATATAAGAAACGTTCCTACGCCAATGCTTCACTATAAATAGTTGGTGCACTCATAGAAATAATAACATCAATAGCTCTGTTTTGCATTATTGAGCAGCCTGAGCAGACGAACACAATAGCTGCTTGCAGAATGCGTGCATTCATTTGACATTAATCTCTCCCTATTGCATATACAATAGCGTTCCATTATAATAAATAAAAAATAAATACAATAAATAAATAAATAAAACATATATATAAAATGGCATTCTAGTCACAGATAGGTAACTGCTAGATTTTAGTCATCTTTGTTTCTGCGGGTAGGTATGCTCTTTAAGTAGCACATATTATCTTAACTAGTAACATACACACAGAGTAACATACACACAGAGTATTCTGACACCCACTCTTTCGAGTAAAAGGTTCGACTATGCAATACATATACATGTTAGAGAATCATATACGATTTAAGCAAAATTTCGTTATTGTACAGATCACTGGCCTAATAATTAATTAGTGTTACTATGTCTGCGGTTATTTCTCATACTGGATCAGCACGCAAACAGTATCATCATAACGGCAGGGTCCCAACGGGATTCTTTTTCAGGAGCTGGTATAGGCAGTACGGGGTGTATTTGGGAGCCCCCTCCCATTTGTCGATTTTTTTTTTCAATTCTCAGGTGCACCATATGCTCTGAGATGAATTTTAATTATAAAATGAAGGTTTTAAGTTGGGGAAGAACTATATAAAAGATAATATAATTGTACAGTAAAATAGTATTTTATTAACTCATTTCCACATGTAATATACAGAATACAAAACATTATACAAAAAAGAAATTTAAGTTAACCCGGGGCTAGAGGGCCTGAGTGGTAGCTAGCATATTTCACTACCGCTCATGAACAGTCTCAATCAAACCGAGACTGCAATATTTCGTATGTGTCGTGCTCGGCCGTTTCCAAAGCTTCATTATCATACTCTTTTTTTTAACAACACAATTTAGTAAAATAGCACATTCAATTAGATCCACAAGTAGTAAACAAACAGAACAAATATACAGAACAGAACAGAAACATATCTAACAATGTACAGAACACAACTCGACACAAACAATATACAAGCAAAACTTCCTTAAAGCTGTTCAGTCCCTATTTTAACTGGTAATAACTCATGAATATGAATGAGTCACGTGTTTCAAATCGACGAACACCCCAAAAGTTGGTCGATACGTAAAATTTCACATTTTTATCTAGCCTCTTTACAGGTAACATCGATAAATATACGGCTCCAGAATATATGTCGTAAAAAATAGTTGCCCGGAACGGGAGTTGAACCACAGCCTTGCACTTGTAAGATTTGAAAGATGTACGCTGAATCTCTAGACCACTGCTATTTATTGGTATTTTGTAGCATTTTTAACACTAAATAGGCATTACGTAATAACAAGAGCGCGCGCACAAACTCTTCAAGCGCTAAATAACAAGTCGAAATATGGTTGATTTGAGGCGAAGTATTAGTTTCATATTGATAAGATACAGTATTACACCAGGCAATGTTAATTTACACGTGCGACAATATGGACTGCATATTCATTGATCCATCATTAGTTGCGTTCAAATATGTTGTTATTTTGCCTCATAATATTTTCTCAAGTAGCGTTGTAGTTCAGTGGATAGAGCACAGGACTTGAAATCAGAAGGTCGTGTGTTCAAGCCCCGAAAGAAGCTAACTTTTTTTTTTATAAATATTGCTATTACCTGTGTATAGGTACGATGTGCACTGGTCGATGTATATACAGTAAATGATTTCCTTCGCTATATTTGCTCGCTTAAATACCCGATTTCGACATGAGCTGGTGAACATGAAGTTAAAAATAAAGACACGCCTACAAAGAAGAAATCGATTGATATAGGGACTCTGTAGCTTTAACATGGATTAGCACATCGCAATGTTCAAGCACTTAAGTTTAGAGCATTGTCACATCATTCCTTTATTGGAGAGAGGTTCTTCGGTTTGATGCCTTGTGCAAGTCTTCCCCACACTTGTCGGTCATGTCGGTCATAGTCCATGTCTACTGGAGATGGCCCCGTACCGAGACTGCAATGAGGCTGTTGATGCCTTGTGTCAGTCTTCCACACACGTGTCGGTCGTAGTCCATGTCTACTGGAGATGGGCCCCGAACCACCATCAAGTATTACCATTGTGTCATTTTATGGTAGCAGAATGTTAAATCTCACACCCAACACGACACCAGCAAGTCTTTATATTGGCTGCACAATCAGGGGACTTCCTATTGGAATTCCATTCGAAACTAAGTTTGATATACCGGACACCAAAAGGAGCACTTTCCCAGCAGATACCGACACGTTCATCATTTTACAGTATCGAGTTATTACGGAAAATAGTGTACTTTATGCTACAGATGAACAAGGAAGAGGAGTGTCAAGTGCTATTATGCTGATAACAAAAAATAAACAATACACTGATTTGCATAATGTGAACACTAACAAAACAAACATTTATCCTATCACACATAACGAGTTAACTGTTAATCATGTTGATTATCACTATGGTGCAACTTTTCCTTTTGAAAACCAAACACATGACAATGCTTATGGAGTTTCAGCCCCTGAAGCATACCTTGAAGATAAAACTCATCTACTAGGATATGTAATTGCTGAAGAATCGAGAAATCTATCAAGTACGGAACATGATGTTCAACATGTGAATTACTCTTCTAAAGCTGCAATAAACGAAGCTGAATTAACTTATATAAATGATAACCAAAAATACATGGCAAATGAAAATGGTAGAGAAGAAAAAATGTTATTCGAAGAAAAATACGAAATCAAACAATTATATAGTTGGAATATAATACTTCTTGTTTAGATACCAGTACCGATCCTATTTATACAGATGCATTTGGTATAGTTAAAATCGAGGTTGTGGAAGATTTGATAAACAGTCCTATTGTTAAAACAAACCTGAAAAAGTCGGAGACAACAAAACGGAAGCAAAAGAAAATGAACAACTTAATATTTAAAAGGACACCTAAGAAAATAAAACTTACTGAAAATGAGGGGACTGAAACCAGAAGGAGCAAAAGGATGAGATCTAAAGGGTTCCGGCCAGATTATCGCGATATTGTGATGAATGCACACAATGCAGATCATGGAGATCTCAAAGATATCTTTGCGAGGCAGGAAACACAGAGCAAGAAGAAGGAAACGTACATAAGTGACGTGCAACCAATATCTGGCAAAGACAGTAATGCACATACTGAAAACCAGCGTATACTCACTGATGATGTACAACATAATGCATTAGAATACAATACAGTTGGTGATGCTTCGAAAATAAAAGTAAAGCCATCTAAAGACATTAAATATGAAAAAAATATAAGGACAACAGGTGCAGAATCGAAGGGATCAAAACTATTGTTTAAAAGACGTAAGGGAGTTAAAACAAATTTTACTAAACGGAAAAAAGTATAACGGTAGCACGTATAAAAGCAAAAGAGCAACATACGATATTGTTGGGGAAAATAAACGATTTAAAACTACATTGCTAAATGTTGACAAAGGTGCAAGTGCTTCTGCTGAAAAAGCAAACAGAATAAAGGTCGGATTGAAAGATCATCCTGATAAAGATAGAGTTGAAATGGTTGCATCTTATGCAAGAAAAGACAGAGCTAAGTCAGTAGATAAACGATCTGTTGAAGTGTTAAGTAGCACTCTTTGTGAGAGTTTTACGGTTAAAAGTACATGTTGCGATGTTATGGAGAGCCATATTGGGTGTCATTTCAATGGAGATTTTAATTGTGTACGGTGCGACTTTATGGCACCACATATTGCTGATATGCAGAAACATAAAAAACGTGTTCATAAGATTAATATCACAGTATGCTATATATGTGGTCTTGAAGTTTACTCTCAAAGAATGAAATTTCATTTAGGGACCGTTCATAAGATACCTCAGTACAGTTGCAAGTACTGCCAGGAGGAAGCTGGTACTGTGCTGTCTTTCACCACCTCTCGCCTGAGCAAAGAACATGTACGAAATGTACACCCTGAAAAAACAGTTGCTTGCCAACTTGTAATGTTCATTACCAAGTTGGATGGTCACTTAAATTACATTTAAATGGTGGTTGTAAAGGCGTGAAACCCAAAATCTTCATTTGTGAAACGTGTGGAAAAAGTCTTAAATCCGATTGTTCTCGAAAGCCACACATCAACGCGATTCAAAGAGAATATCAGGAAATACCAGTGCCCACAATGTCCATGTTCAGCTGCGTATAGTGTTCTAGTGGCGAAGCACGTTCTTACACACACAGGTATTTAGAAAAAAATTATAAGGAAAACTTGGCCAGAGTTTTAATATAATAATAGCACGGACAAATCGAAAACCACCAATATCGGATAATACACGTCAGAGTCATGGCCTTTGATTTTATATAAATTTTGCATCCGGTCTTTACCAAACTTGGTGAGAATTTGAATATCGATGAAAGCTCTTGCAAGTTAAAAAACGACCTTTATTGGAAAATAAATACCTGAGTTATTCCCCCACTCCTATATTCTGCATACCTATTACTTCGGCACGAACATTGCTTACATATTTTTATCAAGCAGGAAGGGGCTGCGATTTTTCAAACATTTTAAGTCCACGCCAATGGATGTCAAAAAATCCCCTGCCCTACTTTTATTATCGAAAAGATTCCTATGGTTCTTTAACGTGCTCGGAGGGTAGACCGATACACGGGACCGCCCGGTTTACGTCACCATCCGACGGACGAGGCTAAGGGAAAGTGTCTTGCCCAAGAACACACCGACGAAACTCAGTGGCACCACGGAGGATTGAACCCGGGGCCTCCAGTTACAAATCCGCCGCGATATCGACTGCGCCACGCCGGCCCTCTTATAGAGGGTAATGAGAGGAAGTGCAGAGTAACTCTGTCTTCCTTCAAATTGGAGTTATTGCCCTTTGTAATTTTATACTTATAATTTTTGTCCGGAGCATAACTCAAAAAACTACAGATGGCACTACCATGAAACTCCATACAATGATAGAGAACAATGAGAAGAAGTGCAGAGTGGAAGAACAGTAACTCTGTCTTCATTTAAATAAGAGTTATCTCCCTTTGTAATTGTATACTTACAATTCTTGACGGGAGCATAACTCAAATGCTACTGATGGGATTGCAATGAAACTGAAACTTCACACAATGTTAGAGCGGTTATAGGGTGGGGATCTCAACAGTTTACAATTATATGAACTGGGTTATGTCCCCAGGAGTGGGGATATACCTCAGGGTCGATGCTGGTTGGATGGTTCTATCCGTATATTCATGCCCATAAAGTGTATATATGGTTATAGGGTGGAGATCTCAACGGTTTCAAAGTTATGACCTAGGAGCTATTTCCTCAGGGTCGAAGTTGGTTGAATGGCTGTATCCGTCTGTTCATGCCCAGAAATTGAATGTTTGGTTTTAGAATGGGGACCCAGGCTCCATGTCTTCAGAGATGGAACATACGCCAGGGCTGTTGCTGGTTGGTCGGTGGAATCTGCTGTTCATGCTCAGTAAGTGTATAACAGTTGTTTTAAAAAAGAAAATATTTTAAGTTTTCCCCCTATATGTCTAATTAAAACATGTAAACACAGTTTGTAGAGGGTCATAAGTTTATGACACATGTAAAATATTAGACCTCTATTAGATGTAGCTTTAAAGAAAATTTAGTTTCTTCAGCTCTACTGATCAAAGATCAGCAGATCTTATGCCGTGGTGTGGCTTCCGTCGTCAGCCTATCCGTCTGCCTGTCTGTCCGTCCGTCAGTCCGTAAGCTTTTTGTTGCGATTACTTCTCTGAAACTACTGGATGGATTTTCATGAAACTTTACCGGAATTTTGCCCATTATATCTAGTTGAATCTAACAAAAATACACGTTGATGTGAAATCCAAGATGGCCACCAAATTTAAAAAAATAGATTTTTAAAAAACAAGATTGTAGCGACTGAATTTGGTCTTGAAAACAAGTGATATTGAAAAAGGATTTTTTTCTAAATTCATCAGCGTGACATGAATTTGGTCCTTTTCGAAAAACATTTTGATTCGACGTTAAACATGGCTTCCAGCGGCCATCTTTGTTTACATAGAGTTGTATACTAAAAACTTGTAGCGACTATTTCTTTGAAACTGCTGAATGGAATTCGTGAAACTTCACAGGAATGTTGCTCTTGATGTCTAGCTGATCCTAGCAAAAATTCAGGTCGTCCCGAAATTCAAGATGGTCGCCACGGCTAAATATAGTTTTTAAACATACAATTTTGTGGTGACTATTTCTCAAAAAACCATAAGTGATGTTAATTTGGAATCTTTACCAAAATGACTGGCATGACATGTAGTTGGTTTTAAACAAAATTCATTTCGATTCAATATCAAACATGGCCGCCAGCGGCCATCTTTATTTACTTAGAATTATATTGAAAAAAAAACGTTTGGCGACTACTCCGTGAAACTACTTCATGGATTTTGGTGTCTAGTTGGTCCTAAGTAAAAACCAGGTAGGCAGGAAATTCAATACGGCCGCCATAGCTAAAGTGGATTTTAAAACTACAACTTGGCAGCGTCTACTTCTCATAAACCATAAGTGGTATTGATTTGGAACCTTTACTAAAGTGACTGGCTTGACATGAAGTTAGTCTTAAACAAAATTATTTTGATTCGATTATAAGCTTATGCTGCATGCAATTTATGAGCGTTATACCTTGTAGTTTCAGAGAAGTTTTTTAAGTTTTACCACTATAAGTCCATGTAAAACATGTGAACCTAAATTTGCCCACAGGGTCACCATTTGAACAAACTTGGTAGAGGACCATAGGTTTATGGTAAATGCCAACTTTTAAACATCTGGCTACTGTACTTTCAGAGAAGATTGTTTTGAAGATTCTCCTATATCTATGTAAAACTGTGACTTCCCGGGACGGGCCAGATTTGACCATGGTCACCATTTGAATAAACTTGTTAGAGGACTATAAGCTGATGTAACATGCAATATATGGGGTCTCTATGTCTTGTGATTTTGGAGAAGACGAAGTATGTTTGCTACAGTCTATGTAACGTACACAAAATCTCCATATACAACATTTGGAACCCAGGGGCACAGCCATTTTTGATTTTATGAAGACGAAAAAGATAAACTTAAACTTGATAGTTTAGTAGCTAGCGATTAATTCTAAACAAACCCAAACCAAAATCTATCTAGCAACGGCGGCCATCTTGAATGTCGGATGGACAATTTGTTTTCTGTAAGTTCCCAAACCAATAAGGAGCATCCATGAGAAATGTCATTAAAATTGGTTTAGTGGTTTTAGAGAAACTGCTGCTAACGGACGCTAACGCCCACGCTAATGCCCACGTCGAATGGGATTTGAACCCACGAACCAAGGTGCCTTATGAGAAACATCATTAGTGAGATTTGGGTTACCAAATATTGCAAATTTTACCAATTCAAAGACCATAACTCAGCCATGACAAATCATATCAAAACCATTTTCGATAGAACTTGCCCAAGATCTCATTATTCAATGCACATTCTGTGAACATTTGGTTTGGATTGGATGAAAACTGGAAATCTACACTACCAAGCGGTCTCTAAGTAACATATATAGTTTATTTGATTAGTTCTGTTAAAAAACGCATTCAAATTCAAAATGTATGTTATCATATCTTCACAAACTCTTAATTTGATTTCCAATAGTTAAATAGTTTCCGGACAAACAGTTGTGCAATTTTCTGTAATATATTTGGATATCCAATTAAGGATGGATATAGATTAAATAAACAAAAGCTTTCATATTTAATTGCATGTTTTAGTAACCGCGGAAAAAGTTCGCAAACGTGTTATATATCGGCCCAGGCTATCGCATTGGCCCGGGCAATAGCCGGTTGATCGGCGTGGTCTACATTTATATGTTTTTCACCAGTTAAGCAATCAGCAATGTAATCAACATAATCAATACATGATAATAATGTCATTATTGCGGACACAATGAAATCTAAACAGCAACAAGCAAACGAAAAAGAGCGAAAAGGTAAGAATCTCTAAGTAGACTCCCAACACATTTTTAACAGTTAACATAATACATTGCGTATATCTAATACGTGATTTGGTGGGAGGAGAGATATTGTTTTTATTTCTACAAATCAATGCACGTTTAATAACGTAACGTATATATACATAATAAACTATACATTTGTTGTTGTTTTCTCCGTCATTTCAATACTATACACATTTACGAATGCAGATATAATTATATACAATATGGGTGCATACTATGTTAAATTTAATATTAGATTAGACGTAAGAATCATGGCTCTTATGGTAGTGTTTACCTACCCTTACCGACTCCCACCCTCACTTTTCCGGCGAGGTTTCTGACGGTATCACGCAACGCTGGCATAAACAACCACCATATTCCTTAAATACCACAACTGCATGCAGAAGACTCACCAAAGAGATGTTGTAGTGACAATATGCGAAAAAGTCGCTTAGTTAAGGAGTTAGCTGGGACCAGTTAGAAAATGGGCTTATTATAAATCAAATGAAAGGTAATTATGTGTACTAAACGATCCCACCAAAATTACTTGCACAAAGTGGTACACTTTTTTAAAATGGCGCCTGAACACTACAACCCATAAATAGCAAATTTCAGCAAAATATTAGCTACCACTAAAATTATGTTTCAGAGAAATAATAGCTCATTTTTCGTTAACAAATATATATAAACATCTTCCTACGTATTTAAAATAACTGTGTATGCTGTATTTCATGTTTAACTAAAAAATATTTCTTAAATATAAGGAATAATACTATACTTAAAAATATCGATTTTTTTTTTAAAATAGGACGATTATATTTTGTTTAATACATGTTCACGTGAAATTAATTAATCAATTCATTTTAGTTTAATGAGAAATGTAATAAAATATGTAAGAACAGATTTACTACAAAATAAATAATATAAAACGCATAAACTTTCTCAAATTATGACAAAACTTTTCCTACTCCGATTTTTATATTTTAATGCTTAAACATGTATGCTACTAATCATATGAAAGTCTTTTGTTGTTGCTTTAAAGTTACTGTTATATTATGCAATATATTGATACTATACATGATTTCAAATATCCACACATATTTTAAAATATGTATGGTTATCCAAAATGATTTTACACTGTATATAAAGGGAGATAATTAATCGATGGCGTTGTTTTAATCGTATTAGTTTCTTAATGAATATATAAATTATTCACTTTTTAATTAGCTTTATTCATTATTATGTACAATACATACATGAACCACTCAGATTTTAATGTTGGAAAGATACTTTACTACTCGTTTTTTGCTGCGATCAAGACGGTTGTGTAATTATATAAGTTTAAGAATGTACTATGCACAGCCGATCACTTACGATGTTCACAACTCGCACTTTTCCCCCGCAATTCAAAGTACTAATTGATTGTGTATTGTTATTGCCTTATACCTGCATGTAAAATAGTTAAAAAAAGTATGTACATTACCAATGGTGGATTCTTCTTCACTAGTGAGAATCCATTTCACTTGCGAAGACAAATATAGTTTTTGGAAGGTTGCTTTTCTTTGATATAGTTTTTTGAAGGTTGCTTTTCTTCGACAGGATACAGATACAGTCTACCACCGAAAATTAGGTATATGACTTTAGCTCAAAGAAACTAATCAATCTTCTGAATTAATTCCGTTTCTTGCCTGTTATAGCATACAGTAGATGACAAGAATAAATTTTACTCGTTATCAAGTGTGTTATTTCAAAAGAAAGATGGTGACGACAGTACCTCTATTTTAATTCCAAGAAATAAGGAACAGTCAAGTAAAATTTCGCATGAAAATAAGCTATAGATGTATTAATAACTACAATTACCTTTTAAAAGTCTACTACAAGACCAGTCTCACCAAGATACTTTTCGCTTTAGTAATGAATTTTGGAATTAATATCAAATACTTCACATGAGTTTTCTTGAGGTCTATGCCTTGCCGAAACATGTTCAAAACTGCAGTTATTGATATGACACTTGATCAAAATATATATTGTTGACCTTTTTCCAGTTCATGAGCCTAATACGATTGCATTGTATGCTCCCATCATATATCTATACAAGTCCAACCGATATGTTCACCCTATACACGTCTATCAAGTATTGTCTGGCAAAGACAAACATATTCAGACGATGGACCAGCAATTGATGCAGTTGCACAGCAAGTGAACTCAGGTCTAAGCCCACATAACTCCATTCACGTTGTGTTTGACTAGCAGATAGGAAGGGTATAAGTTGACGCTAGGCTAATATATTTGCTTACATACTCTAATGTATATGCTTCTTCTACAGTTGAGAGTATGTTGGCTGGAAAGAGTAGCACAGAAGTGTTCTTGGGCTAACACCAACATATGACGGTGCTTCTTGTGTCGTTATTTTGTTTATTTGTTTTTTGACACGTTTTGACAGATTAGAGAAACACCTTATAATGATTCAGATAAAGCATCCATTGATTCAGCAGATGACGCAACGCAATTGAAATTGCCATATCAGGTAATATCGCCAGGAAATCTCAGAACTTGGTGCTTACGGTTTTTCAAAGTCGGCAACATTCAAGTTCTGATTTATGTTTCTGGAAACAGTTGATTTTAACCAGCATTAGGGCGGAAAGATCGGGTGATTGGATATTACATCTCGCGACGCAGGCAAGTATGCTGCCTTATTTTGTCAGCATAAAACATTCTAACTACGCAAGATAGTTACCTGTATACCTTTGGAAATGCTCGTAGATATAATAGAAAACATGTAAAACATTGTTTTTTATAAGGCCAGTTTACCTTTCGACACTGCGAAAATGGAACATTTATCGGTACCTGGAGCCAAAAAAACCCCACTATTTGTGACTCTAAACGTGCATTTTTTCCTGCAGTTCTTGACTGACCGGTTGCGACTCTGTTTGATCATTTTATGTAATTGGAAATAAAACAATTATCAAGGTGATGAAGGTAAATAGTGCTTCTAGCTTCATAAATAGGCTATGACAGGGCTTTTGAAACAGGTCTTTAGCAGCCATTTTCGTAAGAACCAAAGGGACATTGTGCAGTGTTTCACCATAGTTTAGATAAACTATGAATGAAGTTGTCGGATTAAAATTTATCTGTTTAGCAAAGCTTCCACCATGATGTGAATGCAGTTTTAAGCTCCCTGTAAGACATGCATCGACTCCAGCAACATTAAGGATAAATGCCGATAATTCAAAACAAGAACCTGAGTTCCTTGTTAGACATGGATGGGAAATGAGTGATAACGGATTGAAACAGAACGTATTTTTTGGGAGAAATGGCATCTGATCTTCTCGTAACACATCATGCATTTGCAGCTGTAAACGGTCATGTTCCTCAGCATCATACGTTTGCATAAGAAACAACATGTCATTCATGGTAACCGCATTTTTTGGAAGAAATCGGATATATTGTTTTTGAAGCAGTCCGTCCTTCATTCTGTCAGCCCGTCCGTCACGACCTTGTGGATGGAACTACTCCTGAACGGTTCGAGATATTAAAAATCCGTCTTTACAGAAATTTTGATTAGGTCGAAAGGTTTTCATTACGATAAAGAAATATAAAAAGATCGGACAGGGAAAGTAGCATTCAATAAGATAAGTCTGCTACTTGTATCTCTTGTTTATGATTCTTGTTTCCAAGAGATCCCCTGTTCAGTATGTATTGACATTCACACTAGCATTTATTTAGTACTGTGTGGCGGCCGTAAAAAGACTACAAATTAGTAGTGTTATTACTTACTGATCCTTTCGGATCATCAAGCCCAGTCTTTGCGACTTTAAAGTAGAATATCGCTTAAACCAGTGTTAGGAGGCGTGAGAGGTGTTGCACTTTACATTACCTCTCATGAACAGAATCAGTAAAACCGAGTCTCTATCTGTATCTCTTGTTTGTGTTTGTTGCTTCCATCAGTAGTTATTGACTTTGACCGTCTAAGTTCACAACTCATTTGTTTCTTGAAAAAGAAACTTTTGGACGAAACTCCTTCCAGACCATTTGAGGTAAGAAGCTGAAACGTTATGGGAAGCTTGTTGAAGATGAGGTTGTCACTAAAGGTCTGACATTTGATCTTCATCATCAAGGTCAAGGGCAGGACTTAGTATTTTGCCTGAAAATGGCTTGTGCACGGAAATCCTTCTAGACCATTCAAGGTAATAAGCTGAAACTGAGTATGAAGCGTGTTGAGGATGAGAGGATGTCAATGCAGTTCTGAAATTTGACCTTCACCATCAAGGTCAAGGTCTGGACTTGAGGTATCATTGTGATATCGAAAATACGGATGTTTTGTGATGGCTTCCATCGACTGGCTCTAGTTGAGTGTTGTATGTGTAAATCAGACGAACACGTTTGTAACAAAGCTAACCCAAGCCCAGTACAATGATGCTATCGTAGTAGGAAAATATCAAAGAGAACTTAACATTGTCATGCATAGTGAAGTGGAAATGTAACTTAAGAACAAAACATAACACTTTAGCAATGCAAAAGATTAAAATCACAATGGAAGATGTAATATGTATTCCTGTATACTGTAAAAAGTTGCCATTGGTGGAAACATATGCACAAAGATATAGATCACACATCATAAGTATAACAAGAGGTCAATGACCTTGAAGCTCTACTGATTGATTTTGATTTCAGGAAGTAGTCGCTACAGACTTGTTTTTTGAAAATCTATTTTTAACCGTGGCGGCCATCTTGAATTTCCGGCCGACCTGAAATTTTGCTAAGATCAATAAGACATTAAGAGCAACATTCCTGTGAAGTTTCATGAAAGTCCGTCAAGTAGTTTCAGAGTAGTCGCTACATGTTTTCATTATATAACTCTATGTAAACAAAAATGGCCGCTGGCAGCCATGTTTAACGTCAAATCAAAACGATTTTCGACAAGGACCAACATCATGTCATACTGATCATTTTAGAAAAAGTCCCATATCAATATCTCTTATTGTTTTGAAGAAGTAGTCGCTACAAACTTATTTATTTTAAATCTATTTTTAGCTGTGGCGGCCATCTTGAATTTTCGGCCGACCTGAAATTTTTCTAGGATCAACTAAACATCAAGAGCAACATTCCTGTGAAGTTTCATGAACATCCGTCAAGTAGTTTCAGAGAAGTAGTCGCTACAAGTTTTTACTATATAACTCTATGTAACCAAAGATGGCCACTGGCAGCCATGTTTAACGTCGAATCAAAATAATTTTCCACAAGGATCTACATCATGTCATGCTGATCATTTTAGAAAAAGTCCCATATCAATATCACTTATAGTTTTCAAGAAGTAGTCTCTACAAACTTATTTTTTACAAATCTATTTTTAGCTGTGACGGCCATCTTGAATTTCCGGCCGACCTGAAATTTTTCTAGAATCAATTAGACATCAAGAGCAACATTCCTGTGAGGTTTCATGACAATCCGCCAAGTAGTTTCAGAGGAGTAGTCGCTACAAGTTTTTACTATATAACTCTATGTAACCAAAGATGGCCACTGGCAGCCATGTTTAACGTCGAATCAAAATAATTTTCCACAAGGATCTACATCATGTCCATATGTCATGCTGATCATTTTAGAAAAAGTCCCATATCAATATCACTTATAGTTTTCAAGAAGTAGTCGCTACAAACTTATTTTTTAAAAATCTATTTTTAGCAGTGACGGCCATCTTGAATTTCCGGCCGACCTGATATTTTTCTAGGATCAATTAGACATCAAGAGCAACATTCCTGTAAAGTTTCATGAAAATCCGTCAAGTAGTTTCAGAGGAGTAGTCGCTACAAGTTTTCATTATATAACTCTATGTAAACAAAGATGGCCGCTGGCAGCCATGTTTAACGTCAAATCAAAACGATTTTCGACAAGGATCAACATCATGTCATGCTGATCATTTTAGAAAAAGTCCCATATCAATATCACTTATAGTTTTCAAGAAGTAGTCGCTACAAACTTGAATTTAAAAAATCTATTTTTAGCTTTGGCGGCCATCTTGGATTTCACATCAACATGAATTTTTGCTAGGATCAACTAGACTTCATGAGCAACATTTCTGTAAAGTTTTATGAATATCCATCTAGTAGTTTCAGAGGAGTAGTCGCTACAAATAAAAGTTAACGGACGGACAGACGGACGGACAGACGGACAGACGGACGGACGGACGACGGACGCCGCACCACGGCATAAGCTCTGCTGATCTCTGATCAGTAGAGCTAAAAAGTGAACTTAACCTCAAAAGAAGGTATAAAAGTCGAACAGGAAATTCACAAATTTGCAAAAACAACAAATTACAAGGATATATAGAAGAAAAGTATGTGACAAGGATATATAGAAGAAAAGTATGTGACACTATACATATAAAAGGATTGACACCTTGGTATCGCATTGGAACAGTTTAGGAAATGTGTATTACGCGTACTATCGAATATATTCCTATGGTTCTTTAAAGTGCTCGAAATATAGACTCTGATACAAGGACAACCCAGTTAAGACTCATGTCGGACGAGGCTAGCGTCTTGCCTAAGGACACCGAAGTATCGCGCGGCACCAGTGAGTCTCAGACCTGTGATATCCGGATTCAGAGTTGAACATGTTTACCCACTTGGTCACCATATTCGACAATACAGTGTTAAGTAGATGTTAACGAAAGGAATGGATAACATATGCACAAGCCATGGATATACGTGGAACTTCATTTAACAAAAAGACAAATAGCAATGGTTGTTTTCTTGACAACCATGTTGGATATAATGAAGATATAGATTACAGATGAGATAATAATTAAAAGTGCTTTTTATTTGGAATTAATAGAAGATAAGTGAGTATAAGGCAAATTAAAACACATCGACAAATGTCATTCGTGTTGGTATATAAACGGTATATGCATAAAAAAGAAATTAACACAGAGTGTATCAAATATGGATTATACTATGTGTATGATACACAGATATATTTTAAGTGAAGCCTTAAACATGCTAATACAATCGAATTGTAACTAGTACTATATCTCGTTTGCTTTAAAATAAAAAATGTCATACGTTTTTTTTTAAAGTGTTTGAATTTTCTTACAATACGTATTCAAAATAATACACATATTTGTGTGTGAGTTAAAAAATTAAATAGTTCAATACACTGATATCCATCTTAAAGCTTAGGCAATTCATAACGCATATGATACAACATAGTTAAATTCAAACTTGTTAAACGCAAACAACAAATATTAAATTTAGAAACATAATAAATCTTCATAAAACTGATTTCCAGGTGTGTTTTGGTTTCACCATAACTCGTTTTAGAAATGTTTTCTTTAAATTTATGTATTTTAAAACACATGTTAGATGCATATTGTAATCAGTAAGGCTTAATACTTCATTTGATATCAATCCACCAGTGGTTTACGATAAAAGCGAAGCTGCATATGCTTGATCATTTTTTAATTTCATTATCTCCCTTTATGCATCCTTTTATCGCGTCTGTTTCCAAAAATAAGTGATATGTATGTTATATTTGTTTCTATTGAAAGTCGAACACAAAATACCAAACTATTGCTTTAGAGTTTGTTCATTCATCTCTTTGGTGATTTATATTTAAATCAATATTTATTTTGTTTCATGAGGGTCATGTATTTTAACCGTTGACTGCCAAAAATCGTACCACTTTGCGCAAGTAATTTCAACTGATCCTTGTTGGAGAGGGTTTATACTTTCCAACAATATCATAGTTATCCATTTTCTAGGTGGTCCCGACAATTTTTAAAAAACCCGTCAATTGTCACTACAACAAGAGAAAAGACACGCCGATATTGTCAGTGTTCGAAGGCCACTGTTAGAAGACTGTTTATTTCTGACATGTTCATTGTTTACGTTCGAAATAATCTCGTTCTCGTTTGACGTCTTGTTCCGTATTTGGAAACTTAATCCCGCCCTTTTCACGTACCTGACGCGTACATGTTAACGTTGTCGGTTTGTATCAACTGTGAGCGGGTTTAAGTTTCCAAATACGAAACAATACCGCGCGTGAAATTTTAAATGGTAAACATTGAAGGTGAATGTACTCTGAAAAATAGCAAAGTTAAAAGTAGGAAAACTGGAAAAACGACTGAATAATTTTACATGAAACTGACAGTACCGTTGTGTTTCGTGTTAGGATGCTATCAAAGAAGAACACACGTCTAACTCCGATGGTTATTTTAATAAGACTAAACAATATACACAGTATATACACAGGCATGCATATCTACCATCATATATCAAGTTACAACAGTGAGAGCAATGCTCTGCAGTCCTCTACGAGTACATGAAGATAGTATAAACAATATCACTTAAATGCAGCGCTATGTCCAATTGTTTATTGGTGCGAATGTCCTCTGGACGAATGACCGGACAGGCTGTGGACCCTATGATGACGCCTACCTAAAGCCCATTGGGACGGTGGCGTTTGATGTTTGTCTATAATCTTTCTTGTCGTGCCCTTAATGGTTTATTCTCTTGTTGCTCTGGCTTCTGCCAAGTCATTGAGTACCTTCATTGTGGCTTTCTAGGCTATTGTTATTTTGTATTATATTTACACGAGCATGTCTGTTTTACTTATATTGCCTATTGATGCTGCCTTGTTGGTTAGAGATTAGATCATGGCGGGGATTTCTTTATTTACACCGTTCTGTTTTAATGGGATGACAGTAGGGTAAGTGTGAGGTTTGGTGCACCCTAGAACCGGTTTAAACCCCCAGTGGTCTACTTTGTCACTGACCGTTCCAAGGCGGTAGCCCTATTGTCAACCCTTTTGTGTTTGTGATGTCGTTTGCTTTTATTATTACTTTTGCCTTCTTGTTTGTCTGTTTGCATGTCTGTCTCTGTGTTTTGTGGTTGACTGTCCTCCTTGAATGCTACATTCCCTGTCCGATCTTTTAATATTTCTTTGAAGGAATGCCCCGTAGGAGCGTCTTTACTAGTTATACAGTTGCTGCAAGCGACTGTTCAACTTGTTTCCATATCCTATCGAACTTTTCTCTACTAGATATTGTTTTAATCGGTTTTGTTTATTTTTTTATTTTTAATATTTTAAATATTTTCTGAAAAAAGTATTCAAACTTGATTGATCTTTTTCGACCCTCTATTTTATCCAAAACCTTTTAATTTTGTAAAACAAATCTTTATATCTTTGTCTATTTGTAGAAGACAAATCATATGCTACCAAGTATTTATCCAAATAGTACTTTCTTTGGTAAATAGTTTTCTTTGTTGTATTTGTAACCTGCAATAAGATTGTAACCGTTGTGAACTCCACAATTAAGTCAAGTACGCCCGTTGTCAAAAACCTCATAAGTGCCATTACAATTAATACATGCATTAGAGCATTTGTAACAGAGCTTTGTTTTGACACAATATTCACAAAGCTTCTTTTGATCAGTCATGTAAAATAAGATACAATCTAAACATACTCCAGGGGGATCAATAATATCCAAAACTCTTTCACAATATTTACAATTCATTATACTATACTATAGAATTATATATTTAAAATATAGGCTTAAAGAAATATTATCTTATGTAATTATATAAATGGAACGTATAGAAAAGAAAATCAAAAACTTCAAGGAAGATCAAATGACATATGCTCAAATGGTTGATTTTGAAGATATGAATAAACTTGACAAAGTGTTACTAGTTTTCACAAACTTTCAAGACCTGACTGAAAGAATTATAACAATGGCACAACTACTAAAATTACCATGGAAAATAAATAAAACATATAAACAGGTTGCGTGCTTTTTAAATTTCATCAGCAACTTGCAGTTTTGTAATTGAGGATTCTTTTATTGCTTACTACAGCATTTTGTTAGACAAAGGAATTAATATTATTGTCTATGCTAGTTAAATAAAAATAATGTAATCTATAGTATATGAAAAGTTATACAGAAACAGTAGCTGACTTTAAAAAGACTCTCATGATCAAGGCGACAGAGGAGATTGAAGAGTTTAAAAAAACCCGGATAAGTAACAGTGAAAGGTTAATAAAGACACTCACAGATCTGGCGATAAAAGAAATCAATATTTAAAAAAAAGACCAAGCAGACGCAGTAGACAAAAAGGTTGAGAATTTTAAGAAAGAATTAATTAAGGAGATAAAAAAGAATATGATAATGGACCTTTGGAAACGGCCGAAAACGACACATACGAAATATTGCAGTCTCGGTTTGATTGAGACTGTTCATGAAAAAGATCATATGTTGAGCGTTATGAAAACTTTAAAATGTTTATTAAAAGCTTAAAACTAATTCTTAAATAATATAATCTATAGTATATGGGAAGTTATGCAGAAGAAGAAAGGAAACACTTTGATGATGAAAAAAATAAATATGAAAAAGTAGCTGCCTATGAAAAGACTCTTTTAAATAAAGCAAACAAGGAGATCAAAGAGTTTGAAGAAAGTCATATGAAACGATTGGAAGAAGATATCGCAGCTTTTAAAAAAGATTGGGCGATAAAGGCCGAGCATGAAGCTAATACTGCTATAAAGCTTCTCAGACCTGGCGATAAAAATAAATAGGATTTTTAGTGAAACACGAGCAGATGCAGTAGCCAAGGATGTTGAGTATTTTAAGGATGAATTAATCAGCAAACTGAAAAAAACTCATATAATTAATACTGATATCGGATGCTATGAAGACTTTGAAATGTTTATTAAAAGCATGAAAGAGATGATTAATGAAAAGCTTCTTGATAAAAACGACTTTATAAACTATTGTGAGCAAGAGAAAAAAATAAGATTGCTAATAACTGAAGGTGATCTTGAAACCGATGATTTCGAGAGATACTGTAAATATCATGTAAAAATCAACCAGATGGTAGATGACAACTTGAAAAAAAATGCTTTTGGAAATACTTGGACATTCTTCTAGATGGAGAAATAGATGTTCGTTTAGAGGAAAAAATAGATATTCTTGAAGTACCAGAAGATGATGGCGCTGATACCGATAATGATACTATTTTGGTTGAAAAAATAGATACCTTTGCATTATCAACAGATGATACCATTTTGGTTGAAAAAATAGATGGTGATGAAATTAGAGATTTTAGTATCATTCCTGTTGAAAATAATAAATTAAATATAGGCTTAAAGAAATAATCTCTTGTAATATTATATAATGATTGATTGAATTGGATTTTATAGTCGCACCGACAGCTAAGGTCATATGGCGACTTTCCAGCTTCCATTGGTGGAGGAAGACCCCAGGTGCCCCTCCGGGCAATTTTCGTGCACGGGCGGGCACCTGGATAGAACCACCGACGTTCCGCAAGCCAGCTGGATAGCTTCCTCACATAAAGATTTCTAGGCCCCTGAGGGATCGAACCTACAGCGGTGAGGGGCTTATATAATGAATATCCGAGAAATTGAAACATCCCCAAAACAATATAGCAAGGTGTATAAAGTAGATGTTGTAAGTAATGATCCACTTGCCCAGCTACAAAAAACACAGCCGGCAGTTTTAAAATGTCTTAAAAAAGAACTAGCACAGACAGGGGCTTTAACTTAAGTGTTGATCTGAAACATATTTTTAAAAAGAAAATCGATGGGAGACAAAGAAACAGGTCCTACAATTACATAAACAAGAGGCCCAAGAGGGCCTGTGAACGCTCTACTGGCTAACATGGCTCTTATAACATCAATGAAGTGAGTGACTGCCATTTACGTTTTTTTGAAAGTTTCGGGCAAAAAACAGCTTTTTAACTAAATAAAGGGCCATAACTAAAGAATCTGGTAAAGTTTGGTAAAGATCAGATGAAAAATGAAGGCCCAACCGTATTAACGAGGCAACATATAGCATGTTTAACTAAATTAAGAACACCTCGGTTACTGGTCCGACTGGTCGAACATAGAGCTATGTAAAACATGTGACCCTTGGGGCGGGGCCAAATGTGACCCCAGGGTCAACATTTGAACAAACTTGGTAAAGGACCATAAGCTTTTAGCAAATGCAAAATATTAAACCTCTGGCTCTTGCAGTTCCAGAGAAGATTTTTTTTCTTCAGTTTTTCCCTCTACAAGCATTTATGTAAAACTGTGAATCCCCGGGGCAGGGCCAGATGTGACCCCAGGGTCCCCATTTGAACAACATAGGTAAAGGACCATAAGCTTATAGCAACAGCAAAATATTAAACCTCTGGCTCTTGCAGTTTCAGAGAAGAAGATTTTTTAAGTTTTTCCCTATACATGTCTATGTAAAACATGTGACCCTTGGGGCGGGACCAAATGTGACCCCAGGGTCACTATTTGAACAAACTTGGTAAGGGACCATCAGCTTATAATAAATGTAACATATCAAACCTCTGACTCTTGTAGTTGGCGAGAAGAAGATTTTAAAAAAAATAATCCTATATAAGTCTATGTAAAGCTGTGACCCTCGGGGCGGGGACAAATTTGACCCCCGGGTCACCATTTGAACAAACTTAGTACAGGACCATAAGCTGATGCTACATGTATTACATGAGAGCTCTGTGCCATGTGGTTCCAGAGAAGAAGATTTTTTTCAGTTTTTCCCTATACAAGCCTATGTAAAACTGTGACCCCCGGGGTGGGGCCAAATGTGACCCCTGGGTCACCATTTGAACAAACTTGATAGAGGACCACAAGCTTATAGCAAATGCAAAATATTAAACCTCTGGCTCTTGCAGTTTCAGAGAAGAAGATTTTTTAAGTTTTTCCCTATACATGTCTATGTAAAACATGTGACCCTTGGGGCGGGGCCAAAAGTGACCCGAGGGTCACCATTTGAACAAACTTGGTAAAGGACCATAAGCTTATAGTAAATGCAAAATGTCAAACCTCTGGCTCTTGTAGTTTCCGAGAAGAAGATTTTTAAAAAATAAATCCTATATAAGTCTATGTAAAACTGTGACCCCCGGGGCGGGGACAAATTTGACCCCAGGGTCACTATTTGAACAAACTTAGTAGAGGACCATAAGCTGATGCTACATGTAATACATGAGAGCTCTGTGCCTTGTGGTTTCAGAGAAGAAGATTTTTTAAAGTTTTTTCCTATATGTCTATATGAAAAACATACAAAAAGCTCAATATACAAATTTTGGACCCTCGGGGCACGGCCATTTTTGACCCCGGGGACTTTATTTGAACAAACTTGATAGTCTAGGCATTGGCGATCATTTTAAAAGAAAAACTGTTGAAATCTGTCCAGCGGTTCTGGAGAAGAAGATTTTTTAAGGTTTCAACTATATATGGTAATGGCAGCCATCTTGGATATAGCGTTGACCTAATTTTAACAAATCTAAAAAGCATTCATCTAAGGATCATCCACGTGAAGTTTGGTCAAAATTAGCCAAGCGGTTTCTGAGGAGACGTCGTTTGAAGAAAAGTTAACGGACGACAGACAGACAGACAGACGACAGACGACAGACAGACGACGGACGACGGACAACACAGCATCCCATAAGCTCTGCTGGCCCTTGGCCAGTAGAGCTAAAAACAGCTTACTTTAATTCCAAAGCGGCAACAATATTATTCGAAAATAATCTTAACGAGGCGCTGGACAAAGCACGTGAATAAATTATAACTAGATTTGGAAATAGGATTCATTCAGATGGGAAGTGGTTGGCAAATTGAGGTATGAGATGCACACTACATAAATCGAATAAAGTACAAGCCTTTGCGCGGTAGCTCTTATTTGAACTTACCGAAAGAACTTCTAATGCTAAAAAAGGTTTAATAAATATAAAAAATGAAAAAGATAATGAATGCTTCAGATGGTGCCATTTGGCTTATGAATTTACTGTTAAAACAAATCCTCAAAGAACAACAAAGTACAAAAAGCATATTGGAGATTTAAATTACAAAGAAATTACATTTCCTGTTACAATTCAACAAATCCCAAAAATAGAAAAACAAAACTATTTGTTTTAACATATTTGGATATGAAAATAATCAAGTATACCCTTTGTACATATCAAAAAATATAGCAGAGGAAACATGTGATATGCTTTTGATTACCGAAAAAGAAAAAAATCATTATGTATGGATAAAAGATTTTAACAGTTTGATGTATAATCGAACAGCACACAAGGAAAGAAAATGGTTTTGCAGAAGATGCTTGCAGTGCTTTAAATTAGAAAAGGCGCTAAAAAAACATAAGCCTGTTTGTCTTTTACTTAACGGAAAACAAGCAGTAGAGGAGATGCCAAACAAAGATGAAAAGGTTTATTTTTAAAAATATGAAAGGCAGCTAATGGTTCCGTTTGTTATATATGCAGATTTTGAAGCAGTAACCGAAAGTATTTCTTTAGTATCAAACAATCCTAAAAAATCATATACAGAAGCATACCAAACGCATACTGATTGCAGTTATGGGTATAAGGTTGTTTGTTGCTATGATGATCAATATTCAAAACCAGTCGTAACGTATAGAGGACCAAATGCTGTTTACAAGTTTTTGGAAAAAATGATAGAAGAAGAAAAGTGGTGCAAGAAAACTATGAATACACATTTTAAGAAAGATTTGGTGATGTCGACGGAAGAAGAAGCTAGATTCCAAAAATCTAAATCATGCCATATTTGCGGTAATGGTTTTGTAATAACTCTCAAAAAAGGTGACCCAGATCGCGCAGTAGCATATGAAAACTCCATTACACAAGTTAGAGATCATTGTCACATAACTGGAAAGTACAGAGGAAGCGCTCATGACATATGTAATATTAAATTCATGTTGACTAAAAATATACCTGTTGTGTTTCATAATTTGAGAGGATATGATTCTCACTTTATAATGCAACACAAGTTTAAACGAAACATAAATGTTATACCAAATGACATGGAAAAGTACATGGCTTTTATGTTAGGACAAAGTTTGGTGTTTATTGACAGTTTTCAGTTTATGCCTCAATCATTAGAAAATTTAGTAAAAAACATCCCCTCGTTTCAATACACCTCGCAAGAATACTTTGATGACAAGCTAGAATTAATAAAAAGAACAGGTGTTTATCCTTATGATTACATGAACAGTTTAAACGTTTTAAGAAATCTAAATTACCTGGCAAAGATAGCTTTTATTCTCAATTAAATGATGAGCACATTTCAGATGTGGATTATGATCATGCTAAAAAAATATGGAAAACATTTAAGATTAAAAGTATGGGAGAATATCATGATCTGTATCTTAAGACTGATGTGCTGTTGCTGACAGATGTTCTTGAACACTTTAGAAAAATGGTCTGTGAGTGTCTTTATTAAAAAACTACTACGGCCGATAAAAGGCTCTGGGTATTGTTTAACCACTCATAGGATATGTTGTCTGCTTTTTGATACGCAGGCTTCATAACCGCTGCTCCCAACTAAATTCCATTATGTTTATTTCGCTCTTCGGGGCATTTAATTTCATTAGATACTGGGACCATACGCCGTACGACATGGGGAAGCGTTACACACCATGTCCACCGCCATATGCATGCCATCTTCGGGATGGTTAAAATTGTGTACTGTTGATTTTATGAATATTGAGTTCTGCTCAACCCGGGGCTAGAGGGCATGAGCGGTAGCTAGCATATTTCACTACCGCTCATGAACAGTCTCAATCAAACTGAGACTGCAATATTTCGTATGTGTCGTGCTCGACCGTTTCCAAAGGTCCATTATCATACTCTTTTTTTTTTTTTGAAGCAATAACGGAAAAATATCTCCAGCTACAAATAATCCAAAAAACTCGTATACAGATGCATATCAACAACATACTGATTGTAGTTATGGATACAAGGTTGTCTGCTGCTACGATAACAAATATTCCAAACCGGTTGTAACATACAGAGGACCAAATGCTGTTTATAAGTTTTTAGAACAAATGATAGAGGAAGAAAGATATCGTAAATAAACTGCGAATACGTGTTTTAAGAAAGATTTGACAATGACAGCGACAGAAGAAAAAGAATTTAGGGCAGCCGAGAAATGTCACATTTGTGATCAACGTTATATGACGTGTGATAGAGCAGTTAGAGATCATTTTCACATAACTGGGAATTTAGAGGAAGTGCTCATGATGCATGCAATCTCAGTTTCAGGTTGACTAAAAAGATACCTGTTGTATTCCATAATTTGAGAGGCTATGACGCTCACTTTATAATGCAGCACATCGGAAAGTTCAAAACAACGATAAATGTTAACATGGAAAGGTAAAATGGCTTTCATGTTTGGGTCAAATTTGCTGTGTATAGATAGTTTCCAGTTCATGTCTCAATCACTCGATAACTTGATGAAGAACATTCCGTTGTTTAAATATATCTCTCAAGAATACTCTGATGAAAAGTTAGAACTTTTGAAGAGAAAAGGAGTTTACCCGTATGATTATATGGATAGCTTTGAATGTTTCAAGGAAAAACAATTGCCTGATAAGAAAAGCTTCTACTCTCAGTTAAATGATGCAAATATCTCCGATGAAGATTATGAGCATGCTAAAAAAATATGGAAGACGTTCAAAATCAAAAACATGGGGGAATATCATAATCTGTATTTGAAAAGCGATGTTTTGCTGCTAGCTGATGTTTTTGAAAACTTCAGAAAAATGTGCATTGAGTATTACAAATTAGATCCTTGTCATTACTTCAGTAGTCCTGGTTTAGCTTGGGATGCATGCCTTAAGATGGCTGGTATCCAACTTGACTTAATTACTGATATTGATCAATATTTGTTTGTCGAAAAAGGATTAAGAGGCGGTACGAGTTATATTGCAAATAGATATTCAAAGGCTAACAATAAATATATGAAAAACTATGACAAGAAAAAAGAAAGCAAGTGCATAATATATCTTGATGTTAATAACTTGTATGGGTGGGCCATGTGTCAACCGTTGCCTACTGGCAACTTCAAGTGGGTCGATAAGTTTGAAAAAGGAAAATCAAAGTACATTGTTGAATGTGATATCGAGTATCCCAAGAAACTGCATGACTCGCATTATGATTATCGTCTTGCCCCGGAAAGTTTAAATATCAAAGATGAGTGGTTGTAAGTCTATTGTACAAATTTAAAACAAAAGTTTAATTTAGGACATTGCAATGTTAATAAACTTGTAACAACACTAAAAAATAAAGAAAAGTATGTCGTGCATTTTAGAAACTTAGAATTGTATAAATAGCTTGGATTGAAGGTAACAAAAATACACCGAATACTACAGTTTGACGAATCTGAGTGGTTGAAGATATACATAGACTTTAATACTGCTAAGAGAACAGCTGGTAAAAATGCTTTTGAAAAGGATTTCTTCAAACTGATGAACAATTCAGTTTTTGGTAAAACTATGGAAAATTTGAGAATTAATGTTAAATTAACTCACGACGAGGAGGTCCTTTTAAAATATGCAGCAAGATCTCATTTATTTCTTGTAAAATGTTTAATGAAAATTTATTTGCCATAAACAGAATAAAAGAACGATTAGTTTTAAATCGCCCTATTTATGTTGGTATGTGTATTTTAGACTTGTCAAAGTATTTGATGTATGATTTCCTTTACAACTATATCAAAAAAAAATATAATAAAAAAGCTAAGTTATAATTTACTGATACCGATTCCTTGTGCTATGAAATAAAGACAAATGCAGACTTTTACAAGGATACAGAACTTTTTGATAATTGCGATTATGATCCAAAAAGTAAGTTTCATTTTAATAATAATAAAAAGGTTATTGGCAAGATGAAAGATGAAACGTGTGGCATACCTATTGTTGAATTTGTTGGACTGCGAAGTAAACTATACTCGTATATGCTAGATAATGAGGCTAGTACGAAAAAATGCAAGGGTGTTAAAAAGTATGTTGTTAATACAAATATAACGCATGATAATTACAAAGAGATTTTGTTTACAGCAACAGAAAGTCACCATGAGATGAAAGTTATTATATCACACAATCATAACATAAGCAGCTACGAAATCAATAAAAAGAGTTTGTCAGCTTATGGTGATAAAAGATACATACTAGATAATGGACAAGATACGTTAGCATACAAGTAAAATACTCCATGGTAACAAATGATATGCATAGCGATGATGAAGACTACTGTCCGGTTCCGTCTGACTTTGCTTAATCAATTGCAAATGTTTTAGTTGAATCGTATGATCAAAATAGTATGTTATTGAAATGATAAACTGGATTGATAAGTAGTATAGAAAGTAGGTGTGTGTGTGTGGGTTGGTTATGGGATAGTTTCCCAGAGCGGTTTCCCAGATCGGGTGGTTATGGGATAGTTTCCCAGAGCGGGTTTGCTCAAGTAAGGGGGGGGGGGGGGGGTATGGGATAGTTACCCAGAGCGGGTTTGCTCAAGTAATTAATAACATGTGTCAGGGCTTTTGGTCCAAGTATGCCTATCATTTAGATTTTTAGTAAATGATGGTGTACTTCAGCTAACAGCCATGGCCGGCAACCTTTTACAGTTGCTTGGTGCTCATTGCCCATGTACATCGAGATAAAATATGGAAAAAGGGCCTAGAACCTCCTCACCCTGAACTGCAGATTTGCTGCAAGTTCTATTGTAGATACTCCATTTAGGCTGGAGCCACGTTATTGTTTTTCTGCCACTGCTCTAGTGATATGAGCGAGATGGCACCTGAAACAATGCAGGGGTCATGATGAAGACCTTTAATGAGCATGAACAAAAATTGATAAAATGAACATGAATTTGGGGTGGGGTGTGTGTGGGTTCTACCCTTCTGCCTTCCCCTCCAACGGGATCTGCAGTGGCCCTATTCTTTGCCCCGTAACCAAACGGGGCACCCGAGAACCACACGGGCTGGTGGGGTTGAATCATTCAATAATATACTATTGATGTTAAACTTTGTAATTAAACTAAATTCTTAAAACACTATAACACACATTCGAGCTCTTTGCCAACCCACTGGATTTAACATTTTGTATTTACTTTACTCTGAATGTATGCATCCACCTGGGACTCCCTTGTATTTATTTTGCTTTACATTATTGAAGAATTAAAACTAAATAATATTTAATTTAGCGAAGAGCAATTCAAATTATAAACAGTTATATTTATTTCAAAGTATTATAACTCATTTATAAAAGTTCACTAAAAATGAAGAAGAACAAAGAATTGAATTGAATTGAATTGGGTTTTAAGGCGCACCAAGACATGAAAGGTTATATGGCGCCTAACAGGCATGAACATGCCAGGCTCATCCACCATGTACATCGAGATAAAATATGGAAAATGGGCCTAGAACCTTCTCACCCTGAACTGCAGAGTTGCTGCAAATTCAGGGGGGGGGGGGGGGGGGGGGGGGAATCTCTTGTATTTCAGGTTATCACCAATCTCTTGTATTAAATATTTCAGGTTATCGCCCATCTCTTGTATTCCAGGTTATCACCCAACTCTTGTATTCCAGGTTATCACCCATCTCTTGTATTCCAGGTTATCACCCAACTCTTGTATTCCAGGTTATCGTCTATCTCTTGTATTCCAAGTTATCCTCCATCTCTTGTATTCCAGGTTATCACCCATCTCTTGTATTCCAGGTTATCACCCAACTCTTGTATTCCAGGTTATCGTCCATCTCTTGTATTCCAGGTTATCGTCCATCTCTTGTAGTCCAGGTTATCACCCATCTCTTGTATTCCAGGTTATCGCCCATTTAGATGTGAGCGCTGCGAGTTTATGAGCGCAACAAAATGTCAGCTGTCACATACGCCGTACAAATGTACCCAATGTAACTACGCTGCTGCGTGGAATGTACAGCTCACAGAGCACGTGAAGGTTCACAGTCTCCCAGACACCATCACGTGCGAATAGTGCGGTGTTGTCCTGAGGGACACGCGAGCGTTCACCATGCATGAAAAGAAAGAACACGAAGAATTGCTTGCATAAGAAGGTTGTCATAACAACTTCAACATATTTATAACTTTTTAATTAAAAAAATAATATTTATTCAAATGAATATCAGATCTCTAATATAAATTATCAACATATGATTAATTTGCTCATTCACTTTATAGACGGAATAAATAGTCGTATGTGCGTGGTTGTATGGTGACGGAGTAATAATTGGTTTCGTTACATTTATAAGGTATAGTTATGTTACACATGTAATATATCCATATCACTTTGTTTTTCAAGTAACCGTCCAGAAAAACGTGACCAATGCTTGCTTACATTTGGAAGGAAATGCCAACTGACTTCGCATGTGAGAACTCATGCTGGAGAAAAAACGTACACATGCACCCAGTGTAACTTAGCTGAGCTGCGTGGAATGTACAGCTCAAAGATCACGTGAACATTATCACGTGCGAACAGTGCGGTCTTGTGCTGAAGGACACGCAAGCGTTCAAGAAGCGGCAACAAAACCAACACTTGGAAAATATATCTGAATTCATCAACTGACAGTAGCCATGAAGATGACTTGAGCGGGGATATTTCAAGAAGTTCAAGTCTTACATATGTAAACACTTAGTACAGATTAATAGTGTGTGTTTTGGCATGATGCTAATGTGGACCACTACTCACCAGTAGACAGACACTACCTTTAATATCTCAATAATAGTTATAATCAATAAATCAAAACAAATTTCAATCTGAACGAGACAAATATCGGCAATAACAACTGTAATTTAAAATCATTCAAATCACCTGTCTCCAATGGTACCAGTCGGCATATAATAAGTTCATACATTTAGGTATTGTCTACTGGTGCGTTAGCTGTTTGGTTCAGTATATTTCAGAAGTATCAACTTATCTCACAGTTTGTGTTAGAATGTTGCGTTAGTAGCAATTTATTTTACTTTATATACACAGCCAGTCTGAACATACAGCAAAGATAATGATAATTTGCATTATTATTACAAATCAGATACTCTACTAGTTTAAACTTAATATGATCGTCTTGCTGTTTGCAATTTTTGAAATTTAGACATAAAGAGGATGATTTTGCTGCTGCTGAGGTATATGGCTTTCAAGTTTGTAAAAAACAACAACACGACTTCGAAAATGGCCGCCGTTCGACTTCGAAAATGGCCGCCGTTCCGTTAAATACTATATCTTTTAAACGGATTGAATGATTTTGACCAAACCTCACTCGGATGATGATGACGTCTATGGCTTTCAAGTTTGTAAAAAGTATTTCAACATAACATCAAAGATGGCCGCCATGAAAGCTGGCCGCCGTTACCGTAAAATGCTTCTGTTTTTTAAACTGCTTGGATGATTTTGACCAAATTTCACTTGGATGATGCTGAAGTACATAGCTATCAAATTTGTAAAAAGATAGGTCAACGTGACATCCAAGATACCGTAAAATACTTATATATTTTAAACCCCTTAGATGAGTTTGACCACACTTTACATGGATGATGCTAAGGTCTATGACTTTCAAGTTTGAAAAAAATAGGTCAAGGCAAATCCCAGATGGCCACAATTACCGTAAATGCTTCAATTTTTAAATTGCTTGGGTGATTTGGCTCAAACTTCTCATGGATGGATGATGCTGAGGAATATGGCTTTCAAGTTTGTTAATATTAGGTCAATGCGACACACAAGATGGCCGCCGTTACCGTAAAATGCTTATATCTTTCGAACTGCTTGGACGATTCTGACCAAACTACCCCTGGATGATGCGGACGTCTATGGCTTTCGAGTTTGTAAAACTTAGTTCAACACGACATTCAAAATGGCTGCTGTTAGCATATAAATTGATACAAATAAGCACTATTTTGAATTAAATTCAAACAGTCGGTCCTAATGCCGCCAGGCATTTCACTTGTATGAAATCAACTTATATTAGAGCTATGTTAGCCAGTAGAGCGTTTACATGCCCTCTTGGGCCTCTTTCTTTTTAAACTTAAAACACGTTATGAATATTACATTACACCAAGCAGGTAAGCTGTGAAACTCGAAACTCGTATGGTTTTATACTCTAAACCTACCATAGAACTATGGCCGTGTTTGTTAGTTTGGTGTCTTACATCTTATTTATCACCTGTTTTTTTGCGAGAGGTGAGAATGTTTTAGACGCAACGTCTTTACTATCCCGGCCACAGAGACAATTAACTATGCCGCGTTCCCTTTGTAAAGTAGGTAAAGTATGCGGCAAGATCATCCACACTTTCCACGAAGTTTCTGAAGACACCATGCACTATCTGCATAAACGATCGACGTATTTCAATTAACTAATTGAATTCAATTGGGTTTTACGGCGAACCAACACATAAAAGGTTATATGGTGCCTAAAAGGAATGAACATGCCAGGCTCGTCCTGTAGTTACATCAATATAAAATATGGAGAATGTGCATAGAACCTTCTAACGTAGACACTCCATTTACGATGGAGCAGCGTTTCCACGGTTGAATATGTGGTGTCATGATGACCTTGAATGAGCATGATAAAAATGCCAAATGAACATGTGGGCGTCCTACCCCTCTGCCTCTAGCGGGATTTACAGTTGTATTCCACCCCGGCAACCACACGGGGGATTTCAAATAACTAAATATTTAGTTCATAATACAAACGGATAAAGCCACATGAGTATACATGTTGAACATCTCAATATATTGTAATCAGGATTTAACTAATCCGTTATATTGTTAATAAAGTAGAGATTAATATCACCTCTGGAAGGGTTAACTGAAAAAACACCAGGATAGTTTCAACCATCATTTATCTACATATAAATGATATGCACAATTGGCTGAACACGCGGGATACGCCACGAGTATCATACATGGGACCCCAGGAAGGCACTTTACACCCACCCATAGATGCAACATTTGTTTAAAGAACCAAATTTTGGAATATAGGGTTCACCCATATATGTTTATTACAGATGTTTATTATATTGCCTTCCTGGGGTTCCGGGTATATTTGAGAGTTTAATAATGCCCAATCAGTTCAACAATGTATCCGTTAACTTTAACTAGATACGACGGAAATATGTATATTTTTCAAGTATCTGCATACCGTACTCAATGCTAGGGACATGTTATGTGTCTGACGGATTCTGACAAATCTGACGGAATTGACCTAGCCCACTGGCTCGACTAGATGTTGTGTGCGTTGTGAGAGTTGAGAGTTTTTTGAAATGCACGTTGACTTTGTATATATACACAATCGCGGCATGATACTTAAAAGTGAGGTATATCCGCTAATCCGTGAGGTCCATCAGATCACGCCAGTATCAACATGCGCCTTAAACTGACCAATGACAATACAAAACGCCGTTATATTTGCCGTTGGAAACATAAGTCACGTTTCAAACACATATCTAGAACACTTGATATAATATTTATGCATTGCTTACTCAGTTAACTAGAACATACAAATTCGAATGCGGTGATAGAGAATGTAGTTAAACAAACATAACAATAAAAGCCAATAGTTCAATGCAGATTGTTGAAATGCAAAACTCAAATTAATCAAGAAATACACCATTTTCAACGGTTATACGATTCAAGACCAGCAATCATCAAATATGGCAAATAAACAGCATAATGAGACAGAGACAATGTAAGTGCAATGATTAGTTAATACTCTTCTATCACATATAAGATTTCCTAGACGATAACGCAGGGGCAATGCAAGAAAAACAATGAGTTTCCGCGAATCCGTTGAAAGTGACTTGCGAAGCGATTACTTAAAAGTAGAACAAATTATGTAATGTATATATATGTATTTTGGGCGTTCTGTTGTAATTTTTTTTTACCTCGAATTGCAGCAGAACGACCCCAAAATAAACACATATATAATAAATCACCATGAAATGGTGATTTTACTTGATTTATTAAAACTTTTTTAAAATAGGGGTAGTGAAGATTGCAAGTTTATTTTTTTTATAAGTTATCAAAATTATAAAATGTTTCTTTAATACAAAACAAATTTGTCGATTTGTTATCAAAATTACATTTAAATTAACAATTTTCTGACCTTGAATACAAAGGTGGTGGATCGTACTCATACACATTACTAAAACAATTTATTACACACTTTTTAGACTTTTTTGTAATGTTGCCATTGCTTCCTTTCTTCCCTGCTCTACTAGTTCTTTTTTTTGAGCTTCACTTATTTTAGCCTTTTTTTGTTTAGTGTTTTCTTTTAAACTATAATATTTATCTAACTCATCCAAAATCAACTTGAACTCTTGATCAGATATTTGTGCATCATTTAACGCTTTTGATATTAACTGCTTTATGCTATTTAACTTAACCTCTGCCAAAGTTTTTATTTCATGATGTTTTTGAGCTTTTACATTAAGCTTGCGTCTGATAAAATTAATACAAACACCTGTAGCTCCGCAGACTATTGCTGCTATTTCCAAAGGTAACAAAACTGGAATAACAAATCCAATCCCAGCCATAATAACACCTGTGATATCAAGGTAGTGTCAATTCCATCTGTAATATTAATACCACGTTTATATTTTTTATAAAGTGACTGACGCATATCTCGTTCTGTTATTAACTTTTTTTCAATTTCTGAAATCTTTTGTAATCTATAATTTTGTCCGTCTTCCACTGACAACTCAGGATATAAACTTGGTGCTGTTGGTTGCTTCATTTTTTATTAATAAATAAAAAATTAAATTAAATCAATTAATAATGATGCCACTGTATTTACAGCAACCGGACAGGATTTTAAAACAACGTGATAATTGTTGTTACGAGCACTGCGGTATAAATAGTAATATAATAACAGATAATGTTGACCACTTGTAGTCTTCAAAGATATCCCATTCCCTAACACACGTGTAAACATAATCCCATACTTCCTCTAGCGCTACAGGTTCATACTCTTCTGGCTCCGATTCCATGTCTGGTTCTTGTTCTTCCATTTTTTTTTATTATATAATTATAACATTATATTTTCATTTTTGTATTAATCAATAAAAAATTAAATTAATTCAATTAATAATGATGCCACCGTATTTACAGCTGTAGCGTTGGCAACCTTGCATACAAAGTTAACAACAGAACCAGCGCCAATCTCTAAAGGTTCATCAAAGTTATCATGATTGCGTGGAATGATGTGAAGCGTTATACCATAATTTGGTTGTTCAACACCATTGACAGAAACTATTACAGTTACGTCACCAACTAATCGTTCACATGCTAAACCTATTCCCATAATCCGTCCACGGCGTGTCATTACATGCCCCACATTGGATTCTGCCCCACCATTACCAAATGAGAGTATTCTATTTAACACAAGTGGGCCCTTAGCCTCTGCAAATATTGTTATAATCCCATATTTAAGATTATCAACTTTATTTTTTAAATGATTAAACTGGTTAACAAAAGGCACAATTCGTCTATATAAATCTTGAACATCATTTATCAAAGCCTCTAAGTCTTCTGTTTTTTTAGGACTTGGTGGTCCAAATATACTCATTTTTTTTTTTTTATAAAAATATATTTTTTAAATAAATTCTAAAACACAACTCATAGGCAAACCGTGATTATCTATTTTGTTGTCATACTCATCTCTAACTTCTATTTTCAATTCAGTAATTGCACCATTCATAAGACAGTGATATTCAGGATAAAAACTTGTATATACAATATCTCCATACTTCTTATGTACCACAGGTACAACACCTATAATAGTGCTTGGTGCACCATTGAAATAATTACTACTCGTATTAACTTGTTTCAGATGAACATATAGCTGTTTATAAGGAGCTAAATCAATTGGGTAATTTCCTGAAGTAAGGCCTGTCAACCATTTTTTGTCTTTGAATCCCAGCATTTTTGAAAGACCGCTTTATATTCGTGTCTCTATTGACGTTACTAAAATGGCTTTAGCACCTTGCGCATAAATGGTTAGGGTAATATTTTCATTTAAAGTTTTAAAAACTTTTATCAAGTCTTCAAAGTTATAGAGTCCATTTGGTAAATGTGCTATTTTATCTGGGCTTCGTGTCTTTATGGTTTCATGAATAATATTATACCAACCGATAGTGTATGTAAAACTTTTTAATCCAACGCGCTTAGTTCCATTTCTATTATCGTTATACTGTTGTAAATTAATAGAGTTGTCTATGTTTGAAATTGTATGAAACATTTTTTTTAATATATATATATAAAAATACAAAATAAAAATGATTTTTAAAGAATTCAAATATAACCCAGATGCTCACTATTTAAATACTTTTAGCAAGAAAGTGATAGATATAATAAATCAAAACATAGTCATTACATCAGACGGTAAAGGCTTTAAAGCATCATTTCCAAATGTCTTTGAAAAATACAAACTTTTATACGTCAAATCAGATGCTATAGTCCAACAGAACTGGGGAACAGATTGGATGTTATTTTGGCAGAATCAGTTAAACTTTGCTATTTGGTGTGCGACAACTGGATGTGGTATTGATTTTAACAATCATCTAAAAGCTGATACTCTGGTTGGTTCGTTATTTCGATTTCATGTCTATTACCAAGTTAGAAGAATATTATTTGAGATGAGTGTAGCATTGCCGCAAGACTCAAATTGGAATGCGTTTAATAACACATATAACCGAAACGCATACGAGAGAATATGCAAGGAGTTTAACGTTGACTTATATTCAGACTGGAGACAGAAACAAAGCTATAATGATGGTCTAGGAACAATTTATAATTACTGGACAAATATTGGTTATCATCCTTTGGTAAATACTGTATACGACAACAAAACAATGAGTTTTACAGTCTATGAGAGTGATAAAACGTATCACATTGATTACATTGCACAAGGATCTGAGGCAGACAACAGCTGGTCTACTTTTATACTAGATTATTCATCTGGATTTACAAGGGCAGGAGTAGAAAGAATCAATGACAGCATAAGAACATACTGCTGGGCAATTCTTGGTTCACAATCACAAACAAGAACAGATATACTTGGAACTGGGACAGCATTTGATGCACAAAAACAATTTTTAGCAAATGTAGAGGACGCAATAAATAGCCCCATTAACTTGCCCAGTCAAATTTGGAGATATGAAAACACCCTAAAATATGCAAGAAGTAAAGTAAATTTTGTTTATGGAAGTGGATTGTATATGTCTCCGAGTGACATGGAATTAAGAATCGGAATAATACAAGACTACAATAATGAAATTGTAATAGCAACCGACGCACAAGCATTAGGATTGAATAATGATGTAAATGTAAAACCAGTGCCACCAAAAAATATTCAACCTTTTCAAGGCACCACGACAAAGATTTTTTTACCGGAACATTCTGACTTTGATAAATCATCAATACATAAAACTGTGGAACATAACCCGCCAGAAATACAAAAAATAGCGATTGAACACGAAGATAACAAAACAACTATAATTGTTGGTACCATAGTAATAGGTCTTGCTGCATTACTTATTTATGAGATTTACTAAACCACTCTTTGGCTGCCACATATAACAACCCGGAAACAAACACAAGCAAAGCCCATAGATTGTTACCAAGCCAATTAATAACATTACCTGTTGCAGATAAAAGCCATGATACTATTGCACCAATAACTCCTGGAAGTGCTGCAGCAGCTTTACCAGCTAGGTTGGCAAGACGTTTACCAAGATTAAATAGTTGTCTTTTTATCCAGTCCTTGACACTTGATGGATCAGGTTTTGGAGTTGGAGTTGGAGCAGCACTTGATGTAGGAATAATGGTATCAACTAATACCCCAATAATCATACCAAAGGCAGTCAAAATACTAACAATAGTAATACCTTGCTCCCTAAACAAGGTTTTGATTCTCTCACCCAATGTTGTGTCTTTTTTTAACACCTTATTTATAGTTTCTTTTATCCTGTTTATTTGACTGCGTAATGCTTCTTTGTTTTCACTCGCCGCTTCAAGTCGAGCACTTCTTTCATCTTCTAAGTTTTTTATTCTGTCACGTAGGCGCTCTTGTTGAAACTCATCCTCCTGCCCGGGGGTGCTAACCTGTTCTAATTTTTGTTTTTCTTTTGCTATATTTTTATCAAGCTCAGTGAGCTTTGAGAGATTATTAATAAGTTCTCCACGGGAGCTTTGCAATACCTTGTCTAAACCTTGTAACTCTCGCATTGTTAGACCTTCTGTTTGTGTTTGAACAGCAGTTTTAGAATGAGTTTCATCTATTGTATTACTCAAATCACTCTCAATTGTATTTACAGCATCTACTGTATTTTGTACATCTTCAGTTGTTAAAAAAGTTTGCATTGGTATATTTTCTCCTTCTTTTGTGATGGTATCTCTTGTTTTTGCCAAGGATGCTAATTCTGCCCTACCCTGAGCAATTCTTTCACGTGGAACTAATAAATCATAATCTTTTAAAATATTTCTGATAAAATTAATACCATGTTTTTTAACTAAAGTGTCCAGCTTATAAAACTTGATTGGTTCTTCTGGATTATTTTTCTTATAATAGGTAAGTGGAACATCATCCGTCCCAACTGCATATAGCATTGTTCTACCGATTTCGTCCTTAGCCACTCTAAAATCATTTTTATAATCAATCCGCTGATCTCAGCATTAACTTCAGTAAAAAATTGATCTACTAACAACTTTTTTTGTGTTAGTTGTTCTTCTGTTTTATCTTCTCCTTGAAGCTGATCAATATAGTTATTTTCATTTACAATTTGTCTCTGGAATTCTGAGCCAGGTTGTGTAAATTCTGATTCTTCACGCAGCAAATCATTTATAAAAGCATCTGTATCTTCATCCGCATCTTCAACATTTGGATCAAACGTAGGATTTTCAAATTCGATTCCTCCTTCAGCCATTGTTTATTTTATTTAATTTTAAAAAATATATTTAAAAATAAAAACAATGTCGGCTTACGGAAACAAACTCAGCCCTCATAGAAAACTAAGAGAACCTCATGGTGCCAAAGGCATCCGCACAAGTGTAGTAATAACTAATAATCCCTCAACAATAGACCAAAACCAGCAACTGCTTGTGAGATTTCCCAATCTAAGTACTAATGATGTGATAGTTCCGGGTACTGCTCGTCTTGCCTTTGAAATAGAACTTAAAAGCAGAACAGACGCCAACGCTACTCTATTTCAAAATCTGGGTAGAACAATTGTGAAAAAAATGACAATAAGAATAAGTGGCAATGAAGTCATGTCAATAGATGACAGTGATATATATCATTGTTATGTAGATTTATGGAAAAGCCCTACCGAACGATTAAACACAGCTTACCAAGGTATTGGTAAAGCAAACATGCTAAAACATAGAGTTGGTGCGGGAGATGCTTCCGCAGCCACCGGAGATGAAGCTATAGCAGCAGCTTATGGAAATAGATTTTGTATTCCATTGGACTTTGAAATGCTAGAAAGTTATATGCCATTTTATCAAGCGGGGCTTGGTGATAGGTTAGAATATGAATTAACGTTTAACGATTATAACAAAGTTATCAAAAGCAGTGATGCTGATGCATCTTATGTAATTAAAAATATCTGCTTGGAATTTGATACGGTTAGTGATGTTGAATTAGCCAGACAAATAAGACAGCAAATCAATGGTAAGATGTCATTTATGTATGATCGTATCTTGCGACATAGAAAAATAACGGCAAACAAATCTGAAACCCTTTGGAATATCACGTTAATGTACCAGCACAGAGCATGAAAGGTATTCTAATGCTGTTTGAAGACCCAGAAAGAACAAGCACAGAAACCTATTACAACCCAATGATTGAAAAAGTTGAAATGACAATAGAGGGAGTACCAAATCAGTTGTATAGTCAGGGTATGAAGGCATATCAACATTGGGATGAAATTAACAAATATTTTGCCTTGACATCAAAAAGAAACAAAGAGACAGAAATAGCAGCGAGGGACTTAAACTTTACCAGTGTTTCTCTTGAGACCTATTTGACAAAATCATATGCTTTGTGGCTTGACCTTAGAACATGTAATGACAATTTATTATACGGCAGTGGAAGAAGAATAGAAAACGGCAGTGAAGGCATAACGATATTAATAAATAAAAAAGCAGATGCAGATAAAACTTTAAATATTTATATATATATAATACAAGATGCGCAAATCAATTTTGAAGATGGAAGATTCAAAGAAGTACGATACTAGTTTACAACAAAAATATCCTAAATATTCACACAGTGCCATTATTTGTGGTCAGACAGACTGCGGCAAAACAGAGTTTGTTCTTGACATACTTGAACAAGAGTATGTTGGAGTTTTTGAACATATAATTATATTGTGTCCAACCATAGAGTGGAACGAGGCTTATAAAAATAGATCCTGGATAGGAGATGTGAAAAACCCAAAAGATAAAAAAATAATAATTGTCAATCCCGTGAGCAACGGTAAAGAAATGTTACAAGAACTGTTGCGTTTCTTTTTCAAACAATATGCTGGCCAGCCCACATTATACATTATTGATGATTGCTCCGCTACAAAAGAATTAACAAAGAAAAAAGATATGCTGTCAGAGTTGGCATTTTCTGGTCGCCACGCCAAACAATCAGTGTGGGTCATTTCACAGAGATATAATTCTGTATTGAAAGATTTGAGAGAGCAAGCAAAATGGTTGTGTATGTTTTACACTAAAGACAGAGATAGTTATGAAAATTGTTTGAGAGAAAATGATGTTATTCCAACGCTGGAAGAGAGAACCAGAATAAGAAAAGCTTTAGCTAAGACTAAATATTCCAAGTTGATATTGAGGACTGACCAACCAACTGGTTATTGGGTTAAATAATTTATTTTAAAAATAAAAACTAGAGTTTCCCATACAAACCATAAACTCAATGCATTAACCAATATCGGTACAACAGCACTACTCATGTTTTGTGGGTCTTGTAAAACATACTCTCTCGGCTCACATATAAAATATTCTACGTCATCCTTTGTCACAGAAATTACAGGCGTTTCCTCTGCACCTTTTGCATACGTTTGTAAAAAATCACTTTCTGAAACACATATACAACATTTTACGTCATCTCTTGTCATAACATCCAGTGCTATTTTATTTTTATTATAATCACTATTTTCACCGTCTGTTATTTTCAAATCCATTTTTTCTTATATATTTTTTTTATTATCACAAAATATATTTTTTTACAACTGTTGCTAATAATAATACTAACAGCAAAGTAACAATGTTAATAGCAATACTGACCATGAATATAGTATTGCTAATAGCATTGCTCATAGCAAAGTAGCAATGTTAATAGCAATGCTTGCAGCAAATTAATAATGTTAATAGAAAAAATAGTAATGTTAATAACAATGCTATTAACAATACTAACAATTACTAGTTGCATGAATATCGCTGCTAGTTGTTTTGTATTTTATATTTATTTCAAGATAAAAAATAAGATTAATAATATAAAAATGAATGCGGAAGAACTATAAAAAAATATATCGGAACAGACGGAACCAGATGAATCAAAGCAACAAGAAACAAAAAAAGAAAAATTATCAGCCATAGTGGCTGGCGGTGGTAGTCGTCAATATTTGGGTAAAGACATACAACTCACAAATATAGATAGCATGCCACCAGATGAAATTAACAAACTTTACTGCAGATATGAAGCACGGCTTGGGGCAAGCATGACTAAAACTTTAGGCAATTCTTTTATTAACTTGTATGTGATGGGAGTATCAAAATATTTTAATGTAACCAATCCACCAAAGCTGATAGAAGATTTGGAGGAAGACCCATTTATTAATCATGCTTTGACAAGTGCTTGTTGTGAGTTGTATTATAGGTATGGGATGTGCTTAGCGCCATTTACAGCAATACTGACAACTGTTAGACATATTGATTTTAATAAAAATAAAATTATAGATAATATAAATGGAGAACCAAGAGAGTGAAGTTATACCTGTTGTTACACAACCTGTTGAACAACAAAAAGTAAAAAATCCAAAAAGAATAGAAGCTGGAAAAAAAGGAGCAGCGGCAAGAAAGGCAAAGCGTTTGCTTCAAGATGCCAATCAAGATGCTGCAAAGCAAGATGCTGCAAATCAAATAACAAAAATAACAATAGGTGAAGAAGAACCAGAAAAAATAAACGTATACAAAAATTATATTCCACCGTGTCTGGTTTTATTAGGCATTGCTGGGTTGGGTTTGTATATTTATAACAAGAAATCTGCTACGCAACCTGCTACACAACCTGTGCAAGCTGCTATGCAACCTGTTCGTGTTGCACCAAAAGACCCGTTTGATTGTTTTTAATAATTTATTTAAAAAAATAATATAAAAATAATATAAAAAAATGGCAGCAAGTATTGACGGAAAACAGATTGTAAATATGATGTATCATGCAGGAGTGGAAACACTTTTAACTGTTGGATATTCTGAGATTGGCAAAAAACTACTAAAAAGACCAGCACCTAAAGTGGATTTTAATATAGAAAATGTTGGGATGCTGTCTGTGGATACAATGTTAGCAATGGCTACAAAGGATATGTTGATTAAGCAAGGTATTATTCCTGCGGATATTATGAAATAATTTAAAAAATATATATATAAAAAAATGGCAAGTGCAGTAGCAATGATGATCGGTGGTGCATTAACAAATGCATTGGCGTTTAGTGGTTCAAATTATTTCTTTTCAAAAATGGGAAGTCATTCAGACGAGGAAAGACAAAGGCATGACAAAGCCGTGGAACAATTAAACGCAGCACAAGCGGAGTGGAATAAAAAAAGAACAGAGAGATTAGATTTTATTAACAAGCAACTGCAAAAAGAGCATCATGCAGAGCAGACTTTTGATGATGTAGATCAAGCTATGAAGCAGTATTATTACATAACTGGCAAACATTTACTTTTGGAACCGGAGCCCAAGTTAAGTGATTTTTATACACCATCTCCGGATCAACAGAATAGAGAAATTACGTTTATTGTGGTGGGCATGGCTGCAACTGGATTTGTGGCGTATTAATTGATTTCATAAAAAAAATATAATTACTTTTAAAATGACTACTTTGAAAAGACTAAGTCATATGCATGATACCTATTTTTTTTGTTGTTTTTACATGGTTTCAATCCAAGTGGTCGCATATAATATGGTGGTTTAGCACTCTTCTCTAATTTATCTTTGAGATGACCAGGCGCCCATACTTCACCGTTGTCTAATAATGTCAATACCATGGATGGACCATATTCAGTTTCTATTATTTTTGTATCTGTAATAGTGTATATTTTATTTAGTTCCAAATCTGTCCATTTCTTTGTGCTATTTTGATTTTGCTCTTCAAGCAGTTCATCAAATTGTGCAGTTGTGATATCCATTTTTTCTTTATAGTTATATAAAGTTTAATCTTTAGTAGAAAAAAATGGAAAATATTTATTACAGCCCAAAAGGATTTTGGAGAGGTTACACAGCAGTTAAAAAATTGGCAAAAGAGGCTGGTGTCAGTGAAAAAAAGGCATTAGAATGTTTAAAGAAACAAGCTGTGTGGCAGATTTATTTACCTGCGCCGAAGAAAATAGTTAGACCCAGGTTTGATGTTTCTACTAAAAATGGAGTGCATCAAGCTGATTTGTTATTTTTACCGCATGATACTTTTGGCCGTGGACGCAAGACATATAAATATGCGTTGACTGTGGTTGATATTGCAAGTAGATACAAAGAAGCAGAGCCACTGACTTCCAAGGATAGTAAAGAAGTTGCTAAAGCATTTGAAAAAATATACAGTCGGCATTTAAAATATCCAAAATTATTACAAGTGGATCCAGGCAGAGAATTTATGGGTGCAGTATCACAGTTGATGTCAAAACACAAAGTAAATATCAGACGAGGCAGAACAGAAATACACAGAGACCAAGCTTTAGTGGAAAGATTTAACAGAACATTAGCTGAGAGATTGTTTGGCTATCAGTATGCTAAGGAAATAGATTCGCAAAAACGTAATAGAGAATGGGTAAAGAGATTACCAGAAGTTGTTAAAGCCATAAATGCGGAGACAAAAAAGCCTCCTCCTGTTGAAACAAAAATATTAAAAGATGATCCTATCTGTATGAATGCAAGTGTAAGATATTTATATCAACCCGGGGAACAAGAAGGTGGAAGACGCAGAGCAACTGATCCAATGTGGAGTGTAGATATTCACAAGATTAAAAGTTATATGGTGACGCAAGGCATAAGAGTTTATTATTTGAAAGCACCAGCGCCACAGAGAGGATTTGTCAAAGAAGAACTACTTATTGTTCCTGCTGATACCCAAATTCATAAGTTTTTATAGAAACCATGTGCATCAGTTGTAATTCCATCTTCTCGGATGTATCTTTTTGAGTAAAATGGTGATAATGTAACTTTGTTTACTGTTATGCCATATATTTGATGTTTTATTGATCGCATCATATTCATTTCATGGTTATATTTTTTCTTGTTAAATAGTGCATCCTTGTAGTTTTCAAAATTTATTTGTTTTTTGACTACATAAGTTTTTACACCCTTTGCTTTTTTAATAAGTTGTTCATCCGCTCTCAAAATAGAATATAGCTTGGGTCTTAATCCAACATACTCAGCTATAGCAACACCAGCACATTCGTCTTTCATTTTACCCAATACTTTTTTGTTTGTATCATCATGCATTGGGTGATCTTGAGGATAATCACTTAGATCATACTCATCTTTCATTTCAGCCATGTCTTTGTATGCATCATCTGTTTTGATGTCTACAAGCAAGCTGTCAGTATCTGTGTATAATAAAGTACAGTTATTTTTGTACCTTTTTTTTCAAAGTATTATAATACCAATCATACATATGGTACTTTGATAAATCCAATACTGCCATTCCAACATAAATTGGTTTGTTTAATGTTAATTTTGTTTTGTTTACATGTACTGCTGATAATTCATCTGAAAATTTTATACGCCTGTTAAAGTTGGGTTTGGCTATTATTTTTCTTATTTTTTCATTTTCAGAGCCGTCAGTTCTTACTAATTTTATGTCAGTTCGCTTTCTTAAATTTTCCATTGTTTTTCCAAATACTGAGTTATTCATAAGCTTGTAAAAATCTTTTTCAAATTGTGATTTAGCTTTTTTCCTGAGTTCTGTGTTTAAATTTATGTATGATGCCATCCATGTTTTTTCATTAAATTCTAATACTCTGTGTATTTTCTTTAGTTTCATGCCTAAAGATAAATACAGTTGCAGGTTTTTGTAATGTATCACATATTTTTCTTTGTCCCTAAGATTGGGAACTAGTTGTTCTGTATTTATCATGCCATTATTTTCTAACAGATCTGTTTGGTATTCAGACAACCATTCTTTTTTCACTGCTAATCTTTCCGGTGCAAGCGGATAGTCATTGTGAGCTTCATGAAGTTCTTTAGGATATTCCAAATCAACTTCTAGAAAATATCCTTTTCCTTCTTTTGGCTTTGGCAACGTTTCTGTTTCCACCCACTTAAAGCCAGAATATGGAAGTGGCTGACTCATTGCCCAACCATAGAGGTTACAGGCATCATAATACATTAAAAAGTTGTTTTCCTTGTTAGGGTTATAATCAACCACATGTGGATTGTTTGCTTTGGCATATCGTTTTGATACCATACTAATTCCACCACGCATACCTTTTTCTATAAATAAGTGCATGTCAATGTCTGTCAAAAGTTCCAATTCTATTTTTGAATGTTTAAGTAAAGCATCCCAAGATAATCCAGGTGCTGTATAGTAATGTAAAGCATCAAGTTTATATGCACTCATACATGTTTTTCTAAAAGTTTGAAACACATCTGCTAACAAAGTTACATCAGTTTTTAGATATAAATCATGATAGTCTCCAAGAGTTTTACAGTTAAACTCTTTCCATATTTTTTGAGCGTATTCGTAATCTTCTTGGGTAATACCTTCACCTCTTAATGTACTGTAAAATGCTTCTATGGGTGGTAATTGCGTTTCCTTAAATCTTTCCATACTGTCCATATATTCGTAAGGATAAACACCTTTTCGTAAAAGTAAATCTGTTTGTTCCCCAAACTGATTTTTGGTAATTTTGAAATCAGATTTGTCTGTTGCTTTAACCAATTTTTCCAGAGGCGAAAGCATAAACTGACAGCTATCCAAGAACCTAAGTTGTCCAACACTAAATGAAATATACTTTTCAGCATTGTTTGGGATGCATGTAATATTACCTGACATTTTATGTATTTTTTGCATGATGAGATGACTATCATATCCTTTGAGGTTATGAATTACAACAGGGATGATTGTTTTACCTGGTTTTATTTTTAGTTTCAGGTTACAGTTTTTGTGTGCTGCACCTCTATATTCACCTGTAAAATGACAGTGGTCTCTTACTTTACAGTTTTTGCCACATTTCCTACCTATTTCATTCTCGCATATCCAGCAGTGTGTTGCTTTTTCATAATCTTCCTCATTTTGTTGTGTCATAATTAAGGGTTTTGGGTGAGCAAATATTTTATTAATGTTGCTCTTCTCACATTCTAAGTGATTTAAAAACTTTTCAACAACATCTTCACCTCTGTAAATAACAGGTTCTTCAGCTTTGCCATCATATCTGACAACCTGGTATCCAAAACCACAAGCTTCGTGTACATTTGTGATTTCAGATTTCTTTCCAAATTTGATTGATTGCGGTTTGATTATACTTTCAAAATCAGCATATATTGCATAAGGCACAGGCATCTGATTTTGATGATTTTTAAATTTTACAGTATTTTTACCTTCCTTTGGCATTTCTATTCTGCAAGAATTTTTGTTAATACCATCACAGTCTTCTTTGTGTTTTGTAAGTAGTCCTTGTCCAGAATAGCCGTGAAGGCAACGATCGCAAAAGTAAGTTTTACCATGGTGTTTGTTTTGGTCATAGAGTAGTCTATCCAAAATTCTAATCCAGCCATAGTGATTTTTTGTTGTTAATGTTTTTGGTTCTTTGGAATAATCATCAGGGTTATAGTTGTCATCTATAATTCCTTCTTCATTATTTGGATCGTCTTTGTTTTCTGATTCAATCTCAGTGTCTTCAGATATTAAGATCAAATTAATTCGTTCAATATCTTTTGGTTGTTCTGATATTTTATATGGAAAAACAGATACCTTTTTATTTTTTCCTGTTATGGTATATCCATAAACGTTGATAGCAAGATTATTTTGTTTTTCTACTTTGGTTATTTGAGAAATTGGAGTGGGAAAGTCAATACCATCCATATTCAACTTACCCATGTGTTTGTTATAACTAGATATCCTAGTTGGATTATTTTTATTAGGCCACAAAGCAGAAACCAATGCCACTTCCAAACACTTATTGTCTTCATTATTAACATTAATTATTGCTTTTTTATCAGATACTGCTTTAGGTAGAGGAATATATGAAGAACCTTTTAATGGTTCATACTTTGCAAAATTTAAGTAAAACGTTACACAGTGATCAATCTCCAATCCAGATGCTGTGTTTGTAAATCTTTCAAGGCTCTCTTGTATATAAGCAGATGATTCATCGTAAAACTCATTATTTTTTCAGAGGTTAAAATTGCATTTTGTTCACTGTGTAATACTGCTGTGGTGTATTTTTTGGTATCACCATCATCTTTAAATAAATTTACAGTAAGACCTAATTGAAACTTTAATCCATTCATCTTTGTCAGCTCTTTGCTTATTTGTTTTGTGATAATGGATTTCTTATCACGGAATAGTTTTTGAGGGTCTTTGTATTTCTCGGCAGATATTTCGTATGCTTTAAAATAGCCACACATTGGTTTGTCAACCAGTTTTAATTTTTCTTCTTTTTCTTCTTTTTGATTTTCTTGCAGCTCTTGGATTACTTTATCCATTTGTTTTTTGTATTTATCATTTTGACTTAATTCTTTTTTAACTTGTTTTTTATTTTCCTTACTTATTTCTTTATTTATTTTTTTACTTTTTTTGGAAGTTTTTTTCTTATGATGATTAACATAAAATTTACTAAGCGGTACTACTTTTTCAACAGCAGGTTGGCTGGTAGTTGCCTCTTCTTTTAAAACTTTTAAAGCTTTATTTTCTTCTTTAAGTGCCTTAACTTGTTCCTTAAGTGTCTTAACTTGTTCCTCAACTTTGGATTCTTTTAATCCGCTTAGTCCTATTTTTAATTCGTTTTTGTCTATTACTCCTGTTTTATACAGGGATAATAATTCTTTTATTGCGTCGCCGTTTTCCATTTTTATATTTTCTATTCTTTACAATAAAAAATTCTTTATTAAAAATAAATAATTATTAGTATAAAAATAAAAAGATGAATACATGCCAGTACTTAAAAATCAGTTCCTATGGTGTTTGTGAAAAAAAGCCTGTTAAAAAATCAATATATTGTAATTATCATAAGCAGAGAATAAAGGTTTGTAAGATTAAACCATGTTTAAAATGTGGATTCGGTACTACAGCAAAGTATCAAATTTGTACTAGTTGTGGTGCTATAACAATTAGAAAATATCATGAATATTATTATAAAAAAGATTATATCAGTGAGTGTTTAAAATTCAGACGTATTGAATATTTATAGTTTAAAAGTTAGTAGTTGGGTAAGTAAAAAAAAATAAGAGTAATTTTATAGAGTTGGGGGTAAAAAGTTGATGAGTAGAAAAATTTGAAAAGAGTTTTGAGAGTTTTTAACAGGCTAAAATAAGTGAAGCTCAAAAAAAAGAACTAGCAGAGCAGGGAAGAAAGGAAGCAATGGCAACATTACAAAAAAGTCTAAAAAGTGTGTAATAAATTGTTTTAGTAATGTGTATGAGTACGATCCACCACCTTTGTATTCAAGGTCAGAAAATTGTTAATTTAAATGTAATTTTGATAACAAATCGACAAATTTGTTTTGTATTAAAGAAACATTTTATAATTTTGATAACTTATAAAAAAAATTAAACTTGCAATCTTCACTACCCCTATTTTAAAAAAGTTTTAATAAATCAAGTAAAATCACCATTTCATGGTGATTTATTATATATGTGTTTATTTTGGGGTCGTTCTGCTGCAATTCGAGGTAAAAAAAAATTACAACAGAACGCCCAAAATACATATATATAATGTATATATCATTATTTCAAATTAGTTAAAAGGAAACTGATCAATCCTGAGTTGTATATCAAGCATTACAATTAACATATCGATTTATAAATCCTGTATCATTTTGACTTTAAAACTGCATATAATGAAATAAGAAATGAGATTTCAGTTGCCTTTATTCTTCCAATTGTTTTTGCAATATAATATATAATTAATAAATGTAAAAACAACTTGCTTTGAACTATTCCAATAATTGATTATATTAAGTATTAAACAAATGCAAGATATGAAGGAATCCGTGAGTTTTTTAAAGTCAAGATTGCTGTTTATCCCTTTAATAACATAACATAGCAAGTACATCAAATAATACAGGAAAATCCGGCGTGCACTTATTTACAATATTCAGCAGTAATACAGCGATGAGTGGGGAACCTTTATAAACATCTAAACTAAACTAGTATTTTATACCACAATATAGTCAAGCACCCACATTTTATACCATAATATAGTCAAACAACCATCGATAAGTATGCCGTTTCCAAATTATTAGTCAGGCGACTAAGGTTTCAGGTGATTAAGGACCAAGTAGATTGGTACCCAGTATGCATTATTAGTCGACTGGTACCCGAGATCGTACTATTGATGCAGGGTTACTAAATATACAATTACACCAAGTCGTTGAACAATGTTAACACAATGTTTCCAGTTGATGATATTTTGAAAAATGGTAATAAGCAATGAATTAGGCTATAATTTTGACAGTGATAATAAGCAATGCCAGTCAACTAATAATAATTCAACAAATTCATAATTATATAATACCTAAGTATACCCCTAACAAAAAATAGATACATAGTATTAGTCCTAGCTTGTACTCTACTTTAGTTCAATATTTAAGAACTAGTCAAGCCATTACGCGGAAGAAATATAAATCGAGATAATTACTATTAAAAATATACTCCAAATGCTTAATATTAGACATGATGTATTACTATAGATATATATACTATATATACTATAAGGCAAACATCGTATAATCTGTATTCATAATCCGAGGCGAGGACACGCATTGTAATCCTTTTTGTATTGTATATATTGTACATGTATCCATTAAACTTTGCGATTTTCTTATTGAAAGTATCCATTTATATAGTTATTTATACTTTTACATTTTCTTTTGAGTATTATGAGCAGCCACGTTTCAAAGGTCAATTACATACAATACTCATGTAAACGGCGATAACACGGCCATTATTTAATGCACGGAGGCTTGTGCTATCAGTTTATCTTTATTTCCTTTAAGTTAGGTATTTTAACATTTCTAACTGTCACTTTTGTTTGATACAAACACTTATTCATGTTCTTTCTTTTGATGCATCTTGAACGCTCGTGTGTCCTTCAGCACAACACCGCACTGTTCGCACGTGATGGTGTCTGGTAGACTGTGAACCTTCACGTGCTCTTTGAGCTGTACATTCCACGCAGCGGCGTAGTTACACTGGGTACATTTGTATGGCTTCTCACCAGTATGGGTTCTCACATGTGAAGTCAGCTGGCATTTCTTTCCAAACGTTAGCAAACACTGGTCACATTTATATGGACGGTCACCTAAAATGTAAAATGGTATTGATATCGTACTGGTGTAACATAGGCTAGCTATACATTTTAAATGTAACGAACATCTTCTTACACCCCCTATTCTCTCCCACACATACACACAACATTACATGTATTATGATTTTTCTTGAAGCAAATATTAGTGATAAAATATTAATTTGAATTCACTTTATTGAGGTAATTCTCATGCTGTAGTTACTATGAGAACCTTCTTAACCAAAGAATGTGGTAATATAATGAAGCTGAAAATGGGGGAAGGTCATATTAGCATTTTGTGAAAATATAGCCTCTATCCAATACGAAATCAACCTATGCTTTGCTGAAGTTTCAATGATAAAAGAAACTTAACCAGAAACAGTTCTTTTTACCAGAGACATTGACCCTGTAGTCAAGGTCAAGTGGGAATTGTGTAAGCTAACACTATAATAAAAGTAATAAATGCTATGCTGAAGTTACTATGACAGACACCTTAACCAGAAAAACAACCTTATTTTTGTTTTGACATCGACACTGAAGTCACCGTCCAATTAAAAATATGTTTTCCAAATTAACAAGTGTTCAAATATGACGACAGACCCTTTAATATTTCTGAATGTATGCACTGAAGCTACCTTAGCAAAGTGGACACCGACCTCAACAACATTCAATGTTTCTTTAGGACATATTTAAAATGTATGGTTCTTGTAACTATACTGAACCAAACAGCTATGCATGTTTATTGTAACTATACTACTCAAAATTTGCTAAGGATCACCTTTTTGCTGTCTAAATTTCTTCCTGAAATAAATAGCATTATTTCTATTTTACATGAAATTATTTAGGGTAGTGTATGATCATGTGATCTCATGACTTGATTCAAATTGTGGAATTGTTGAAGTATCAATGAAATTAATAACGTTATTGTGAATTAATTTCTAATAAAGTATATGGAAGAATAAAAGTGATCCTTAGCAAATTTTGAGTAGTATACATCACTACATCTTATGCTGATTAGTCTTTTCTTTTCCAGTGAAAGGCGTGCTCACACTCTACTTGGGCCTACATATAGGTGGAGAATTGGTTACTCTGCGATATTTATATAAACGTTAATTAGTGAGCAGAACAGTGACGATATAGCTAATGTTCCTAAGCGTTTCTCAATGCAAATAAAGTGTATACGCACCTGTGTGAGTTCGCACGTGTGCCACCAGTGACCCCCGAAATAAAGCCGAATATGGACAGTGCGGGCACGGGAATCGTCTGATGTTCATATGAAACGTATTGATATGCAACTTCAGATGGTCCAATTTTTTATACTCTTTCCCACATTTTTCACACGTGTATGAAACGCTTTTTCCTTTACAGCCAGAATATAAATGACTTTTAATTGGCCTTCCACATTCAAACAGTAGATTACAAGTTTCGCAAGCAACCATTTTATCTGGGTGTTTTTCTCGCATATGTTCTTTGCTCAATTCAAGTGTAATGGACGCGTACACCTCGCCGGTTTCCTTTAAGCAATGCCTGCATTGGTATTGAGGTAGGCCGTGAACTTTCCCTAAATGGTTCTTTAAGACATCTTTTTCGCTTTTACCAACCTCTTTTCCACATATGTGGCATATTTCAATATTTATTTTATGTACCTTCTGCTTATGTTTGCGCAATTCAGTCATTATTACAGCAACAAAGTCACACTGGTCACAGTTTAAATCCCGATTCAAATGACATTCAATATGCTTTTCCATCTCATCTTTGCATGTACTTTCAACTTGAAAACCTTCACAAAGTGTACAAATGAGGACCTCCATTGACGGTTTATCTGTTGACTTTGCCCTATCTTCTCTGGCGAAAGAGTCCAGTGTACCAACCCTGAATTTATCAGGATGATCACGCAAGCTCACAGTTATTCTCTTTATCTTCATGTCTGGCTTCGCACGTTTGCATGATCGTTTCGACGACGGTACCTTTTCTTGTTTTACATGTTCCGTAAAACTCGAATCATCAGCATGAGCCACAACATCGCTTTGGACCCGTTTGCTTTTGTAATTGCGACTTGTACACCCTTTCCGTTTAAAAAAATGTGTTCTTACTCTCTTATATTTTTTAGAACATAATTTTGATCCTTTTGGTGCTGCACCTGTTGCCTTTATTTTCTTCTCAGATTTTATTTTTTTAGCCGACGTTACTTTTATCTTTGAGTCGTCACTAACTGGGTTGTATTCTAATGCATTGTGACGTACATCAACATTGGATTCGTGCTGTGTTTCATTTTGTGTGTTATTGTCCATTCCATAAAGTGGTATTAAACCGGTTCCGTATGTTTCCTTCCTTCTGCTCTGCGTTTTATCTTCAAAGTCACAATCATCACTGGTTACATTCTTTACAATATTACCATAATCTGGTCGGAACCCTTTTAATTTCATCCTTGCACTCCTTCTTGTGGCAGTACTATCGTTTTCATTAATTCGTTTTATTTTACGTGGTGTCGTTTCTACCTTATATTTGTTTGGTTTCTTTCGTTTTAATTTTGTTTGTGTGAGCTGTGTTATTGGAGTATCAAATAAAGAGGTATCATTCAAGTCGTCCACTTTTTCAATTTTAACTATAACAGTTTCGTCAAAGGAAGGTGTATCTCTATAAACATCTAAACATGCAGTGTCTTGTTTAAAACTCTGTTCTTGTATGATTTCGCAATTGTCTCCTGTTATTCTTTCACTTGGCAAGTATCTCCATTGACTGTTTAAGTATGTCATTTCTTCTTCGTCAACTGCTTCAGCAGATTTGTTACACGACACGGTATATATATCAGCAGGTTCTGGTTTGGGCATTTCAACTATGTTCTCACCGTCTTCCAATTGGTATGGAGTTGTACAATTTTGAATACGAAGACGATCATGTTGAATATCAGGTATTTCTACATCGCTATCATCAGGACTCTGGGTACTTATTCCACTATGAATGTCATCGTTGATATTCCCATTTGCGGATTCGTTACCAAAACAGAAGCCTGATGTTATGGTCGACATTACATTTTCATATTGTAAAATTATAAACATGTCCGTGTCAGAATCAAAAATGTTCTTTTTGTCTTCTGGTATGACAAACTTGGTTCCGAATGGAATTCCGATTGGAAGTCCTTTGATTGTACATCCAGAAAACTTCACCGCTGATTCCTTATTTACTATTATTTGTAACAGGTTTTTGTTTTGAAATGACGCCATGGTGTTTCTTTATGGAGCAAACGTGTGCCTCAGCCTGAAATACAAATATAAATTTCAAAGTATTTATATAACAAGAGCTGTCGGACGACAGCGCGCTCGACTTTAGAGGGCTTGTTTATTTATTGGGAAACTAAGTGGAATACATGTCTAAGTAAAGAAGGGGCATAATTCTGCCAAGATATTTAACAGAGTTATGGACATTGTCTGCATGAGTTCCTTTTATAACAGTGAATACATGGGTTAGGTTTCACTGAAAAATAGAATATTTAAAAATTCTAAGTTGAAAAAGAGGCATATTTCTGTTAAAATTCATAACAGAGTTATGGCACTTGTTTGTACAAGTTCCTCTTATGAATATGAATACATGCGTACAGTTTTACTGAATTCCTTTCAAGCGGTTTCTGTGATGTGAAAGGTTAATCGATGCCGACCAAGACGAGCAGAACAGCTGGCTTTTTCTAGGAAAAGTCGAGCTAAAAAAAAAGAGCACCACACGAGAGTACAGACGCTCGTCTTTGTTGTAGAGAAAATCAGAATAAGTTAAGTCCAGTCATTAGGAAATTAGCTATATTGTGTGTAACAACCTTAATAGTCAAGCCCAACGTAACACTAATGTTGAACAGAGCAAGGCCATCAAGTAGGGCAAGGTCAGCCAGTGGCGTACCACGGTATTTACATGTAGACGAAAGTGCCAAGTAATTGAGCTAAACATAACGGGTGACCATTAAGTCGAACAGCAAATGTAACATCCACAGAGCGTAACCATCTACAAAAGCACATTTATAAATAACAACAATCACATAAAATATAATTATATATTCAAAGGTGCAGTGTGAGATAGCACACTCATAAAGGGGTTGACAACAGGGAGTAGAGGTACCACCTTAGCACGATCAGTCGCAAAAGGGTCTGTTTATTTTAACCAGGATCTTGAGTACACTAAACCTAACACGTGCCCATAAGTCATCCACATATAAAAATGTCAGTGTAAATTAGGAAATAACCGCCAGTCCATCTCTAATAACACAGCAGGCAGAATAATAAGCGATATAGGTAATTACAGCGCATCCACACAAAAAGGGTACACAAGAAAGGGTATATGGCGACAAACAGGAATGAACATGCCAGGCTCATCCTCCATTTACATCGAGAATAAATATGAAGAATGGGGTCAGAACTTTCTAACCCGCAAATTCTTTAGCAGACACTCCAGTTACGACGAAGTCACGTTCCCACACACAGGGTGATGATGAAGACCTTTAAATAGTGAGCATGACAATATATGACACAATGATGATTATGGAGTGGGGGTACTTACCCCTTTGCGGTGTTTGCCTCTAGCGGTATTTGCAGTGGTCCCATTTTACACCCGGTAATCAAACGGGGTTGTAAGTAAAACACAGAGATGATCTTATATGTATAAAAAAGCCTAGAACGCCACCAAGAGAGTACCCAATGACTTGGAACTAGCCAAATCAACAACATAATGAACCGTTAAGGATAAGGCCGGAATCACACTGTAAAAGCAGAGACAAGTGAAAATTGCTACTTTTTGCTATACAGGTCATGTGCCACTATTGCATTTCCCATAGGCTTTAACTGTATTTTTTTTTCTACAAATTTCAGTCAAAATATCCTAATGAACATGCTTTATGCTGGAAATATATATTCTGATTATGTATTATGGGGACTTGCTATGATTAGCGTTATTTAATTCAACCAGATTTATGCATTCCAGATACCGACACATCACGCGGGACCACGTGGTTCCTGACAGCCGCAGGACGTCCTGCCACTCCGATGTTCTGGACTGGAATGAAACTACCTTACAATCAGATTATATGCCCTAAGGGACACCTATACTTTTGTCAACCAATCAGCAGTGCCAAAACAATAGTGCACTGTTTAACAAGAGCTGTCGAAGAACAGCGCAGCTCGACTATTCGATTTTTCAGAGAATAATAAATTATAAAGCTAGTATATACCATCAGAAAACAAGGCTAAAACAATTTGGGGTGGGGTTGGGATCGCAACATAGCTATGTGTAAGAATTGACCAAAACTACACAGAAATATGTAAAAAAAATAAATTAAAAAAAGCATTTGAGTTGGGGTGGGGTGGGGGAGATGCGGGGTGGGTGGTGTGGGGAGTGGGGGTGATGAGGGCAACATATATGTGTAAGAAGCTATGTAAGAATTCACCAAAACAACACAAAAATATGTAAAAAAAATAATAATTAAAAATCGAGTTTTGAGTGGGGATGGGGGAGAAGCGGAGGGTGGGGAAGGCACTATATATGTGTAAGAAGCTATGTAAGAATTGACCAAAACAACACAGAAATATAGTCAAACAAAATAAAATAAAATAATTTCGAGTGGGATCGGAGTGGGGGGAAGAGGTGCATAAGAATTGACAAAAACAACACAGAAATATGTAAACAAAAAAACCAAAAACAAATCGAGTTTTGAGTGTGGGGGGGGGGGGGGGCGGGGGGGGGCGTGGAGAGGCAGGGAGTGGGGTGGAGGGGGCAACATATATGTGTAAGAAGCTATGTGTAAGAATTTACCAAAACAACACAGATATATGTAAAAAACAATAAACATTAAATAAAAATATTCCAGTTTCGAGCGTGGGGGTGGGGTGGGGTGGGGTGGGATGGGGGAGGCGTGCAACATAGCTATGTGTAAGAATTGACTAAAACAACATAGAAATACGTAAAAAAAAAGTTTCGAGTGTCTGTGTGGGGGTGGGGGCTGGGGAAGAGGCAGGGGGTGGGTGGGAGCAACATATTTGTGTAAGAAGCTATGTGTAAGAATTTACCAAAACAACAAAGAAATATGTAAAAAAAAAAAATCGAGTGTGTGCGTGTGGTGTGGGGGGCGGGTGGAGAGGCAGGGGGTTGGGGGAGGGGGGGGGGAATGGAGCAACATATATTTGTAAGAAGCTATGTGTAAGAATTGACCAAAACAACACAGAAATATGTTAAAATAAAATAAAAATTAAATAAATTTTCTAGTTTCGAGCGTGTGGTGGGGGCTGGGGGTGGGTGGCGGGGGAGGGGAGGCAGTGGGGAGGGTGCAACATGTGTAAGAATTGTCAAAAGCAACACAAAAATATGTGAAACAAATTTTAAAAAAAAAAGAGTTTCAAGTGGGGGGTGGAGAGGGGATTGAGAGGCGGGGGTGGGTGGGGTGGGGAGGGGGCAACATGTAATTATGCATAAGAATTGACTAAAACAACACAGAAATATATATGTACAAAAAAACAACAGAGTTTGAAGTGTGTGGTGGAGGGGGGGGGGAGGGGGTGAGAGGCGGGGGGGGGGGGGGATGGGGCAACATATATATGTAAGAATTGACTAAAACTACACAGAAATATTTTTAAAAAAAAGTAAAAAAATTAATAAAAAGTGTGGAGGGGGGGGGGGGGGGGGGGGGGGGGGGGGGGGGGGATGAATAAGATGCATAATTATATAAGAAATCCCAAACCAAAATTATAGATATATACATGCTTACATGCAAACCTAGATCTGCCTTTATTGCACATTTCATGGGCCATCACAATTTGGGTTCCACGGGAGCCCAGAATTTGCAGAAGACAAAATTACTTACCCAACCCTTTACAACATACTATAAGGAAACCAATTCCAAAATTTAGTTCAGCTAGGACAAGAAATGTAAGAGATATAGACCTGTAAACACAGCTTACACGCAAAATTTGATGTGAAACAGACACATTTTAAGGGCTATCAGAATTTGGGTTCCATGGGAGCCAAGGGGTTACAGGAACCAAAATTACTTAAGCAGCCCTTAAGATAATGCTATAAGGAAGCTAATGGCCAAATTTGGTTGTGTTAGGGTAAGAATTGTAAGAGATATAGACTTGTAAACAAAGCTTACACGCAAAATTTGATGTGAAATGGGACATAATCTGGGTTCCATGAGAGCCCATGGGTTACAGGAACCAAAATTGATGATGCGGCCCTTAAGATAATGCTATAAGGAAGCACATGTCCAAATTTGGCTGTGCTAGGATAAGAAATGTAAGAGATATAGACTTGTAAACACAGCTTACACGCAAACCTTAATGTGGGACGCCGACGCCGACGCCAACGCCGACGCCGGGGTGATTATATAAGCTCTCTTATTCTTCGAATAGTCGAGCTAAAAACAACTTCATAATTTATTTTTTTAGTACTTTAGCTTTTATATGAATTCTATGCTAATTATGTGATATACAGTAAGTTTCATGTAAAACAATTTAGTTTTTTTTTTTTACTTATCCTACTTTTAACTTTGCATTTTGTTCAGAGTACATTCACCTTAAACAAAAGGTGCATGAAACATGTATACATGTCGTTTACTTTTTAATGGTTATATAATAAAAAAAATATTTTAGTATTTAAGCTGTTTTATGATTCCTACCACACTTACGGGATATACTGTAAAGAAATATAAAAAGATCCGATCGGACAGGGAAAGTAGCATTCAAGGAGGTCAGTCAACCACAAAACACAGAAACAAACGTACGTTTTATGTCAAAAATGGTCATATAGTCGTTTGTTGAGTTTTCCTACTTTAAGAGTTATGTCCCCTTTTGTGGTATCCTATTGAAAGTGCATCAACAAAAGTAAAAATTAAGAAGTCAAATAATTTGCCATTATCCTGAATATGTGTACATGTCACTAATCAGGGCTTTTTCTTGGCTGATTTTATAGCCAATATTCAGTCATATTCCCGATCGCCGAAAGTATACTTTTTTCTCTATTTCTGGACGAAAATTCCCAATCCGAACCTCAAAAAATAAACTAAAATCGATATTTTCTCGGTACAAACATATGGAGTGCGAATCTACTGGAAGTTGTTTGTGTGTTCAGATATTTTTGGAATTTATCTTAGGCGTCTACTATCTGATCTTATAGCCGGACGGTTGTTTTTTCATTGTGAATAGGAAATACAATATTTACAAAGTGTCTGATCGATCCGGATTTCAATGATAAACAAAAAAAAGAATAAAAAGGTCGTATAATTCCAAGTATTAGATAAAATAAGCTTTATTTTGAGTCGGTAAGACATAAAAACAATACAAAATAAGCTCTTAACGAGCTTTTGAACCGATTAAAGAAACTTAAAAAAACCCAGAAGGGAAATCACGAACGATCGACTTCTTATTCAAACAAGCCGCACTGTCGTCACAGTCAGTCCCAGTACCCGACACAGAAACCTTGTCTAAACCCAGTGCTACTGCTATTTGTAGTACAATTTCTGACCATGGTGAGTCTGAACCATTAATTTCTGACCATAACCAAGCATAACTCTCATAAGTTAGTAGATATCTTCATGGTTGTTGTAAGGCAATGCTGAATAGCTTGTCATATTCGGGCTTTATTATCCCAGTCATATTCAAGCATTATGAATTTCCAATATGTGTACATTTTCTTGTAAAATCTTCTTTCATTGAACTAAGGAATCATGTTAATTCCATGCAATTATACCTGAAAAAGTACTTATTACTGAAATTTAGCTAATTTAATTTTTCCAATTTTGAGTAAAATGCTGTTCGTTTGAGACATAATAAAAAAAAGACCCCCTGATACCCTCCCCCCACCACCCACCTCCTCCAACCCCAACCCCCAGGGAAGACGACCTTAGTTTTTTTAAATAATAAACCATTTGACATGCTGTGTATCTCTTTCATAGATGACTATTATACCAATTAATGTGCAAACGTATGGAAAAATAACACTGTAATTGAATTATTAGTGTATTTGATGCCCTTTCCCCCAGGTCAACACCGATGAAGTAGGAGGAAAAAATATATACAGTGTAATCTAAAAGCAGACGTCCGAGTTTGAAATAATGAAATCATTTGATATGTTGTTTATCTTTCATAGACAGTTACATACACCACCAAGTTATATGCAAAAACATTGAAAAAATTACGTGTAATTGAATTGTTTGTGTAATTAACCTTTTGACCCCCTGAGGGCCCTGGGTGCAGAGCTATCATCATATTGCTTCATTTTAGACATAATTACAAAAAAATCAAAAACAATCCCCCAGATCCCAACCCAAACCACCCACCCACCCACCCTGAGCCCCTGGGCAGACATCCGAGTTCGAAATAATAAAATCGTTTCATATGTTGTTTATCTTTCATAGACGATTACATACACCAAGTTAGTTATGTCATACACCAAGTCAGTTATGTCCACAAATATGGAAAAATGACAGTGTAACTGAATTTTTAGTGTCATTGACCTTTTGACCCGCCCACCACCCCCGCAGGGCCCCTGGGTGCGGAGCCAAACATAATGTTGGTCCTGCACGCCGTCATCATATGCTGAAGTAATACCCTAAGTTTGGTTGAATTTCGTTCAGCGGTTTAGGAAGAGATATGGTAACGGATGGAGAGACGGACAAACGAAGGCGATTTTAATATACCCTGCTTTTATTTTTTTGAAAAACGTGGGTAAAAAAATAAATGACCCCCAGTTATCCTTCACCACCACCATCATCACCATCATGTTTCATTTGAGACATAATTACAAAAAAAAAATGCCCCAAATTCCCTCGCCACACCTCCCCTCACCCACAATGGGCCCCCAGTTCGAGTTCGAAATAATAAAATTGTTTGATATGTTGTTTAATCTTTCATCATGTTCAAAGGCAACTTACATACACCATGTTATATGCAAAAATATGGAAAAATTACAGTGTAATTGAATTTTTAATGTATTTGACCGTTTGATCCCCTGAGTGCCCCTCGGTGGAGACATCAACATAATGTTTCATTTGAGACATAATTACAAAAAAATAAATAAAAAAATGCCCCCGCCCCACCCAACTTGGGGCCCCCGGGGCAGATGTCCGAGTTCGAAATAATAAAATCGTTTGATATGTTGTTTATCTTTCATAGACGATTAAGTACACCAAGTTATGTGCACAAATATGGAAAAATGACAGTGTAATTGAATGTTTAGTGTATTTGACATTTGACTTTTTGACTCCCCCCCACCAACCCGCAGGGCCCCTGGGCGCGAAGTCAAAAATAATGCTGGTCTTGCACGCCGTCATCATATGCTGACGTAATACCCTAAGTTTGGTTGAATTCCGTACAGTGGTTTAGGAGGAGATGCGGCAACGGACGGACGGACGGACGGACGGACATACGGAGGCGATTTTAATATACCCTGCTTTTTTCCCAAAAACGTGGGTATAAAAGACCTGAACTTGCACTTGCAGTTCAACATGTTCACACTTCCACCTAGGCAGTGCTATACTGTACTGAATAATAAATAAAAACTTGATAAAAGTCTGGCTTGATAAAAGTGGTGTATTGATCCATCCATACTCAGCTTTATAATTATGTCATGTCATACCCAAGGTCATGTTTACGGATGGCGGGAGGTGTACAGTACTGGTTCTACCCAGGAAAAGTGGGTGGTCTGCCTCCACCACAAAAAGTTCGACCGTCATCTATAACCTTGCATGTGTTGAAAATGACGTAAAACACCATACAAACAAACAAACAAACAAATCAAGCCATTCAAGGTCATGTGTGTTTTGACTAATCGAGTAATTCACATATGTATCAAGTATGTATTTATAATTCAAGGTCAAGGGTAGCACTGCCTAGATAAATGTGTAAACAGATATTCAAGATTATTTGAGTTCTATTTTTTTTTTACATGTTTCACATGCAAATTTCAATCTCACAGGAATTGCACAAAATGGGACATAAATCCTTTTCTATTTTTTTGAGAGGGCATTCACCTTAAATCTAATTTATAAATTACATGCACTGATGCAGTTTCAATATTTACTTACTCAGTGGTACAGTGGTAGAGAGTACATATCACGAATGGGAACAGCAATGTTGGAGATCTAAGTTGACTGAATACAGGTGAAGATGATTTTCTCTTCTCACGCGTAGTTGTCAAGACCCTTCGTTATAAATGGCGACATTTACACCAAGGGAAGCAACTTATACGAATATTCATGATATTCATATCACATTGTGTTTCAATGGATGTTTACATGTGTTTACATATGTTTACATGTGTTTACATATTGTATCTATTTAAGGGCGTTTAAATATTGTATCTATTTAAGAACCATATGGCAGACTGGCTGTAAACCAAATAAATACAGATATAATTAATAGATCTATCATTATGATTATTAATTATTATTATTATCATCATCATCATGATTCTTCTTCTTCTTCTTTTCTTCTTCTTCTTCTTCTTCTTCTTCTTCTTCTTCTTCTTCTTCTTCTTCTTCTTCTTCTTCTTCTTCTTCTTCTTCTTCTTCTTCTTCTTCTTCTTCTTCTTCTTCTTCTTCTTCTGTATAACCGTTCCTTTGATTTCAGTCACCACAAATAGGGACTAGGCAATATTTTTTATCGTGGGGTTGGTACCGGTGCCAATAAAAATTGTTATATAAAAAAAAAAGTACGTCCCATGGCAAGCAAAAGAAAAAAAATGTATCGTCCCATGGTTTGTCGCGACAAAAAAAGTACCTGTCCCATGCCATTTTGTACCATTCCCAATGCCCAGATAATTATTGCCTGGTCCATAAGCACCCTCCTTACCAAATCAGGTTTGCTGCAAGCTTGCTGCGAACAATTTTATTCACCATAACTCGCCACTAGCGGTGATATTGCCGCAAATATTATGGTAATCTTTGTTGAATTTTGCCGCAAACTCGTCAAAAAGCTATACATTTATTTATTTGAAACGTCAGCACAAACTGACTTGCATGTTTTTTTGTTCGCCACAACATTGCGACACATTTTACCAATCCGATTTTTTTTTATTGCACGCCGTAACATCACCATAATCTTTTAAATTCAGATTTGAATTGAATTGAATTGAAAGTCTTTATTTATCGAGGGTGACCCAATTAGTTTATACTAATCTTCCTTGGGGCCCTCTGTAACAAATACATGATACAAAATACAAGAAAGGCAAGATACATAAGATATATGTAAACATAATAACATTGTTGGTGGTGGTAGTTTGAACGATATTTACACAATAATAAGATGAGATGATATCTATATCGAGTTTAATGTTGTTTTTCCTTTATCCATTTCATGCAGTTGTTTGTAAAACTTTTCATTGTTGCACACTTCTGAATGTGCTCTGAAATATTATTCCATAAAATGGTCCCGGAGTAAGACATGCTGCCCTTGAAAAGTTCCCGATTAGGCTTAGGAATACTAAAATTAGTATCAGTTAGTGATCGAAGACTTCTGTCAGTTGAATTACGAGTAGTAAACATATCGGAAATATATGAAGGGGCAGTATTGTTCGAAACTCTATACATGAATTTGGTCTTTTGAAGTATAATTCGCTGATCAATTGTGAGGCAATTTAGTTGTTCCATAGCGGCATGAAAAGTAATATACTGTTCACCTAAAATAACGTGACATGCCCTTTTTTGCATTATTAAAAGGCTGTTGATATTTTTTCGACTTGTGTTACCCCAGATTACATTACAAAAGTCTAGATGTGCCTCTTGACAGTAACCATACATTTCTGGCTATTTTTTTCTTAATAAACAATATGTGGTTATCCCATTTTAAATTTTCATTTATAATTACTCCTAAAATTTTATCACCGGTAGTAATCTGTAAATCAATGTCATTATAGCGCAAAGAAAGTGATTTATTTTCTAATTTGCCGCTTCTTTATTCACAGAACATCACGACAAACTTTTCCATTCTGATCTGCTGTATCTGAAGACTCTGTTAGCCAAAACAGCATCGCAAAACTTAGACTTTATACAGAATTTTATTATTTCCAATTACTTACTACTATTAAAAGTGAAATTTGTATTTTATGTCAAAGGACGTACCACTTGAACAAGTACTTTAGCGATGTGTAATTTGTTTCGTGGAAGCTTATTTTTAAACATTTATTCAATTGTGTTCGTTGCAAGAACATTTTTAAATACCAAACACCATGATAACTCCAACACTTAAAAATTAAAATTGTATCCCAAGTGCAAAATAATATGATCAGTATGACCTCGATAGGTAGATGTGTGTATATATACGTTTGTTGGTTTGTCTAGGGTCTGGTGCTGATTGTAAGATATCCAGGTGCCTATTGGACTGCTACAGTCAGTGACATGTCCATGAAAATGGGAGTAATGCAGAAATGATAGCAAACGACATCTCCTTGTAACTGGGAGTAATGCAGAAATGACAGTGCTCGACCTCTCCATGAAAATGAGAGTAGTGCAAAAATGACAGCATTCGACATCTTCATAAAAATTGGAGTAATGCAGAAATGACAGTGCTCGACATCTCCATGAAAATGGGGGTAATTCAAAAATGACAGCGTTCGACATCTTCATAACAAGAGGCCAAAGACGGCCTGTAGACGCTCTACTGGCTCAAGATAGTTTATGTATAAGGGGCCATAAGTCTTTCAAAAATCATTCAACCAGAACATGGCAATGACAGGTGCAACTAGGCTTAGTACTGATCATTCTCGCCAAGATTCGCTGAAATCTGGCAAAGAATTCAGAAGAGACTAATCTGGACAAAGCTTGTGTATTAAAACATTCAAAGGGTCACAACTCTGCCAAAAATTATTCATCCGAAATATGGCGATGATCTGCACAACTAGGCTTGATACTGATCATCCTTGTCAAGTTTCGTCTATATCCAGCCAGGGGTTCAGGAGAACTAGCCCGGAAAAAACTGTGGTATCAAAATCCTTTAAAGGGCCATAACTCTGCCAAATATAAGTAAACCGGAACGTGACGATGATTTGCACAACTAGGCTTGGTGCTGATCATCCCTGCAAAGTTTCATCGAAATCAGGCGAGGGGTTCAGGAAAAGTAGATCAGACAAAGTTTGTGTATTAAAACCATTAAAGGGTCATAATTCTGCCAAAAAAATCATTTAACCAGAATACGGGAATGATTTGCACAACTAGACATGGAATTGATCATCCCTAAAAAGCTTCGTTTAAATCCGGTCAGGGGTTCAGGAGAACTAGTCAGAACAAAGTTTGTGTATTTAAACCTTTAAAGGGCTATAACTCCGCCAAAATCATTCAACTGGAACACAGTGACTATGTACAACTACTAGGTTTGGTACTGATCATCCCTGCATAGTTTCAATGAAATCCGGCCAAATGAAGGCCCTTTCGTCTTAATGAGGCCAAGATGTACCATATTTCAGAAAAGCAAGGGCCATGACTACGATGTAAATGGTCCAATATGGATGGATTTCGAACTTGTCCAAGCTTTCATTGATATTAACAATCTGGTAAAGTTTCTTAAAGATCGGATGAAAGATGAAGGCCCTATCGTCTTAACGAGGCAAAATATAGCATTTTTAACTAAATCAAGGGCCATAACTCATCTGTTACTGGTCCGATCTGGCTGTTTTCGAAATTGTCTGAGCTGTCATTGATATAAACAATCAGGTAACGTTTTGTAAATCAGATGAAAGATGAAGGCCCTATCGAATTAACGAGGCAAAATATAGCATTTTTAACTAAATCAAGGGCCTTAACTCCGCTGTTAATGGTCCGATCTAGCTGGTTTTCGAACTTGTCTAAGCTTTCATTTATATGAACAATCTGGTAAAGTTTGGTAAAGATTGGATGAAAGATGAAGGCCCTATCGTCTTAAAGAGGCAAAATATAGCATTTTTAACTAAATCAAGGGCAATAACTCCGCTGTTACTGGTTTTCGAACTTGTCCGAGCTTTCATTGATATTAACAATCTGTGCAAGTTTGGTAAAGATCAAATAATAAATGAAGGTGCTATAGTTTTCACAAGGCTTAATATGGCATTTTTCAGCAAAACAAGGGCCATGACTCCGGTGAAATTATTTCGATCTTGCCAGTTTTCGAACTTGTCCGAGCTTATTGACAAAAAGACACTGGCAAAGTTAAGTAAAGGTCCAATTAATATTGAAGGCCCTAGAGTGTTCACAAGGCAGAAAATAGCACTTTTCAGAAAAAACAAGGGCCATAACTCCGGTGTTACTGATCCGATTTAGCTGGTTTTCGAACTTGTTTGAGTTTTCATTGATATTAACAATCTGGGCTAGTTTGGTAAAGACCAAAAATTAAAAGAATGTGCTAGAGTGTTCACAAGGCAGAAAATGGCATTTTTCAGAAAAAAAGAAGGGCCATAACTCTGGTGTTACTGACCCAATTTAGCTGATTTTCGAACTTGTCCAAGCTATCATTGGTATAATAATCTGTGCAAGTTTAGTAACGATCAAGTAATAAATGAAGGTGTTAGAGCGTTCACAAGGCAGAAAATAGCAATTTTCGGAAAAAATAATGGCCACAACTCCGGTATTACTGATCCGATTTGGCTGGTTTTCGAACTTGTCCGAGCTTTCATTGATATTAACAATCTGTGCAAGTTTGGTAAAGATCAATTATCGTCTTAATGAGGCAAAATATAGCATTTTTAACTAAATCAAGGGCAATAACTCCGCTGTTACTGGTTTTCGAACTTGTCCGAGCTTTCATTGATATTAACAATCTGTGCAAGTTTGGTAAAGATCAAATAATAAATGAAGGTGCTAGAGTGTTCACAAGGCTTAATATGGCATTTTTCAGCAAAACAAGGGCCATAACTCCGGTGAAATTATTTCGATATTGCCAGTTTTCGAACTTGTCCGAGCTTTCATTGACATAAAGACACTGGCAAAGTTAAGTAAAGGTCCAATTAATATTGAAGGCCCTAGAGTGTTCACAAGGCAGAAAATAGCACTTTTCAGAAAAAACAAGGGCCATAACTCCGGTGTTACTGATCCGATTTAGCTGGTTTTCGAACTTGTTTGAGTTTTCATTGATATTAACAATCTGTGCTAGTTTGGTAAAGACCAAATAATAAAAGAATGTGCTAGAGTGTTCACAAGGCAGAAAATGGCATTTTTCAGAAAAAAACAAGGGCCATAACTCTGGTGTTACTGACCCAATTTAGCTGATTTTTGAACTTGTCCAAGCTGTCATTGGTATTAATAATCTGTGCAAGTTTGGTAACGATCAAATAATAAATGAAGGTGTTAGAGCGTTCACAAGGCAGAAAATAGCAATTTTCGGAAAAAACAATGGCCACAACTCCGGTATTACTGATCCGATTTGATTGGTTTTCGAACTTGTCCGAGCTTTCATTGATATTAACAATCTTTGCAAGTTTGGTAAAGATCAATTAATAAATGAAGATGCTAGAGTGTTCACAAGGCTTAATATGTCATTTTTCAGCAAAACAAGGGCCATAACTCCAGTGAAATTTATCCGATCCGGCTGGTTTTCGAACTTGTCCGAGCTTTTATTGATATAAAGACACTGGCAAAGTTTCGTAAATATTCGATTAATAATGAAGGCCCTAGAGTGTTCACAAGACAAAAGTTAACAGACGGACGGACGACGGACGACGGACGGACGACGGACAACGGACAACTCGCCATCCCATAAGCTCTGCTGGCCTTCGGCCAGTAGAGCTAAAAATGGGAGTAGGCCTTATACAGAAACGACTGCACTCGACATCTCCATGAAAATGTGAGCAATGCAGAAATGACAACTCTCGACAACTCCATGAAAATTAGAGTAATGACAGTACTCAACTGTGCTCGATATCTCCATGAAAATGAGAGTAATGCAGAAATGACAGTGCTCGACATCTCCATGAAAATGAGAGTAATGCAGAAGTGACAGCGCCGATATCTCAATGAAAATTGGAGTAATGCAGAAATTACAGTGCTTGACATCTTCATGAAAATGAGAGTAATGCAAAAATGACAACAGTCGACATCTCCATGAAAATGTGAGTACTGCAGAAATGACAACGCTCGACAACTCCATGAACATTAGAGTAATGCAGAAATGACAGCGTTCGACATCTCCATGAAAATGAGAGTAATGCAGAAGTGGCAGCGCTCAACAGTACTCAATATCTCCATGAAAATTGGAGTAATGCAGAAATGACAGTGCTCGACATCTCCATGAAAATGGGAGTAATGCAAAAATGACAGCGTTCGACATCTTCATAAAAATGGGAGTAATGCAAAATGACAGCGCTCGACATCTCCATGAAAATGAGAGTAATGCAGAAATGACAGATTTTAATTTTGAGAGGATTTATTTAAATAGTGTCAGGTTATTTAAATTGTGTCGATTTAATTAAATATAGTGAATTTAATTAAATTGTTGCACATTTAGTAAAACAAAGGTCCATTTATTTATTTATAATTCACAAAGAATTATTTAAATCAAAACCATTTAGTTAAATCGTGAGGATATCATCTAAATCGTAAGGATATACTTTGAATTGAGAGCATTTATTTAAATAGTGTCTATTCATTTAAATCGTGTCAATTCATTTAAATATGGTGCAGTCCATGTTAAATAGTGAAAAAAAATAAATGTTTTCAAGCTAAATATTATTTTTTTTACAAACGGCGCACCATTGTTCTATTTCATAATTTCAGTCCATTATTTATTTTGAAAAACATCACCAGAACATTGCAGAGATTTTTTTTATGCAAATCAAGTTTGCTGCAAAATGTTTACTATGTAAATGAGGTCTGCGGCAAAGTAGCAGCAAACATCGCCAAAACTTCGCCAGAAGATTACAGCTAAAAGTGTTATGCAAATGAAGAAGATGCCGCACACTTTTACTACGCAAATGCGTTTGAAAATGATAAATAATGTTATTTTTAATAAAAAATAGTAAAATGCATTCACCTGGATCATTTTTCTTGTGAAATGTATCTTATCCATAATTTAATGCAAATGCCAACAACACGAACGTATTATTAAATAATAACCAAAATACATCAAAATAAAATCAAAATAAACTTCGTTTCAGCTGGGATGATAATTGAAAAAGCCCTGGTTTCATTTACCACTCACTTAGCAGGTACCGTATCGATAGTGGTGTCACATTTACCACTCACTTAGCAGGTACCGTATCGATAGTGGTATCACATTTACCACTCACTTAGCAGGTACCGTATCGATAGTGGTGTCACATTTACCACTCACTTAGCAGGTACCGTATCGATAGTGGTATCACATTTACCACTCACTTAGCAGGTACCGTATCGATAGTGGTATCACATTTACCACTCACTTAGCAGGTACCGTATCGATAGTGGTATCACATTTACCACTCACTTAGCAGGTACCGTATCGATAGTGGTATCACATTTACCACTCACTTAGCAGGTACCGTATCGATAGTGGTATCACATTTACCACTCACTTAGCAGGTACCGTATCGATAGTGGTATCACATTTACCACTCACTTAGCAGGTACCGTATCGATAGTGGTATCACATTTACCACTCACTTAGCAGGTACCGTATCGATAGTGTATCAGGTCACGGTGTTCATGCTCTGTTCGCCATCTTGACATGTTAGCTATGGTCAAGTGACACTATCATGTGATAGCAGACGTTGACAGCGGTCTTATAGACACTGGTAGAGATTGCCTGCCACCTAGGCTTAAGCAGGCGTGAAGGGTGTTGCACCCTATATTCCGTCTCATGAGCCGCCTTAATATAACCAAGTCTGCTACTTTTTCTCTCTTGTTTGTGTTCATTTGCTTCAAAGAGAAACTCTTTTGAGTATTTATTTATATTCACACTAGCGTTGATGAAGTGTTGTGTAGTCAATGTAAAAAAAGGTCGCCCCGACTAAGAGTCAGTATTGTCAATACTAACTGGTCCTTCAAGATCTTCGAGTTTAATCATTGCGGGTTTTAATGTCGCTGAAGCCGTTACTAAAGGGCGTGAGAGGTGTTGCTCCTCAGTATATAATCTCGTATGAACAGACTCAGTAAAACCGAGTCTGCTATTTTTTCTCTTGTTTATGTTTTTTGCTTCCGAGGGAATTACATAACAGTATTTTTTAACATATGCGGGCGTATATTCTGTCAATCTGTAACGCAGGATCAGAGAAAGATATATCTTTTTTTGTCTACGTTCCTTTATGTCGTCACCTATTTCCTCATTTTACTCAAAAATAATATCCCCACTTAGCCAGTAGAGCTTATTTTAGCAGGATTTTATAATGGATATTTCGACAATAAAACACGTTTAAAAACATTTTTACAGAAAAAAAGCGATATCCTGTTTAAAATTACGTATTAAATGCTTTAATTCTACAATATGCAAACTGTTTAAGCCGAAATTAAGATTTTATTTCATACCCCAGCCAACTAGTTTTCGTTTCTTGGAGAAGAATGGGTATGAAAGTTAATACTCGGACCATGAATTGGTCGGAAAATGTAAACTAATTTTTGGGTTGACGGACGAAATAACAAGACAGAATGTCTCTCCTTCAATTGCGCTGGAAGGTGGTGATAAACTCAAAACAGTAAAGAAGAGTGTGTGTTTTATTTTATTTTTTTAAACGAATTGAACAAACACATTGTTCGTACTGGTGTACTGAAAACATACAACTATAAAGAAATTCTAAAAGGCGAATGCAGCAGTTATCTTTTATTTTAAAGGGACACACGACAGTCTTTTTCTTTTCTTTTTTATAAACTAGTGGCATCACGTTATCTTTTTTCAACAACTTCCAAATCTTATTGAAAACTACACATTTTTATTACCTTACAGTTTAAATAGAATATATCGACACAGCCAAACCATCTTTATTATTGAGAGTTCTGAAAAAATTGAATAAGGGCGAAAGAATTATCAAAATCGGATGATAAACAAAGAAGATATGATCATTCGAAATTTCTGTTGAAACGGATATGGAAGCGGCCATTTTGAGAGCTATGACATCACGGTTCTAAATTACCATACATGGAATATTTGTAAACATGAACATTTACTGATTTTTAGGGAAAAAATGACAGCAGCTGTATGAAAAATATGTAATACTTAATGGCAATAATGCTTTATATGACCAGTAAAAAAATGCTTTCATTTACAGTTATTTTCTTCGTTTTAAATGATATTTATCAATATTCCATATATGGTAATATGGAACTATGACGTCATAGTTCTAAAAATGGCGGCTCCCATATTCATTTTAGAACAACCATTAAATGGTCATATCTTTTTTGTTTATCATCCGATTTTGATAATTCTTTCACCTTTTCCCAAGTTTTTCAGAACTCTCAATAATAGAGCTTGTTTGGCTGTGTCGCTACATTCCCTTTAATTACAAGCAAGCAGATTAAAGTAAAAATGATACTGGAGTTGCTAATTTTAACACTTGACAACTACTTCAAGAATACCGTATGCCCCTGTAAATGTACCCGTACAGGGCCAACACATAGGCTTAAACAATATTACGCCGTACACGCCAAGACATAGACTTAAACAATATTACGCCGTACAGGGCCAACACATAGGCTTAAACAATATTACGCCGTACACGGCCAAGACATAGACTTAAACAATATTACGCCGTACACGGCCAAGACATAGACTCAAACAATATTACGTCGTACACGGCCAACACATAGGCTTAAACAATATTACGCCATACACGCCAAGACATAGACTTAAACAATATTACGCCGTACACGGCCAAGACATAGACTTAAACAATATTACGTCGTACACGGCCAAGACATAGACTTAAACAATATTACGCCGTACACGGCCAAGACATAGACTTAAACAATATTACGCCGTACACGGCCAAGACATAGACTTAAACAATATTACGTCGTACACGGCCAAGACATAGACTTAAACAATATTACGCCGTACACGGCCAAGACATAGACTTAAACAATATTACGCCGTACAGGGCCAAGACATAGACTTAAACAATATTACAATTCTCTTACCGCTAGTCATATTGTGTTTCTGTATGTAGAATGTACACTACTTTTACCGCTAGTCATATCGTGTCGCTGTATTATAGGTTATTGAATTTGTATGGCTAAATATTACTTGGAACGAGTTGTTTTGGCAAAGGACGACGAGCTTGCGAGTTGTCCTGTGCCAAAACAACGAGTTCCAAGCAATATTTAGCCATACAAATTCAATAACCTTTTTATTGTATACTTTCATATTGTTTTCGATCAATGTTAATTGTATGACTATTACTTTTCATTGTATTTGTGTTATTTTTTTATAGCTTTTGATGGAATTCCTATCTTGTCATTCAGTTTCATTTTGTGTGGATGATTATTTTGCGCGAAGACGACGTCGACGTCGGATGACGTCATTTAAAACATCAAGCGATTTTCTAAAGTTTGTTTACCATTCGATAACGTTAAAAACAGTGGGTGAGTGACCATTTCAATTATTTTTTGTTGACACTATAGGAAGGATTCCGTTATTTTTATTTGAAAGTAGTTCCTTATTTCTATTTCGCGGCTCTTAGCAAGCACGAGCAAAAGTTCCGGTGCAATATCAATGTGTGCAATATCATAGAATATTGCACTCTTAGCTCAATGCAAACTAAACGGGACAATATGAAAGTATACAATAAATTGTGTGTGGAAATGACGGACACGGCGAACGGTATAACCCACGAAACACGCATGCGCACACAACACATAGACACACGTTTTACGCATCAAAATAAGAGAATGTTTGTAATGTTATAGGCAAATAAAATGCCACAAACTAAAAATATTCACACTTTATATATAATCTCTTTGTTCAAGGCTTTAGTGATAAATACAGTGAAAATACTAACAGCAGCACGATTTGGGGTTTGCGGCATATGCCGAGTTACATGTATTTCATCAGTATAACTGATAAACATATTTTTTATTTTAAAGCATTTCTTTTCAATAACAATGATCTTTTTATGTTCTTAAAACTAGCATTATAGTTAAGAACTATGCTTTTTTCAGAAGAGTAAAATAGACGTCAGTGATGACCAGGGTCCGTATTCATAAAGCAACTTAAGTGGAAAATATAACTTAAGGCAAAATGTAAGATTTTTATATATTTTAAATATCCTTATTAACCTCTCAGGTATACTATAAACCATCTGTTTCAAGATAAATATTTAGCTGTATGTTTTATTTATCCATAACCTTATAAGCAACATTAAGAGAACGTCTTATATCGAAAGAAAATGGCGTTTAGAAACTGATAAACAATGACAAGATATTGCTAAGAAACATTATGAAAACGGGCCCAGACGAATACACTGCTAAAGAAATATTCAAACCCGAATAAATGCAAAGATGGGGCGCTTGTTTTAGCGAGGATCTTTTTTTTTTTAAACTGCCATACGCAATTTAATAAGTACCTCAATAAGTTATACAGTATCTCAATGAAACTTGCATTTTAAGTGGTAAACAAAACTATAACTTTCTTTCTGAATCGGTAGAGAAATAAAAACAATTAAATTCAAGTTTCTATTTGGATATAATCAACAAATAAAAATATATTCAATGCACAATTCTGCTCCATCTACCACTGAATTCTTCTTTAGGATGTTTACCAAATGTTACGTGTTGAATACATCTAAATAAAAACACCATGAGCGTTTTTCGGAAAATATTAATAAAGAGATAACTGAAGTTATTTGAGATGTTCTCATTTACTAGATATTCTCATTTCTACTGTCCAAGCACAAGTTTACATGGGGCAAATCCTACCAATAAAGTATTTTGGCTGAACAATATTTATTCCAGAACCAATTTTCAAAACTAAAGTAGTTCTATTTACCACTAACATTTCCAGTTACAACGATGTATAATTTAGGTAAGTATTGGCAAAAATGTGCATGTTAAGGCTGAAACTCCTTTTGTTGAAACCTGCATTCCCAAACCAATATTGCCCTAAACAGGATATACATGTATTATTAATCAGCGTTAGCTGTATTCGAAGCCTTAACTGTTTCCCCCCCAGTGTGTTCCTTCTTCTGATGCATCTTGAACGCTCGTTCGTGTTTAAGCACAACACCACACTGTTGGCACGTGACAGTGTTTGTAATGCTGTGGACCTTCACGTGATCTTTGAGTTGTACTTTCCACGCAGCAGCGTAGTTACACTGGGTACACTTGTACGGCTTTTCTCCAGTATGCGTGCGCTTATGTGAAGTCAGTTGGTAACATTGTATACACGTAAACGAACACTGGTCGCATCTGTATGGGTGGACACCTGTAACACAATGATGATCTTTAATTTAAATTGCTTCCCACATGTAGGAAAAGAAACATGACTAGCGGTTTTGTTTTGGTAACAACAACAAAAATAGAAATAGAAACAATAGTTAACTACGGCGGACGTTTATTCATGACCATACTCCAGAGTCATCAAGAGTTTCTGAAAGAATGACATCTGAGATTCAATGTCCTTAAGTGCTCTGTGATCCACATCTCAATCAACTAATTCATTATTCATACCCGTTACATGATTTGTTGATCATATAGTTAAAACAGTTTATGCAGCAAGTACCTATGGGACACTCGGAAAAGCAGCACGGACTGGAACCAAAACATTTCTAACAACCTGGTTGACAAAGAAAACCAAACTCGGGGCTTCTCACCGGAGAAATTTCAAGTGTTGCACCAAACCTGTAAGAACTGACACAAGTGTACGCCTGCTGTGGGGTATGTGTCAACGGTCTAAAATCCCCATCGCAAGGAGACATCAAGGCTCTGAATCAGGTCCAACTTACTAAGCAGCTCGTTACGTATGCAACAACAGTACAAGCACATAACCCTGTCTGAGTCAACATATTACGTGAGCTCCAGTTGGACAGTGTCGAGAAACAAGGGCGTACTAGCAGGCTACTTAAGCTCATGGTTCCGACTTGTAGAAGTAACAGAAGAAACCTACTTCGGGTCTTTATTCCCTAGAACCACCCGGGACAAATGGTTGCATTCTAACTGAGAATGTTGAACATTTTGTCTTCATGAAAGAAAAAGTGTTACATATAGGGGGTGGTTATCCAGATAAAACCACGTGGGATCGATACGACAATGAAAATATTTACTAGGTGAGTCTAAAAAGTCTTTGTTATGACATGTAAGCGTGTTTTCCATTCGGGTTTTTAGCACTATTCTTTTGGCAGTAATTACATATAGTTCAACAATTAAATAAGAAATAAATGTGGCGTTCAGTAAGTAATGCAATCATTTTGAACATCATTTCAGTTGTACCGCAGCACTGTATCGCGATAGTTCGAATATCGCTTAAGCCGGTGCTAGGAGGCGTGAGAGGTGTTGCACTTAACATTACCTCTCATGAACAGACTCAATAAAACCGAGTCTGCCACTTTTATCTCTTGCTAGTGTTTGTTGCTTCCAATGGATCCCTTTTTCAGTATTTATGATTTCTTCCGAGAACGATGTTGATCACCATGTTTTGTGTTTAACTAGCAAGAAAAATGTATAACAAACAGGCATTTGAAAGTTTAAGCCCCGTAGAGCTTGTTTAAATAGCAAACCAGGGGGAAATGTGGAAGGGGTGTAAGGAAAAATGGATACGACTTACAACGGGTTATGATACATCAATTAAACATCACATTATTCATAGCAACTTATAGAAATAGATTGAAAGGTATTACAACGTTAGTTACAGTTCTCTCCATTGTGGCTGAAAAAGTTGACGTGATTATCGGTTTGAAATTGTAATAATACATTTAAATATGAACTTGATAGGGAAAAACGAAGAAGAAAAAGAGAAGAAAAAATCCAAAAATGTAAACTCTGCCGTGCCATTCTACCACCACGCAATCGTCACCGAAATAACCTCATGAAAATCTGTCACGTAGTTTCAGAGGAGTAGTCGCTACAAGTTTTTACTATATAACTCTTTGTATTAAACAAAGATGGCCACTGGCAGCCATGTTTAATGTCGAATCAAAATGATTTTTGACCAGGACCAACATCATGTCAGGGTTGATCATTTTATAAAAACTCCCATATCAATATCACTTACAATTTTCAAGAAGTAGTCGTTACAAACTTGTTTTTTGAAAAATCTATTTTTAGCCGTGGTGGCCATCTTGAATTTCACATCAACGTGAATGTTTGCTAGAATCAACTAGACATCATGGGGAACATTTCTGTAAAGTTTCATGAAAATCCATCCAGTAGTTTCATAGTAGTCATTACAAAAAAAACGTTTACGGACATACGGACGACGGACACCGCACCACGGCATAAGCTCTGCTGATCGTTGATCAGTAGAGCTAAAAATCACTAATAAACAAAGAAAGAAACAGTTTTCTGCAATTTAGAAGATCAACATACTTCCGCATAATAAAGCTGATTTTATAACTAAAATCCATGATTTATTTTTTATTTTTTAAGAGCAAATATAAACAAAACAAAAAATTGATTGTCTGATTGGAAAATACGTTTACGTGTCCACAAACATTAATCTTTAGTCACAACTAAGAAATATTTTCACTGACGGGTGATCCGCGTTCGTCGTATCGCTCCGACGTGGTTTTATCCGGATATCGGGGGTGATTACGGTATAACCGTTAATTGTTACAAATTAAACAAGTATATATAAAATAGTTTGTTTCAGGTTCCAATATACATAAAAAGGAAAACATATTTAAACAACTTGTTTAAAATGAATATAACTTTTTGACATACCTGTATGAACGAAACTATGTTTTCTTAGAGATGCCATACATGCGGCATTATAAGAGCAGTGCGGACATTGAAACCGTTTGACTTTTTTGTGGACGAGATAAATATGCTGCGTCAACTTTTCCTTTATGCCAAAAGCTATATCACACTGGCTGCATTGGAACAGTTTTGGTCGCTCGCCTTCACATCCGAGACGTAAATGTTTCTTCAGCTCGTTGTCGTCTCTGTATAAGCCATTACACCGGGTACATACACTCAATTTATCCGCATGATCTTCTTTCATGTGTCTATTATATTTATATAGGGTAATAAAACTAGTTTTCTCGCGATTTTCCTCTTTACAATATTTACAGTGAAATTGCGGTTTACCATGGATTTTTCCTAAATGATTCTTGAGCCCAACTTCACCATTTGTTTCCTCGCCACACTCAAAACATACCGTTATATTATTTTTATGCACCTGTCGCTTATGTTCATTCAATTCTCTAGTATATGTTGCTTTGAAGTCACACTGATCACAATCCAACTGACCATTTATATGACATTCGATATGATTTTCCATTGCTTCAGTATTTTGAGATCTAAACTTTTCACAAATAGTACAAATAAGCATTTCTGTTGATCGTTCCTCTTTTGATTTTCCTCTATCTTTCCTAGCGAATGACTCCGACATGCCAACTCTATACTTATCCCGATGTTCTTCAAGTTTTATTTTTATTCGTTTTGGTTTTATTTTCGGGACTTGTTTTATATTCTTTTTTCTTTTAACTTTTTTTTTCTTTGTTCTTTCTGGTAATAGATCCGATGCGTTTTGATCATCTTTTACATTATCACCATTGACTTCAGTACTAGAATGTTCCTCAACATCATCTATTTCAGTATTTTTATGTAATAAACAGTCCTCTTCATATGGATCAAAATCTGGATCACTATCATCATTGTTCTTGAACATTTTGGATTTTAAATTAATAGCAACGTCATTGAATTCTGTAGTTACACTTTCAACATTCTGTGTTTCATTTTGAGCTAAATTAATCCCCAAAAATGCATAGTCATCATCGTCATGTTGTATATCCATTTCTTCTTTCACTAAAATGAGTTCTGCATACTTATCTTCTGATCCATCACTAACATCATCCTCATCAGCTACATCAAAAACTCCATTCCCCTCTTCTATAGCTAAATAATCTGGTCGTACACCGGCAGATCTTATTCTAGAGCTCTTTCTCCTGTTACGTCCGTTACCTTCAATTTCATCACTCTCATTCTCAATTGGCTTTAGAGGTCGAGCTTTCAAATCATCATCTGTATCACCTTTTCTTCTTCGTTGCTCCGACACTGTGTGGCGTTTTTTAATCGATGATTCATATAGAGTGTCAAGTCTCTCTGCATGATCCTCATTTATGTTAACATCTAAAGTGGCAAATTTCATATCTGTCGGAGAGCTACATACTTTCTTTTTTCTTTTTCTTTGCATGGACGCTGTTGGGAGCTTTTCTACTGTCTGTGCTTTAGTTATTGCTTCAAGTCTGGCTGTGTGTCCCCCATTTCTATAATCATCTATAGGTGCGAAATTTGTATCTGCCGAAAAACTATACACTTTCTGAAGCTCGTATCTTTCCTCTGAATATGCTTCTTCAGTTGTTTTGTCGCTTGGCTGATGCAACGAATAATCATTTATATATACGTCTTTTTTAATATCGTCAGTTATATTTTGAAATGTCTCTTCCTGCTTTACTGCCATTTCTGATTTCAAGACAGCACCCCGAGAATCAGTAAGTGATAATTTGCTTACCCCTACATTGTCGGTGTTATTTCCATGCATATTTTGAAACCTCAGTATTATAAAAATGTCTTCATCATTTTCAAAAGTACTCGCCCTGTCTTCTGGAATGAAAAACTTGGTTTTGAATGGGACTCCTATAGGAAGGCCTCTTATCAAACAGCCATCATAGTATTTACGCCGTGCCAGGTGCCACATCTCTAATGCGAAAGGGGCGTGGTCCATTCATAAGCTATATTATAGTGAAACGTATAACCGGACGATTAAGAGGTACCAGTCTACATCTTCAGAACATTTAAATCCTAATATAATTGATGCTGACAAAAACGCATGTACACAAATCTGGAGTCTGAAAAGAAAAAAAAGAAGATTATTAGTATATAACCTAATAAAAATGCACTTTGGTGTTAGACATGGTGGAAAACGGTGTATTTGTCATGTACAACTTTGACTTCAAAGTCCAAAGAAAATGTTATCTCTATTTTATTGATTATTCTGGTTTGGTTTAAAGATGAATGGCCACCCTTTTTTTAATATTATCAATTAACTAATTTAACTCTTAAACATTATAATTTTTTTATGAACATGTCTTGAAGTCCCGGAGAGAAACATATATATAAAACCGCTACTAAGTTGTATGTAAAAATAAGTTTGCGTGACGTAGATACTACTTTTACCACTGCGTGATTGCACGGGGAAATGAGGTAAATCTGAATTGTATAGCTGCACAACTATTGCCAGATAATTGATAAATGGATTAATTTACCTGTTCAAAGTTTTCTACGTCATCAAATAAAATCGTATTTTCGCTTTTCACAGATATGTGTGAATTGTAAATATATAATGTTGTGTATTGATTTTGATTTAAATAAACATACTTAAACTGCTGGTGAATGAGAAACGTTGTCATCACTCGATGCACACAATGATTAGCACCAATTCGAGGCAGTAAATTCAAAATAAGAAAATATTGACTAAACTTGGTAATGTTTCGCCTTGTTTTTCGGCCATTTTGTACGCATTAAACGGCGCTGCCCTAAGCAGCGCCATACACCTCTACACGTTTACCCCCCTGATAAAACAAAACATGGCCGGAGAACTTTAATTATGGAGACAAATGCCTTTAATGATACAGTAAATGAATAGCATATGGGTGGTATCAACTCTGTCTAATGATTTTTTAAAAAAACTGTACCACAGGCTTTGGGGCTAAATTCATTTAAACAACTACATAGCTATAACAGGACCAATTTAAAACGTGAACTGTTTCAAGAAGATTTTTCTTCCCTAAAACTCGATGTAAAACTGATTCAACAAGGGCCCCTAAGCTCCCAATTAAAGAAAGATGAACCAAGGTTATATGAGAATATTATTTATTTTTTTTAAATAAATAATTTTTTTTTTAAAATAATAATAATAAAAAGGAAAATAATCAAAATTAAAAAAAAAAAATCAACACATGTACCAAAGTTTCTTATGAAAAAAATAAATATGCCTCCAGTGAGATTTGAATCCACGACCCCTGGGGTTTCCAGTGTACATTACCAACTATTGAAAAAGGGCCATAACTCCGATGTTATTGGTTCGATCTGGCTGGTTTTCAAACTCGTCCGAGCTTACATTGATATCAACAATCTGGCCACGTTTGGGAAAGATCGAATACAAAATGAAGGCGCTAGATTGTTCGCAAGGCTGAACATTGCATTTTTCAATAACTGAAGGGCACATAACTCTGTTGTTTTTGATCCGATATAGCTGGTTTTCGATACTGTCCAAGCTTTCATTGATATTAACAATCTGTTAAAGTTTGTTAAAGATCGGATGAAAAATGAAAGCCCTATCGTCTTAACGAAGCAAAATACAGTATTTTTTAACTAAATCCATATACCGGTAATGGTGGCCATCTTGGATGTCGCATTGATCTAATTTGTACCACTTTGGAAGGCACTGACATCAGTATCATTCACGTGAAATTTGGTCAAAATTGTCAAGCGGTTTCTGAGGAGATGTCGTTTACAAAATTGCCCTATATAATTATATAAGTCTATGTAAAACATGTAAAATCTCCATATACAAAGTTTGGAACTTTGTTTGTTTAACTTTTGTAGTCTAGGAGTTGGCGATCATTTATAAACAAAAACTGTCAAAATCTGTTCAGGTTCTTGTTTTTGGTGAAGTCATACCCTAAGTTTGGATGAATTCCGTTCAGCGGCTTATGTAATCGGAGATGTGGTAACGGACGGACAGATGGACGGACGGACGAACGAACGGAGGCGACTTTAATATACCCTGATTTTTTCAAAAACGTTGGTTTAATAAAGTTGTAGGAAAGCGATTATGACCAAGGATCTTATGGTCTGTAAATCACATCACCATAGAAGTCCGTTAGTGCAGGGCTTTATATACAGCCCTGGTTAGTGATAGTCCTTGTCGCAGAAGAGTTTTTAAATGACTTTTGTATTTTAAAAGTAGATCAGGGTTACGATAATACAATTTAGCAAAGCTTTTTCGAAGTTTATGGTAACGGTAGCCCTGCTGGGTAACTTTTTATTGATAGTGTAGAAAAACGAATTGGTTGAGAAACACAAACCCCATAAGAAGTAGCTCGGGGGAACATCACAACTAAATGTCACAATCCACTCACACGCTATATAACTGCCCTATTCATAACACATCAAATATAGACGAAACCACTACCCTTCTTTGTTATACATAATATAGGCTAAGGTAGCCGAACTCGACAATATCCAAGACATATGTGTATAGTTTGCCATGATTTGGCACGATGAGGCTGGGACTTTTACCGTTTTTTTAACTGACAAATGCTTTAATAATAGCAATCAACGTTCAATATATACGTTACATACTATATGTACCAACTTCTGTTTCAAAATTGCGATAAATCAAGAATTTACCTTAACTCTGAGCTGTTTTTTGTCTGTGATGAAAATTATATAACCTCTTAAAATCAGTACAAATGGAGATTGTATTGCAAAGGGGCGCAACCAGGCAAAACTTTATCCTACGAATTACGGAAGTTTCGGACCATGGATGATTCGCATACAGTGAACATACAGTTATACCCTGGACATATATAGGGGAGACCGAGTCAAGATGATACACGGGGCAAGGTGTTACAGTCAACATTTTATTCGTACGAATTCCCATATTACGCCATGAAATCGTAATTCTAAATGTTTGTTTGTCTCGTGTGAAGCCGGTAAGCGCGTTGGCGTGGCCGTGACCAAAGAGCGAGCAAAAATAGATGTTTAAATAATAAATTTTCATTTTTAAAGTGATCTACGAATAGTTTCCTTATTATTCAAATAGTGTGTTCTCTCCAGAGGTCATAATAAACATTATGGTATATAATATTTATTTGAGATAATAATCTTGTTTGTTTTTTTTGTTCGATTTGACATCCTTTCCCAGGAATATTTCGGCTATGTGACTTTATCATTTGAAACATAGGTCGGCAGGTGGTTACAAATGGTCACATGAATATCCGAAGACCAAATCATCACTGGGAATGTGCCGGCCGGGAATCGAACCACTGTCATTAGGACAGTATTATTAGAAGTAAATCATTGTTTATAAGTATATATGTTAAACGTACACACAACTATTCTTAAAACCATAAAACAAAATAATGTACAGGTATATAAAAGAAAATATAAATATTAAAGTTACAACATTAAACATACATTAAACATATCACAGTAATATCATAATACACATTTATTATACATGAAATCATACATTTCAAGTATACTACTGTCCCTTTCCTGAAGAGGGCTGTAGTAAATATAATATATATTTATTTATATTTTCTTATATTGTCTTGTATAAAACTGGTATATTTTGATAATGTTGGCATATAAGAGGATATGTAACATCTTGCCCCGACAGGTGTAACACTTTGCCCCCAAAAACGGGGCAATGTGTTACAGTTAAGTGAACCTTTTAATAACGGTATTTTCAAATGTTTTATACAGTCTTCGTTTTTTTTGAAGGTCCATACAAATGCGACCTTTTACGATCTCTCGGAAATTGTTAAGATATTTTCATTTATTGCAAAAGAACATTTAAAAAAATGAATTATTTAAAAAAAATGCAACATCTCGTCCCGGTCTCCCCTACATGTGCATGTAGGTCTATGTTTCTCTCATTGGGTATTTAAATGCTTTTCATGTAGTGTAATACATTAAACACTAAGTCACAGAAATTTTACCTAAACCTTAGTCACATAGATTTCTCATAAAAGTATGTATTATCATTATGTAGTACATGTATTAACATTTATTTGATAGTTTTTCTACTACAGACTGAACGTCTGCTTAATCTATGTGCAATTTCTTTTTCAGATTTAACAGCCACTACTATCTGGGGTGAAAAGTGAAATGCCCTGCTACTATTTAATATTATGGCATATCAATTTTACCATTGATATATATGTCTATGATGTTACCTCTGAATATATTTAAGAATGATGTAAACATGTTATTGTTTTTGCCATCCATTCAAGGTCATTAATTTGTAATGAGTAGCATATATAAGTTTCCGGATGAGTAAATAGAATGCTTATGTTTAACAACAAGGAAATGAAAATATTGACGCATATTATACACGGTTACGACAACTTAGTGAGAACTGAATTTTCCACTGCCGACAAGGAGATACAATCTCAAATTGTTCAAGGACATTCAAAAACCAAAATCACAGAACTCCAAATAAGGCTTCAACTAAAAGTAAATGTAGAAACTGTGGCTATAACTATCCACATGCAAAAGGTACATGTCCAGCACAAGGTCGATTTTGCAATCATTGTAGAAAGCCTAATCACTTTGCAAGTGTATGCAGATCAAAGCAGAAACAGTCTAAGACAATGCACACATTGGAAAATGCTTCAAGTGACAGCGACACGGATTATCTATTTGGATTACACTTGGAACAACATAAGGGCACTACTAGACCAGAAAATGTCAACAGTATGAAATCAACTAGACCAAAGATTTGCTCAAATAAATGGATTGGCACAGGCTCTTCAATAAATGTTATTGATGAAGACACATACAAGAAAATTTCAAACAGGCCAATGTTGAACAAAACTGACATGAAAATATATGCATATGGTTCAAAATCAAGTGTTAAATTACAAGGAAAGTTCCAAGCAACTATTGAAACCAAAGACAAAATTACGACAGCAGTAATCTACGTCACCCAAGGTAAATCCGGAAATGTATTGTCATATAAAACTTCTGTTGATCTCCAGGTAATACCAGAAATATGCAAAGTGCTGAAATCAAGTACAGCTGATGAACTCTGTCGAAAATATGACTCAGTGTTCAGTGAAAACTGAAGGACACGCAAATAGACACCACTGTACAACCTACAACACAGCCGCATAGGAGCATGCCGTTTCAAATACGCAATCAGGCCTAATATTCATCAACATTTGAGCACAAGAATCGGACTCTAACTCAAAATCTCAATTTTTGTTAATTCCAAATAAAAACAATTTTACAAGCAAATTACTATATTTACTTACATAAACGAGCAATTTTAAAGGTAATTTAACAGAAGTGTCTGAAAATCACAATTCTTACCCATACTTTTGTGTTGATAGGGTTTTCAAAAAAATGAGATTTTGAGTCTGGGTCTGATACTTGTGCTCAAACATTTGATGAATTTAGGCCCAGGTTGAATCTGAATTGAAACGTTTGGAAGACCTTGACATTATCGAAAAGGTAGACGGACCAACATACTGCGTATCACCTATTGTGGTCACTCCAACATACTGCGTATCACCTATTGTGGTCACTCCGAAACCCAAGAGTAAAACTAATGAATTTAGAATCTGTGTTGGCATGAGGTTACCAAATCTAGCTAGCAAACGCACACGTCATATCATACCAACTGTCGATGACATGATTGTTGATTTGAATGAATCTAAGTGTTTTCAAAGTTAGACTTGAACCAAGGATATCACCAGCTAGAACTTTCAGAACTTTCAGAAAAGTCAGGAAACATTACGACATTCATAACACGTGGGATTACGTAGATACAAACGATTGAGCTTTGGAATTAATTCTGCCGCTGATTTTCCAATATACATTATGCGCAGCTTTGGGTGGACTTGAAGGAGTACGAAACATTAGTGATGATATAATCGTATTTGGAAAAAAACAAGAAGAGCATGATTTACGCTTAGAGGCAACGCTCAGACGACTTCGGGAGAAACATTTAACTTTAAACAAGCAGAAATGTAAATTCAGCAAAAACAAACTGGAGTTTTATGGTTACACTTTCAGTGAATCTGGAATATCCGCTGATCATAAGAAAGTCGAAACAATTAGGAACACACCTGCACCCACAAATGTATCAGAAGTTAGAAGTTTCCTAGCTATGACGAATTATGTTTCTAGGTTCATACCTTATTACTCAACAGACGAAGAACAGAAAAACGCGTTTGAAAAATTGAAAAACGATTTGAGCTGTGACACTGTGATGACTTACTTTGATCCCAAGAAAGAAACACAACTGATGGTAGATGCTAGTCCAGTTCGTCTTGGTTCAGTCATGCTTCAAGATGGTAAAGTGGTCGCATATTCAAGCAAAGCCTTAACTGACGTCGAAAAAAGGTACTCACAAACAGAACGCGAGACTCTTTCGATTGTATGGTCCATTGAGCATTGGAGGCTATATCTTGATGGACATTATTTTGTACTGATAACTGATTACAGACCGCTAGAAGTCATATACAACAATCCAAAATCAAAACTACCAGCGAGAATCGAACGTTGGAGACTAAGACTACAAGCATTTAATTTCCAAGTTGTATACAAGAGTGGAAAGACAAACATGTCCGATTACCAATAACGACATCCGGATAAACGTCAAATTGATAGTACATGTTCAAAATTTGCTGAAGAATATCTGTACTATATGGTAGAAAACGGCGTTCCAAAAGCAATGACACTCCTCGATGAAATCACTTGTGCGACACAAAAAGACAGTGATTTGCAGATAGTTATGAAATCAGTTAGAGTTGGAGTATGGAAACAGTCCAATGAAAACAATGTATTAAATACATTTTCGAGAAGTAAACATGAACTGACGATAGTACCTGTCAAAAATGTTGATTTACTATTACAGGACTCCAAACTTGTGATAACGACAAGCTTACAAAGTAAAGTTATTTCTTTTGCACTAGAGGGTCATCAAGGAATAGTTCGTACAAAACAGCTCCTACGAGAAAATGTATACTTTCCGTGAATAGACAAACTAGTGGAAGATACATGCAAAAGTTGAATTCCATGTTTAGCATCAGTAAAAGGAAGTTCGACCGATCCTTTACAAATGACGGACATGCCAAAGTATGCTTTTCAAGAAGCCAATATTGATTTTTGTGGTCCATTTCCTAATGGAAAATACTTGCTCGTCTTGATAGATGACTGTTCCAGGTATCCGATAGTTGAGATAATAAATTCAGTTTCATCAAGGACAGTCATACCTGAACTTGACAAAATATTCTCTCAATCTGGAACAGCAGAAGTTCTGACATCGGATAACGGCGCTCCCTTCAATCGAGGAGAATTTAAGAAATGTTCAGCCTATATGGGTTTTAATCATCGAAAAGTCACTCCATTTGGCGAGTGTGAACATTTCATGAGAAGTGTAGGAAAAGCTATCCGAGCATCAAATGTCGAACATCGCTGCTGGGAACAAGACATGTACGCCTTCCTAACGTATGCCTGCAGAATTGTTTTTTGGGAGAACGGTTAACACACAACTACCAAATCCACTTAAGGACTATTAGTCAGCCATCTTTGAAAAGAAAAGGGTATGGTTAATTGAAATTTTCACCCAAATGCATATTATAGGCATGAACAATGTCAATGATATAATAGATGACAGTAATTCAGCACTATTAATGTGAACATAAGATCAGAAACAATATTTATTTAGCAGAAATAGTGCCCTTTATATTCGAAAAGTTTAGTACAATTTTACTCGAAGAGTTTTGTTTTTTATGTTAAATAAATGTGTCCATATAATTGTCAATTTATCTAACAATTTGAAATTTGAAAGAAAATTGAATAAACATAAGTGACAGGTGCATACAAATTATATAACTTTATGTTTTGAGTGTGGGGAGGAAACAAATGGTGAAGTTGGGCATAAGAATCATTTGGGAAAAATCCATGGCAAAGGTAAACCACAATTTCACTGTAAATATTGTAAGGAGGAAAATCGCGAGAAAACTAGTTTTATTACCCTATATAAATATAATAGACACATGAAAGAAGATCATGAGGATCAATTGAGTGTATTTACCGGTTGTAATGGCTTATATAGAGACGACAACGAGTTGAAGAAACATTTACGTCACGGATGTGAAGGCGAGCGACAGTAACTGTTTGTAACGATGTTTGATATAACTGTTGACTTTTGGTCTACATGAAAGGTTGATTCTGTTGTGGAGACTTACGAACCATTCATGTCTGAAGGTTCTATATCACTTACTGATGACTCAACCAAGCGTATCCCTATTAAGATAGTAAGGAGCTTCTCATTCTGTTATATTAACAGATACACTGTCATTTTCTGAGAATATTTATTCTGGTACCAGTGTCCTTAGTTAGCGGGTAGACTTTTTTGTCATCAGATTTGGTTACTCGATCTGTGGCTGTGGGAATAAGATCTTCTTTGCCATTTGCAGGTGTCCATTTATTGTTAGGCAATGACCTAGCTGAAGATAAGGTTGTGGTTAATCCACCTGTATCTGACAGGCCTTCTTTGGATCAATCCCCTGATTCAGTTGAACAGGAAATACCAGACTTGTATCCGGCTTGTGCAGTTACTCGAGCATTAAGAAAGATCTTTGTTCTGACATTGATTTGGCTGATACTTTTATTGGTTAATCTTATAATACAGAAGTTAACGAATCCCTTGATATTTGCCCATCTGAATCCCAGATGGACTACAGTGATCCCAGATGGACTACAGTGAAATTAACATCACTTATCTGAGCATTCTCCTTTTATTAGTTTGAATGATGAATACAACAGACCACAGCATTGTGGGACTCTTTCCTATGTATCTATGTATCTAAGAACATGTTCTTTTGTTTGGAGCGCTTGCTTTGCCTCAAACACTTTTTTTTTTAAACTTTTCAGACGCAATTTAACACGTTTTTAAATATGTGAAACTGGCATTTTAAGTGGTAAACAAAAAAAAAAGAAAAAAAAGAAGAGTTATTTCAGTTGTTATCATTTTCTGCTGTTCAAGCACAAGTGTACACAAGAGCTGTCGAAGAACAGCGCAGCTGGACTATTTTTTTTTTTAGAGAATAATAAATTATATAGCTAGTATATACATCAGAAAACAAGGCTAAAACAATGTGGGTGTGGAGTTGGGGGACGGGGCTTGTATAGAAACTCGGAGGGAGGAGAGGTAAGGGGTGGGGAGGGGGCAAAATAATTAAAAAAAATATTAGTTTCGAGAAGAGGGGGAGGGGGAGGCGGGGGCGTGGGGGCAACATATATGTGTAAGAAGCTATGTGTAATAATTGGTGGGGGCGGGGGCGACAACATAGCTATATGTGTAAGAAGTGTAAGAAGTGACCAAAAATAACGAAGAATATGTAAAAAAAAAATAGTTTCGAGTGTGGGGGTGGAGAGGCGGGAGTGGGGGTGGGGGGGGGGCGAGGTGGGGGGGGGGGTGGGAAGGGGAACATATATGTGTAAGAAGCTATGTGTAAGAATTGACTAAAACAACACAGAAATATGTAAAAAAAAAAAAATGAGTTTCGAGTGTGGGGGGTGGATTTGCTAGGATCAATTAGACATTAAGAGCAACATTCCTGTGAAGTTTCATGAAAATCCGTCAAGTAGTTTCAGAGGAGTAGTCGCTACAAGTTTTCATTATATAACTCTATGTAAACAGCGATGGCCGCTGGCAGCCATGTTTAACTTCAAATCAAAACGATTTTCGACAAGGACCAACATCATGTCATACTGATCATTTTAGAAAAAGTCCCATATCAATATCTCTTATAGTTTTGAAGAAGTAGTCGCTACAAACTTATTTATTTTAAATCTATTTTTAGCTGTGGCGGCCATCTTGAATTTCCGGCCGACCTGAATTTTTTCTAGGACCAACTAGACATCAAGAGCAACATTCCTGTGAAGTTTCATGAACATCCGTGAAGTAGTTTCAGAGGAGTAGTCGCTACAAGTTTTATTATATAACTCTATGTAACCAAAGATGGCCACTGGCAGCCATGTTTAACGTCGAATCAAAATAATTTTCCACAAGGATCAATATCATGTCATGTTGATCATTTTAGAAAAAGTCCCATATCAATATCACTTATAGTTTTCAAGAAGTAGTCGCTACAAACTTATTTTTTAAAAATCTATTTTTAGCTGTGGCGGCCATCTTGAATTTCTGGTAGATCTGAAATTTTGCAAGGATCAATTAGACATCAAGAGCAACATTCCTGTAAAGTGTCATGAAAATCCGCCAAGTAGTTTCAGAGGAGTAGTCGCTACAAGTTTTTACTATATAACTCTATGTAAACAAAGATGGCCGCTGGCAGCCATGTTTAACGTCGAATCAAAACGATTTTTTACAAGGACCAACATCATGTCATGCTGATCATTTTAGAGAAAGTCCCATATCAATATCACTTATAGTTTTCAAGAAGAAGTCGCTACAAACTTGTATTTTAAAACTCTATTTTTAGCTTTGGCGGCCATCTTGGATTTCACATCAACATGAATTTTTGCTAGGATCAACTAGACTTTATGGGCAACATTTCTGTAAAGTATCATGAATATCCATCCTGTAGTTTCAGAGGAGTAGTCGCTACAAATAAAAGTTTACGGACAGACAGACAGACGGACGGACAGACGGACGCCGCACCACGGCATAAGCTCTGCTGATCTCTGATCAGTCGAGCTAAAAATGAGTTTCGAGTGTGGAGGGTGTTGGGGGGTGAGGGGTGGGTGGGGGTGGGGAGGGGGCAACATATATGTGTAAGAATTGTCTAAAACAACACAGAAATATGAAGGAAAAAAACACAAAAAAAGAGTTTCGAGTGTGGGGGGAGGAGGGTGTTGAGAGGCGGGGAGTGGTGGGGGAGGGGGAAACATATATGTGTAAGAAGCTATGTGTAAGAATTGTCTAAAACAACACAGAAATATGGATTTTTTTTTACAAAAATTGAGTTTCGAGTGTGGAGTGTGTTCCATGGAAGCCCATGGTTTACAGGATTTAAAATTGCTTATGCAGCCCTTAAGATAATGCTATAAGGAAGCCCATGGCCAAATTTGGTTGCGCTAGGATAAGAAATGTAAGAGAGATAGACTTGTAAACACAGCTTACACGCAAACCTTGATGTGGGATGCCGACGCCGGGGTGATTACATAAGCTCTCTTATTCTTCGAATAGTCGAGCCAAAAATCCAAATTAAGGTAGTTTTATTTAACACTGAAAATGCCAGTTACAATGATATATAATTTATGTAAGTGTTGGCAAAACTGTGCATGTAAAGGCTGAAACCCCGCATTTGTTTTTCCCCAAGCCGGTATTGCCCTAAACAGGGTATACATCTATTATTAATCAGCGTTCACTGTATTCGAAGCCTTGTCTGGCTTTCCCCCAGTGTGTTCCTTCTTTTGATGCATCTTGAACGCTCGTTCATGTTTAAGCACAATACCGCATTGTTCACACGTGACTGTGTTTGTAATGCTGTGGACCTTCACGTGATCTTTGAGCTGTACCTTCCACGCAGCAGCGTAGTTACACTGTGTACACTTGTACGGCTTTTCTCCAGTATGCGTGCGCTTATGTGAAGTCAGCTGGCAATCCTGTATACAGGTAAAGAAACACTGGTCGCATCTGTATGGGTGGACACCTGTAATAAACGGATGGCCTTTAATTCAAATTAATGCCCACATGTAGGAAAAGAGGAATAGACGTTTGGTTTTCGGTAACAACAGAAGTCTCCCCATTTAACCATGGTAAACGTTAAATCATGACCATAACCCACAGTCATCAAGCGTTTCTGAAAGAATGGGAGAAGTGATAGCAGATGAGTTTCAACGTCTCTAAGTGCTCTGTGATAAATATCTCACTCATTAACAGAAAGCGAATGATTCATTCTTCTTACCCGCTACATGATCACACTCTTAAAGTCCCTATCCCGCCATGAACAGGCACATTTTATAACAGATGTACACCGTTTCTCAACATACTGACGAAGAGGTATATATATATACGAGTATATATAACTTACATATTTTGAGAATCCAAACTCTATAGGCACAATATAAACGGCTTTAACGAGCCAGGCAAACCCCCCAAATTGGAGCTTGAAACCAACTCATTATTCATTTTACGCATATTCAATCACGAGTATGTAAAGAACGCGCGAATAAACATATACCTTAAATCTAGACAAATTATATGACCTGAACATCTGGGAAGAGTTTTGATAAATTTATGACGTAGCAAAGCTAAAGTCAGTAGATTTAAAACAAAGTTAATAGTCCTTCCTAATTTCTGGTAATTAATAATTGTCTTCACCACATATATTATTTTTCTAACTCTGCATATTTATGCCAGAACTATTTAAATTACTGGTCGATGATCAATGGCTTTTGCGGAGAAAAGGCAGAGTAGTTCAAATCATCAAATACAACATACCAAATCAGAATGTTGAAAAGTTTGTCTTCATGAGAGAAAATGTTTTAAATATTTTGGTTAATTGGTACACATTAAACAAATATATAATATTTTGCTTCAGGTTCCAATAACCATAAAATATTAAAAAAAAGTAATTTTTTGTTTAAAATGAATATAACTTTTTAACATACCTGTATGCACGAAACTATGTTTTTTTAGAGATGCCAAACATGCGGCATTATAAGAGCAGTGCGGACATTGAAACCGTTTGACTTTTTTGTGCACGAGATAAATATGCTGCGTCAAAGATTTCTTTAGGCCAAAAGTTTTATCACACTGGCTGCATGGGAACAGTTTTGGTCGCTCGCCTTCACATCCGTGACGTAAATGTTTCTTCAACTCGTTGTCGTCTCTATATAAGCCATTACACCGGGTACATACACTCAATTTATCCGCATGATCTTCTTTTATGTGTCTATTATATTTATATAGCGTAGTAAAACTAGTTTTCTCGCGATTTTCCTCCTTACAATATTTACAGTGAAATTGCGGTTTACCATGGATTTTTCCTAAATGATTCTTGAGCCCAACTTCACCATTTGTTTCCTCGCCACACTCAAAACATACAGTTATATTAGTTTTATGCACCTGTCGCTTATGTGCATTCAAATCTGTGGTATATGTTGCTTTGAAGTCACACTGATCACAATCCAGCTGACCATTTATATGACATTCGATATGATTTTCCATTGCTTCAGTATTTTGAGATCTAAACTTTTCACAAATAGTACAAATAAGCATTTCTGTCGATCGTTCCTCTTTTGATTTTCCTCTATCTTTCCTAGCGAATGACTCCGACATGCCAACTCTATACTTATCCCGATGTTCCTCAAGTTTTATTTTTATTCGCTGTGGTTTTATTTTCGGGACTTGTTTTATATTCTTTTTTCTTTTAACTTGTTTTTTCACTATTTTTTCTGGCAATATATCTGATGCTTTGTGATCATCTTTTACATTATCACCATTGCCTTCGGTACTAGAATGTTCCTCAACATCATCTATTTCAGTATTTCTATGTAATAAACAGTCCTCTTCATTTGGATCAAAATCTGGGTCACTATCATCATTTTTCTTGAACTTCGCGGATTTTAAATCAGTAGCAACATCATTGAATTCTGTAGTTACACTTTCAACATTCTGTGTTTCATTTCGACCTAAATTAATCTCAAACAATGCATACTCATCATCGTCATTTTGTATATCCATTTCTTTTTTCACTAAAAATCGTTCTGCATACTTATCTTCTGACCCATCACTAACATCATCATCAGCAACATCAAACCATGTATTCCCCTCTTCTATAGCTAAATAATCTGGTCGTACACCAGCAGATCTTATTCTATAAGTGTTTCTTCTGTTAAGTCCGTTACTTTCAATTTCATCACTATCATTCTCACCTGGCTTTGGGGGTCGAGGTATCAAATCATCATCTGTATCGCCTTTTCGTTTTCGTTGTTTTGACACTGTTGGGAGCTTTTCTACTGATGTCTGTGCTTTAGTTATTGCTTCAAGTCTGGCTGTGTGTCCCCCATTTCTATAATCATCTATAGGTGCGAAATTTGCATCTGCAGAAGAACTATATGCTTTCTGAAGCTCGTATCTTTCCTCTGAATACACTTCTGCAGTTGTTTTGTCGCTTGGCTGATGTAACGAATAATCATTTATATATACGTCTTTTACAATATCGTCAGTTATATTTTGAAATATCTCTTCCTGCTTTAATGTCATTTCTGATTTCAAGACACCACAATGAGAATCAGTATGTGATGGTTTGGTTACCCCTACATTGTTTGTGTTATTTCCATGCACATTTTGAAACCTCAATATTATAAAGGTGTCTTCATCATTTTCAAAAGTACTCGCGCTGTCTTTTGGAATGAAAAACTTGGTTTCGAATGGAACTCCTATAGGAAGGCCTCTTATCAAACAGCCATCGTAGTATTTACTCCGTGCCAGGTGCCACATCTTTTATGCCAAATGAACGTGGTCCATTCATAAGCTATATTATAGTGAAAACTATAACCGGAGTCTCCATCTTGAGAATATTAAAATCCTTATATAATTGATGCTGACATGAAAACGCAAATACGCAAATCTGGAATCTGAAAAGAAAAAAAGCAAATGATTCATTAATATGTAACACAACACAAATGTACTTTGGTGTTAGACATAAGGGAAAACGGTGCTTTTGTAATGTATAATTTTGACTCCAAAGTCCAACAGATATTTAAGATCTATTTTATTGATTTTTTTTCTGGTTTAATTCTGGAGGCAAATGCCTTTGAGGATACAGTAAATGGATAGAATAGGGAATATGCAACCAAATAATACAGGAAGTGTTTTTTTCTGAAATGGGACTGAAGATACCGGCAGCAGTACAGTAAATGTACATTCATAAACTGTTTCCTAAGATACTCTGCAATAATGATTACTTACATGTATACATTACAATAAGTCTTATCAGTCTTAGAGTTTTTCCACTGAACATTTAAAGTCCCAAATACTTCTCACAGGGAAAAAATTGAGTTATGTGTTTCTAGACGGTCGTAGAAGCATGCTGGCCTGAATTTACAGGTCAAAGCCTCCTGAAATATGCGACTGCATAGCATCACTGGATAATTTATACCAGCATAGTACAGATATTAAATGGTATTGAATTGAACAAAACCTAATGAAGGAATTGAAAGAAAACGTAATCAAAATAAAAACATATACTATGTATGGTCAACTGCGGTTTTTAATATACCACCCCACCCACCCTTTCCGACCACACACACAAAAAAAAATCAACCTTCCTTCTCTATAATGACTTCAGCACAACCCATACAAAGATACATAGTTTGAAGATATCATACTATATATTACTATGAATCTCAAAACTCATTTTGTCTGAATGTAAAATATTGATTTTTTTTATATATAAATATATATATAATTAAACAGTCTATCTTTTATAGAGGGAAAATCTTGACTTTATTTTACATTTATTTGTTGCATAAACTAGCATCATAGACTTTATAGGTATAATGCTAACATATAGTTTCATGTTGATTTTAAATATATAACTATTAGTTAATTTATTATGTCTTGTACAGTTGTTTTGCAGATAAATACAGTACTTCTTGGGTGTATCAACTTTGCCGACAAGTGCATGGTCAACAATGACCACAAACTGTAATAATTGCCAATTACTCTGCAACACTACCAGCGGTCCCTGTCAGTTGTATTTGGGGCTTTAAGAGCATATCCCCCTATCTTTTATTCTACTCCTTAAACGAACTCCATATCCTTCGATCTCTCTGCCAGATCCGTTAAAACACCCATAAACCTGCAAAATGCATTACAGTTGCATATATATATCTCCTTGTAGGCTATACTTCTTAAAAGTCCTTCAATTTACAGTTGCAATATAATTCAAATTGCTTCTAAAATAAGAGGCCCAAGCGGGCCTGTGGACGCTCTACTGGCTACAAATAAAGTTTAACTCTGTCAAAATCACTCAACCGGAACATGGCGATGACATACGCAACTAGGCTTGGTACTTATCATTCCTGTCAAGTTTCGCTGAAATCCTACCAGAGGTTCAGGAGAACTAGTCTGTACAAAGTTAGTTTATTAAAAACTTTAAAGGACCATAACTCTGTCAAAAATCATCCAAGAGAAATACGGCGAATATATGCACAACTAGGCTTGATACTGATCATCCTTTTCAAGTTTTGTTGAAATCCTGCCAGTAATGGTTCAAAACAGGTGGGACTCCTCGCTTCGATTTCAGATCGATAAAACTTGACATGCTTCAGCGATGACTTTTCAGTAGTAAATCTTGTGTTACATACTATGCAGCCGAGTGTAAATGAATCATTTATCTAACTGTCAGCATATATATCTATGCATGTCAGGCCGAATTAAGTAAGTAACGAGTAAACACTTTTCGGATGTTGACATGTCCGCCATCTCGGAAATAACAAACTCGGCTAGCCGTACAGTAGCCGTAAAGGGTACACGACAGTATAAATGATTCTTCTTGGATTTATCTGTCGAGCCGAACAGACAGACAGACAGGCAGGCAGACACGCACGCACGCACACGCACACGCACACACACACAGTATATATAGTGTAGTGCTAGGACTGGTAAGGCCAGGTCAGTATAATGTAACTGGGGGCGTTACGGCGTGGTATTCATGTGTGGCAGCAAGTTAAGTTGAGCATAGAGCTCAGCTCACTGCCACAAGTAGATACCATCACCCTCATCGTAATATGACTGAGCAATTGAACAAAGCGACTTTACCTTTCATTCCACCCCACCCCACCCCCACCCTCCACTCAACGCCACACCTACTCCATCGAACGAACGCACGCACGAACGCACGCACGCACTCACAGAGTATTTGGGTAGATTTTGGTAAGAATTTAGGATTTCAGAAGTTACTATATAAACATACATTTTCTTGCCACATTCCATGTGTAACTTCTGAAGCTAAATTCGGTGGATTTGGGCAAGGATTTGGGTGTGGATTTGTGTATATTGTAACTTCAGAACTTACATTTGGTGAATTCGGGCAAGGATTTGGGTTCAGGTAGTTACAATATACACATATACTTTTGTCCATATACGCATATACCTTTGTGCCACATTATATGTGTATATTGTAACAATTGTAACATCTGAAGCTACATTTGGTGGGCGAATTTGGTAGATTTGGGCAAGGATTTGGGTAAGATATTTGTGTTTCTGAAGTTAAAAGATACACATATACTTTCATGCCACATTATATGTATGTATTGCACCTCGCACAAACTCCTAGAAATTTCATTGGATTAGAGCGGTCACATGGTGACCCTCTACATGTGACCGCTCTGTGACCCTCTATTATTCTATAGTGGGTCAGTAGATTTCATAGATGGTCACTAAAACAATATGGACTGCAATTCAGATTCAGAGTTTAAATCAATTGAAAATATTTCTTTAAGACGTTAGTAACAAACATAAAAAGTAAATTTAATAATGTGTTTAAACTGTACCGGTCGTGAGGTCAACGTCATGACGTCAAATTGCGCGAACGTCTCAATGACGTTGACGCTCCATTACAATGGGTTAAATATCGACGTTTGCCTTACAAAAGGTGCTCGATGTAATAAATCAGTTATAGGGTTTGTTACTGACACCCTACAGCAACATGTGGGGTCAATCAGATGTATAGGGGGACTCGGCTTACGCCTCGCCCCCTATAAATCTTACTGACCCCACATTTTTCTGTAGAAGGTCAGAAACAAACCCAATAACTAATATTAGTGTAATTTCTGAAGCTAAATTTGGTAGATTTGGGCAGGGATTTGGGTTGGCTTGTGTAAGGATTTGGGTTTCAGAAGTTACAATATACACATATTTTCGTACCACATTATATGTGTAAATAGTATCTTCTGAAGCTAAATTTGGTATATCTGGGAAATTTGTGCAGATTTGGGTAAAGATTTCTTGTTTCAGAAGTTACACTGTACACATATACTTTCGTGCCACGTTGTATGTGTAGGCCTATACTGTAACTTCTAAAGCTACATTTGGTAGATTTTGGCAAGGATTTGGGTAGATTTTGTTTAGGATTTGGGTAGATTTGGGTGGATTTGGGTATTTCGTGCCGCCCATCGTGTGTTTTATTCACCCAAATTCTTCCACCTAAATAACAATTTGGTAATAGTGGGTACCCGTTGGCCCGTTTAGCTCAGTTGGTAGAGGGTTCCTGGGCTCGATTCCCATACCGGTTACACATTTTCCCCTTGCTTTACTTCATTGGCGACGAGGATAATTCGGTGAACGCGGGATAGCGGCACCGGGGCGAGGATCTTGAATCATAAATGTTTTTGTGCCCGAAACCTTTACCGTTTTTTAATCGACCAATCAATGTACCATATATTGTTCCTTAATTGCGTTAAGTCAATAATTTACCTTAATATTGAGCTGTATTCTGAATTTCTGTCTAGGCTGCATACCCTGATAACTTTTAAAATCAGTGCAAATGGGGTTTTATTTCAAAGGGGCGCAACCGTGCAATTATTCTACGAATCACGGAAGTTTCGGACCATGGATGATTCGCATCCAGTGAACTCTGTTATATCATGGATATGTGTGTGTGTGTGTGTGTGTGCGTGTTTGTGTGTGTGTGTGAGTGTACGTGCCTACGAGCGTGCGTGTGTACGTGTGTGTGGAGGCAAGTGTCTGCGGTTATACTCAATGGGAAATATAAACGCTTTTCATGTAGTTTAATACAGTAAACACCTAGTCACAGAAATTGTACATAAACCTTAGTCACATGTTTTTCCATAAGATAGATATACGATCAAACAACATAAAAATTTAACAACAGATTTAACCTTTTTTCCGACAAAACATAGTATCCAATATTAACAAACAAACACAATACCTACTGAGTATAAAATAGCATTTAACAAAAATGAATAAAAGACAAGGTACATGCCATCACAAACATAACATGGTTGTCAATAGGGCTACCGCCATGGAACGGTGACTGGCAAAAACAGACCGCTGGGGGTTTAAACCAGGTTTTAGGGTGTACCAAACCTTACTCTTTGTCTATTGTCATCCCAATAAAACGATATAGGATGAAGCCATGCTATATCCTCTAACAAACTAGGCAGCATTATAAGGCAATATAAGTATAACAAATCACAGAATGCTACAAAGTAAGCACTCAGTGATTTGACAGAACCCAGAGCAACAAGCAAATAGAGCTGTAAGAGCACGACAAGACGCGATTCAAGTATCATTCCATACTCACGAGCGCTAAAGGAGTTATTTATTAGGTAAACCAATGTTGCAAACAAATACTACTACTGTATATTTGAATCAAACTCCGAAATAATTACCCTTAATTCTTTATAATATTGCAATTCGAGCCTGTGGATTTATGTACAAAACACGAAAATTGCATAACATTGACCCATGCAATGAACATGTGACCCCAAAATTGTTGCCCGACACACTGTCTTTTGACGATAAATACACGTATAAAAGTAGATGCAATAGTCGAACCTGAAATAAGGTACAGGAAATAAGGTACGGGGAATAAGGTACGGGGAATAAGGTACGGGAAATAAGGTACGGGGAATAAGGTACGGGGAATAAGGTACAGGAAATAAGGTACGGGAAATAAGGTACGGGGAATAAGGTACAGGAAATAAGGTACGGGGAATAAGGTACAGGAAATCAAACCTCTTTTGATAAAATTTCGAACAAGTTTGATACATATTGTATAAAAGTGTTCATGACCAAGGGTCATACGAAGCTCGTAAATAATGTCATCTTGAGTTTGCGATAGTTCTTGTCGCAGAAGCATGAAAATAAGTTTATGATAGTTCTTGTCGCAAATCCATGATGGTAAGTTTGTGATAGTTTTTATCGCAGAAGCATGATAGTAAGTTTGTGATAGTTCTTGTCGCAGAAGCATAAAAGTAAGTTTGTGATAGTTCCTGTCGCACAAGCATGAAAGTAAGTTTGTGACAGTTCTTGTCGCAGAAACATGAAAGTAAGTTTTGTGATAGTTCCTGTCGCAGAAGCATGATAGTAAGTTTGTGATAGTTCTTGTCGCAGAAGCATGAAAGTAAGTTTGTGATAGTTCCTGTCGCAGAAGCATGATACTAAGTTTGTGATACTTCTTGTCGCAGAAGCATGAAAGTAATGTTGTGATAGTTCCTATCGCAGAAGCATGAAAGTAAGTTTGTGATAGTTCCTGTCGCAGAAGCATGATAGTAAGTTTGTGATAGTTCCTGTCGCAGAAGCATGATAGTAAGTTTGTGATAGTTCTTGTCGCAGAAGCATGATAGTAAGTTTGTGATAGTTCCTGTCGCAGAATCATGAAAGTAAGTTTGTGATAGTTCCTGTCGCAGAAGCATGAAAGTAAGTTTGTGATAGTTCCTGTCGCAGAGGCATGATAGTAAGTTTGTGATAGTTCCTGTCGCAGAAGCATGAAAGTAAGTTTGTGATAGTTCCTGTCGCAGAAGCATGAAAGTAAGTTTGTGATAGTTCCTGTCGCAGACGAATAGGGGTACTTCGCCGAGTCCAAATATTGATTCTGTCTGCTGGGTACGAGTCCAATATAATTCAGTATTGTACTCAACACTGTAAAATGACCTCTTTATTATTCTAACCAAACGTAGTAACACATAATGCTTTTCAAGCGGGTTTAGGTGTCCGTCTAAAAACGGAAAATATAAAGATTCTTTTTCTATTCTTGATTGCTAAAACAGAATGACTGAGCTTACCAATGACTTGATTTACGAGGAAATTCATTCCGCACAGTAACATGCACAGTAAAATGGGCTATCTTAGGTTACGCACCAGGGTTAATTGTTTATAGCCCGGTTTATATAGCTATTGCTATGTTCGTCGGGTGTTAAGTGCAAACATAAACACGAATTGGATAACGAAATTCAATAGTTTATTAAAAGTTAGATTAGAAGTGCATTATCCAGCACAACGACCTACTTGCAATCGACTACGTTTTTCAAAGCTAGGCTACAGGGTGGTTTAAAAGTGTGTACGCAAAAAACGTTTTAATGATATAGTTCAAGCGGTAACTGTGTTGAAAATGACGTAAAACACCGTACAAACAAATCAAGCGGAAATGCTATATTTTAAAGATGCGCTTTATAGCATCTTCACTGTATACTTTGTGTTTAACCTTTATTTATTGCTTTACTGAATATACAATTCAAAAACACCTTTGTGATGGTCACAGACTAAGTATTTCGAAAACACTGGACTAGGCACAATTAACGGAGAGATTAATCATATATATATATATATATATATATATATAGGGAGAAATATGTGTGAACTACCAAGGACAGACAACCTTCGAACGAACTACGGCAGGGCGCCTAGCTATGACGAGATACACAGAACTCAAGCGTATGCATTCACTTCCTAAAAAGGATAGCTGCAACACACGCTGATGAACTGTATCTCTACATCATAACCCACTCGTCTGGAGGCTCAATTAACATACATACAATTATAGCTCATGTGAGTGGGCCACATTTAAGTATTCAACCACACACAGCTATACTGAGACAGTGACAGTGACAATGAAAGGTGCCGGATCTTGGGGATACTGGGAATTCAGTAAATATATAAATATATATATTCCTGAAAAATAATGGAACGCTGAAACAAAGGACTGTGCACGGAGTTGTCTTTTACATGTAACTATGTCGGGGAATGCTATTCCACGTAGTAATCTTAATCCTTTTCTCACAAACTCCAGATTAATGCTTTATTTGAAGCCAGCGACGTTTTTCCTGTGAAAGAATGCGGTATGATTACTCGTCCACCGACAAAATATGACGAATTTATACAAAATAAACCAAAACGATTGTTAATCTTATGCGACGTTTCGTACATGCAATGAATTTATACAAACTATGCTGGAGGATCACGCTGTGGGGACGATTTATGCACCAACTTTAAAAAGAGCTTGTCATAATGAACACGAGCTGGCGTCAACGCCATGGAGCTTGTGTCAATGAATGAAATTGTTTCGTACCTCATGCTTAATTCATGCTCGTATTAATATACATTTTAAAGCACACACAATTCTTTTGTATGTTTAACACTTTAACTAAGAACAAACGAGTGATGCCGAGAGTACCTGTGTGCTAGAACTAAACTACTGTACGTTTACAGTTCAGTTATCTGTTAATTTTATTTTGAATCAAAATATGTTTTTTGAAGCATCACGCTACTAGAATGATTAAATCCCAGCTCGAATGTGTTCTGCCATTAAACACTCGTACTCCTATGAAACATAAAAGAGGTACACAAAAATAACAAAAAGTACACGACTTACATGTAACAGCAGCAAAGCTAAATCTCCGTTCAAATCTCCTTTACACAAAAATACGATTTTTTTTTATCTCCAATTCAAAGCAAAGTTAAAACTCCAACATTCCCCGATTTTTTTAAAATAAAGCCTGTTTTTGTGTGTGTGTTTGTTTTACCAGCCGTGTATATAGATCTACTGCACATGTATGCTAAATAAGAAATAGTTATTTAGATTGTTTATCAAGAGACTTTGACAGAAAAACTGATTATTTTCAAGCCTTGTTTTTACAATAGCTTCAAATATTAATTGGTTATTAGTCGCTTGTATTGTTTCTTTTGTAATATGAATATGAATATATTTCATTTTTTTCAAATATTTAAAAATTAAATATATTGTTTAATATTGTTTACGCAAACGTAACAACAACACACACTGCTAAAGTGTTTTTCCGATTTGGTATCTTGTCACAAACATACTATAGAGGATATTGCATATGAGTTTTCATTTATTGATTATCAAACCGGTATGAGCGAAGGCCTGCCAGTAAAACCAGTACTAAATTAGCACAAATTTGAGATGCTCTAGTTATCACATAACGTTACACATGTCAGAAAATTTACGATATCAAAACTTTGGAAGTTATGTGATATATTAACTGGATTGTAGTATACATACTTATTCTGAGTCATTTTTATACGCCTGTCTGAAAAACGGGTCGTAATTTGCAAAGGTCAAGGTCACCGTGACCTTATATGCAATTATGCATTCTGCATAATAACTTTAAACCGTAACACCTACACCCATACAACTTCATAGGTATAGTGACCTATGTGAGAGGAGAAACTCTATTGTTTTGGGGGCCAGTAGGGCAAAGGTCAAGGTCACCGTGACTTAATACGGGAATATGCTTTCCGCACAATAACTTTCACACCGTAACTCCTACACTCATAAAACTTCATCGGTAAATTGCCCTAGGTGACAGAATAAACCTTATTGCTTTTGGGGCCAAAGTCATTCATACTGACCTGGCATTTGTCAGTGGCGCATAATGCCCCGTTAGGCGGCGCTCTTGTTATATATATTTCATACAGCAACGTTGCAAACCGAGTTAGTGAGTACCCGTTGAAAGGCTACATATCAAGTAGTTTCCGCTCCAGACAACACAATTTCACTCCTCAGTTCACAACTGTTTTAACAAACTGACTGCAAGGCCAACAAAGAATCAAATGTTACTAGATACTAGAAAAATATGACAATATTGTCTCTTGAAGCGTTGTCTGACCGTAAAATCTGAGGTAAACAGCAGCAATATAAAACCAGATCCCCTAGAGGGCATGTAAAGGCTTAACTAGTATAGGTTCACCGTTGGTAAAAGGCTTCATAGTGGAGGCCATCTTTGATCAGGGGAGAAAAACACAATTTCGATTGTTTAGTACTTAGCGATCAACTCTTAAAACGAAAGTCAACATCAATGGTGTGGTTCTTCTGAAAACGACGTTTTAAGGGGTTTAGTTGGCTTATTTTGAAAGCCCAACTGACCTATTATTTCTTTTGTTAGGTACTTCTGTATACAGAAGCATCCATATAACATTTGAGCCAATTGTTCAATTGGTACTGACTCCAACGCAGACGACACCGACGGACAACGCGCCATAGCGTACGTTATGACAATGACACATGTGTATTCAGTAATAGAGGCCTCCGGTCCATAATACAACTAATACAATTATATATGTAGATACATATTTTATACGCAGTAGAGTTGAAAGTAAGATACATCTGGACAATGCAATATGTATTTCATGATATAGAACACAATTAAACTGGTTTATTGTTAATGTATAGCATTACTATTTTGAAAACATAATTTTCGTTGATCGAAAATTTCATACACATATTTGCAAAACAGATATAGTTTATTTTTATTTGTAATACTCATTAAGTTCTGACGAAAGAGCTAAACATTGCAACTGACACTAAGTAAACGTGTCTATATACTCAAACGGTGGTGTTACTTTAAACACACACTGTACAAGCCTGGCAATTTGCTTTAAGTAAATACACACGGTTGCCATAAGCAAAGGCTATAAATATAGGATAGAAGTAAAATTGCTTATTCTAAGTCCAGACTCTGTTATACCTATACCTTTAGGACGCCCTATTGGTTAAAAGGCGGCAAGACTATAAACCTTAGAACCACACATACACACACGCACGCACGCACGCACGCACGCACGCACACACAAATTGTTTATTCGGTATCGTGAAGATTTATTCTTTTCATATCCCCAATAAGTATTAATTGCATTGAATTAGTTATTTGCGTCTACTCATCTACACCTACAGCTACAGTTTACGAAATGACCATAATTTTCGGTTGGCGGTGGAAAAAGAATGAAATGACAGGGCAGAGACAATTTAGGCTGAAAACTGGATACAGAGACATTTGAAAAATCTTCACTATCACTAACGCAAATTGGAGTTTTAATGCCTTGCTGATCATTGTTGGGTTAGTGTGTACGGCAGCGTCCCGAATCCGCATCCGTTCGGTTCAGTGGTTCGGTTTATATTTTTTAAAAATACACAAGAAAGCTCTTTTCTTATTTGGCCTTTTGTTATTTGGCGAGCGTCGTCGTGTATAGTTACTTGCACAGTTCTCCCGACGAAATATGTTGGACAGCACTTTCACAATGTATTTTGAATCAAACAATACTGGAGATGTTAAAGGGACACAATGGCAATCTTGATTTCCGTTAGTTTTTCCGCATAACTTTCTTTTTTGCAATTAATACAAATTGTTATTTTTATTTTGTTTGTAGGCCTATACTGTTAACTATTGATTATATTGCACTAATAATATATTTAAATCTGTTGTAGAATAATGGGAAAAAAAAAGAAAACTCAGCATTTTATTTAATTATGTGCAAGCAGGTTACGTCAACTGATACTGGATTGTTGAATCTGGGTGCTAATTGTAAAGCTTGATAAAAACGTCAAGACTGCCATGTGTCCCTTTAACTGTCATTTAAATCCTACGTTTATCGCGGATTTTCCTTATTTCTATCAGCACGGCAGCCTAAATAATTTTATTCATCGAGTTAATAAATTCAATATTGAATAGTCAAGAATGAGAGATTCTATTTATCACATGACTCCAAAAATGCCACATAACGTAAATTTATTAACGTAGCTGCCTATCATATCGTTGTTTCGTTCCTTTCCGGCGTACCGCACACAGCAGTTGGAACTGCCACGTCGACTTCCGTAACTCTGGAATTACCACACACTGAGCGGAACAGAAAATACCGAGCGATGATTCGGCCTGTTTTGCATATTTATTACACACGTGTATTATGATAATCATGTTATGACTTCATAACACACCGAGACCAAAAATTACATTGTAAAACATCATTTTCCAGAGTTCGGTGGTTTGTTTATTTCATTGTGTTGCCGTGTTAATGTAAATTTACTTAAATTAGAAACTACCTGAATTTGCATACGTCTTTAATAGTCAACCAGTTTGAATAACTTTATTTATTATATACTTTCCGATGAAATAGTGGATTTCATGATTACAATAAAACCTTATATTATCATTGTTTATATTTCACATGTGAAATACCGAAAATGACGTAATTATGGTGGCTGATATGTGCCATCTCGTCTTTTCGTTATTTCGCCGCGAAATAACGCCGAGCGAGAAGACGCCGGGCGAAAAGACGCCGGGCGAAATAACGAATAGACGAAAAAACGCCGGGCGAAATAACGAAAAGACGAAAAAACGCCGAGCGAAAAGACGACAAATAGTCAAAATGCCGGGCGAAAAAACGAAAAGACGAGAAACCGGCACGCGAAAATACGACGTTTTATATATTTAAATTCTCGTTATTTTGTGTGAAGTTTTTTCGTTATTTCTCCCAGCGTTTTTTCGTTTTTTCGTTATTTCGCCCGGCGTTTTTTCGCCCGGCGTCTTTTCGCTCGGCGTTTTTTCGTCTTTTCGCATGGCGTCTTTTCGCCTGGCGTTATTTCGCGTGGCGTCTTTTCGCCCGGCGTCTTTTCGCGTGGCGTTATTTCGCTCGGCGTTTTTTCGTCTTTTCGCATGGCGTCTTTTCGCCCGGCGTTATTTCGCGTGGCGTCTTTTCGCCCGGCGTTATTTCGCTCGGCGTTTTTTCGTCTTTTCGCATGGCGTCTTTTCGCATGGCGTCTTTTCGCCCGGCGTCTGTAACCTGTAACCACTTTTATTCACAGAAACGAAAACATATTTAATTGGAGAAAATAAACAAACCTTTGGTCGTCTGAGTTCTTGGAAAGAAGAGATTCGTTTAACGTTTTTATATGGTGGCTGATATGTGCCATCTCGTCTTTTCGTTATTTCGCCGCGAAATAACGCCGAGCGAAAAGACGCCGGGCGAAAAGACGCCGGGCGAAATAACGAAAAGACGAAAAAACGCCGGGCGAAATAACGAAAAGACGAAAAAACGCCGAGCGAAAAGACGACAAATAGTCAAAACGCCGGGCGAAAAAACGAAAAGACGAGAAACCGGCACGCGAAAATACGACGTTTTATATATTTAAATTCTCGTTATTTTGTGTGAAGTTTTTTCGTTTTTTCGTTATTTCGCCCAGCGTTTTTTCGTTTTTTCGTTATTTCGCCCGGCGTTTTTTCGCCCGGCGTCTTTTCGCTCGGCGTTTTTTCGTCTTTTCGCATGGCGTCTTTTCGCCCGGCGTCTTTTCGCCCGGCGTTATTTCGCGTGGCGTCTTTTCGCCCGGCGTCTTTTCGCGTGGCGTTATTTCGCTCGGCGTTTTTTCGTCTTTTCGCCCGGCGTCTTTTCGCCCGGCGTTATTTCGCGTGGCGTCTTTTCGCCCGGCGTTATTTCGCTCGGCGTTTTTTCGTCTTTTCGCATGGCGTCTTTTCGCCCGGCGTCTGTAACCTGTAACCACTTTTATTCACAGAAACGAAAAAATATGTAATGAGAGAAAATAAAAAAAAACCTTTCCTCGTCTGCGTTCTTGGAATAAAGAGATTTGTTTAAATACATCAGGTATTTCATCGGTTTCTGCTGAATGGTCAATACATAAAGTATTTTAATAAGTAGTTTAACTAAGTGTGTTTTGTTGTACATTGTTATTAAATTAGTCCAATGTGACAGTCTTTTAATAATGAGTAGATAAAGCTAGTGTTGGAAATCTGATGAAAATTCATTACAGGTCATCAGAATGTTTAACCGACCGATGAGCGATCATTAATCGATTGACATGGTTTCTATATTAGACACCAGTGTAAGCCTTTTTGCAGAGTATAGTGAAGAAAAGAAACACATTACAAGTATCTTCTAGTCACAAAAAGTATGTTCTAGTCAGCCTATTTTCACGTTATTTTCTAAATTACTATCTTTCGTCGATTTTTGTGCAAATATAACCTATTTATCTGTCGAAATTCCATGAAACACCATTCGTTCGATCGTTCGTTCGAACGTTCATTCCATCCATCCATCCATCCATCAGAATGGCAACCAGGGACGAGGCTCTGCCTGATCTCGAGGGTGAGATTTCCCTATCTCACGCGGATAACTCTATCGAATGAAATAATATAATATGCACGTATATGAGGGTATGTGGACATTGGGACATATAATGTATGTAAAGATCCTATGTGAAGATATAAAAGGTACGGGGACATACAAATGATACGGGGATATATTGTGTATTAAAAGATATATAGAGTATGTAGATATACTATGTAAATATATATAGGGTACGGTGACATACTATGAAGGATATAGAGAGTACGTAGGCATATTACGAAAGCATTTAGAGAGTACGGGGACATATTATGTAAGGATATTAGGGGTATTCATGGGGTTATAAATATATAAGTATATAGAGAGTACGGGGACATATTATATAAGGATATAGAGGGTATGGGACATATTATGCAAGGACATATAGCGTATGGGGATATAGTTATTATGTAAGTATAATATCCACATACCCTATATATCCCTATATAATATGTTCCCATACCCTCTATATTATATAGAGGGTATGGGGATATATTGCATAAGGATATATAAGGTATGGGGATATGATATGTAAGGGTATATGGGGTATTAAATGTCTGATTACTAATTGAATAGTTTTACATTTTCAAAAGATAGTCGGTAAATACAGTGTAACGTTATAGACTGCAAAGGGTATAGGACCATGTGTTAGTGTTTGTTCGTGATTGATTCGTTTTCTTTTCATTAGTGAATACAACTCCCAGTTCTCTTATAATTGTTATAACAATTAATTTGAAACATAATTCGTGTCTCTATTTGTATGTTACGTTACCATTACTATTTAATTAAATTAATACTATTTGTATGTTAAGTGACCATTACTATTTAATTACATTTATAATAATAAGAGCATGTTTTTATTTATACCCGTTTGATTTAACTTTAAAAAATAGAATATTTTCTAATATATAATATTGCAATGTTGTCATCACACGCATGTTCCCATATGCATTCTACATTTCGACCAACGGTGTAGCATGAACTAGCAAACTTTTATAAGACACTTACAGTGGTTTAATAATCGCTTTTACCATATTTTAAAAGGTCGTAACTGCCAGATACAACTTTTTTATGAACATCTTCCTTTCCGAATATTTAATAACATAAGGTCGTAAGTGCAATTGTTCGGATTACAAAGTCAAATTTTTTTTTTTTGAAATAGCAAATACTTTGTTTTATTAGAAAGCAAATAACAGCTTATGTCATATGAGATTGATCAGAGAATTCACACAGTTGTTACTGTCAGTCCGTTTTTTTTCACTTCCCCGAAAACTATGATTTTTCACTTACGACGTTATAATTATAATTCTAGACCATCGATATATAGAGATTATTTAAATGCTGGGATGGATTATAGGGAAATCCTTCAAGAGTGGTATAGACGTGTGGTTCTTTTCACGAACGAGCGTATGAGAGTGAGTGAAAAAACAAAACACGTCTACCATCGAGTGAAGGATTGCCCAATAATCGATTCGGGCTGTTAACTAATCTATTTATTACACTTTAAGTCAGTTTACTGACGCCATCAACGTTAGTTATTACGTCGCAACGTTAGTTATTATTGTGTTCTGAGTTAGTTATTAATTTAATATTTAGTGATTATGAATATTCTTGCATCCATCCACCGTGTAATACGCGGATCCCCGTGAGGTTGCCGGGGTAGAATACAACCACTGCAAACACACCAACACATGCAGAGGTAGGACCCCCACCACTCCCCACTCTCCCCCACCCCCCCCCCGCCACCACCCCCACATTCATATTATTATTTTCATTTTTTACCATGCTCATTCAAAGTCATGACACCGCGTACGCAAACGTGGAAACGTGGCTCCATTGGCAGCAACTCTAGAAAGTTCTAGGCCCATTCTCCATATTTTACCTTGATGTTAGTGGAGGATGAGCCTGGCATTTTCATTCCTGTTAGGCGTCATATAACCTTTCATGTGTTGGTGCGCCTTAAAACCCAATTCAATTCAAAGAAAAACTCGGAAAGCCTTATCCCGAATGCAAGAAAATACTTTCTATCCGGAATGTAACGCAGATATCCTAATCGGTATGTAAGAACACCCACGGTGTCGGCTTAAAATAAACACACACATTTAAGTATTTGTATGCTCTTTTGTCAAACGCATTTAGCAAACTAAATCACAGTATGTTAGTGATTTTAACTATACGCACGCATGATTCAAAACAAAATTGTTTTAGCTTTACCTACTGACGTATGCATCATATATTCTGGATTAAATAGCTATTTTATTTTAGAATTTCTTCTACTAATATACTGCTGTTATATTGACTATTTGAATGAAGCAAACAAAAATCAATGTGTATGTTCTGCGCAAAGTAAGAATATGGACGATTCCGGAATTGCTCTGCGCAAAGTAAGAATTCTTACTTTGCGCAACGATTCCGGAATTGCGCAGGACTATTCCGGAATTGCGCAAGGGGTTAAAACATATAAAGCATACATAAAGTGCCTCTGCGCAATTTGAGAATGTTTTGCGCAAAGTAAGAATTTGTGTTGGGATCTGAAATTTTGAAACCTATTTATTTTCTATTTTCATCTGCTTATTTGCTTTATCCATCTGTGACGAAAATATAAATGTGTTTCATAGTTTAGTATCGTGTATGATTTACATGAACTTAATTATTAACAAAACAATTTGAAGTCCTAAACTTCAAACAATAAAGCACATATTTTTTACTATATTACATACTATTTGGTTAGAAAATTCAATTGAGTTATTATTTTTTTTGGAACGAGATTGAATGACAATACATTTTATTTATAGTGCATTAATAGCCCATTTATGAAACATAACAGAAACAATCATGTAATTACGTTTTACCGACATAAGCCGTAAGTAGTTAAAGTTTGGCCAGTTTTAATAGCTGTGTCACACTTCTAAAATCAATTAGTATTCATAGATGTTTAATAATAAAGGCATTGTATTTGCATTGATAATATAATTAACTTCAATCTGTTTATCAAAAGAAAACCGACACAAATAACTATGTACTATTGCATAATATGTGAGAATAATTAGATAGGTCGTTTCTATTTGTTGAATCGAAATTAACTCTAAAGTTTGATTGGCATTTCATATGGTATATGTTAATTTGGTTCAAAAAATGTTTACAGTTATTCTAAGTGACCGTTCACTATGGATGAACATAAACATTTAGTGCAACAGTTTGTTGATAGTGTATGTAACAAAGCAAATACGAAGTTACTTTCAAAGGAAAAATACGAAGAAGTTGTCAATTGTCTAAGTAACTCTAGTGTTTCAGTCAGTGCCAAGTTTCGTTGGTGGATTAAAAGCAAAGGATTTCAATTAGTGAATTTCCCGGAGTTAAATCTAATCGATGTATTGTGCGTGCCAGCCAAAATTGAGGTAAGTCATAATATGTTTTAAAGGTACTGCAGGTGATCTGGAAGAACTGTGGCTGTCTATCGAAATATGAATTGTGGGTCGTATTTGATATTAATTTTCATATTAAGTGTGCTCGTGCACTAAATAGGCAATCCAATTGTAATATGTTATATTAAGGATCGTTTGCGATAATGGGCCTCATATGGCTATCAACGGCTAATGTCACAAATAGGCACACCTGTTGTAATATTCTCAAAAAGCGAAACTCTGTTTTATATTCTTAATTATGGGTTACTATAATTATTTATTTTACTTGTAGTAAGCTGGTAAGAGTTCTTTTTTTTTTTTTTTTTTTTTTTTTTTTTAAAGTTAATTTCATCATATTTTATGCTGTAAATAATGCAATCATTATTAGATAAGAAATAAGGTTTTATAACTACGTTGAGAAGTCGGTGCTAATCAGTACACTCCAGATCTGATCTGATTTTTTATACTATTTTTTAAGGTTTCAGTAGCCGTTGCGATTCTCTAACTCACATTTTAATATTTCTATTTAAGTACTTTTTAGACAACATGTCAAGATTAGCACCGGCCGCTCAATTTTTACCGCGTATAAATGTGTGTGATAACAATATTTTTAGAAAATGATTTTATAAATTAAAACAGTGATATATGTGTATGCATTGACTACTGGACCTACTGCTGTGGCTTTTTGTGAGTCTTATTGTGAGTCTTATGACACGGCTGTGGCAGTCGGTTCAGATGCTCAATATTTTAACATTGTGAACAGTCATATGTATATTGATATTGTATAGTCTCTTGTAATTCTAAAAAGAATGGCACAGTTGTATTTTATGATTTGATGTATTGTAGATAATAGTGTACTGTGATGAGACTTATATAAACTATTAAACAACCTATCCCAGTTAATTAAAGCTCTCGGGCCTCATAAGGCTATATCCGACCAATATCACAAAAAGGCACACCTACCCCAGTTAATGACCTGTTTATTACATGTGTAACCAAAACAATATTATTTTGGGTATATCTAAATTGCGCAAAGTAAACATACTTTGTATCCGCTTGTGATTCTTGTGTTTAAATATGTTTCTTTGTTTAGAGCCATAAAGACATCAATGTTGCATTTGTCCCTTTAAATTTGTATTTAATTATATGCAAGTAGGGTAAAGTCAAAATTATACTGGATAAATAAATCGAGATGTTTGATAAACACATCAAGATTGCCGAGTGTCCCTTTAAACTCCTATCTATCATTATAATATGTTTGCAACAGTGTTCTTCTCAGTAAATCTGATATAAAGTAATTGCGTATTTGTTTTTATATGATTATTTTGTTCATGTTCTCACTATCTTCACATTTTCGAGTAACTGTTTAGCCTATAAACAGGTTTATAACAAGTTGCAATGTAAGCAAATGTAATGTAAATAATAATACTATTTCTGCAATTATACAACTATAATATTTCTACAATGGGTCAGTACGATTTAATTGTAAATAAAACAGTTTGGTCTGGCAAACTCGACGACTCGTTTAGTTTTGTTGAATATCCTAATACGCTGTAATATATATTTCTTTATTAAAGTCTCATCATGGTTTACAATAAATACAAACATATATAAAACATCGTAAGCATGCCATTCTAATTATAATTATAAGAGACTATAGTTATAAAACCATCAACACATTTTAAAAGTAGCTAATAACACCAAACTCTAATACAATCTTGTTTTGTGATGGAAGTACACGTTATTTAAATTATATGTACAACTGTTGGCAATATAATCCTCATTTACTTGCGACCTTCTTTTTGCTTCTATCGAATGATATAACTATATAACTTAATATTCAAATATATGAGGTTATGCAGCAGATTTGTTTTTAAATTATTAACGTTTATGAAAATTGCATATCATGGTAAATTTTACATATAAATGTACAACTCTACGAGTTTATATACAACCTTTTTTACTTCAATTGAATGATATAACTTGATATGTAAGTATATGAGGGTATGTAGACTTAGGTACATAGTATGCATGTACAGAGAGTACGGTGGCATATAAAGTGTACGGGACAATTGTATTTATTAAAGGGAATGTAGCGACACAGCCAAACATGCTCTTTTATTAAGAGTTCTGAAAAACTTGCAAAAAGGTGAAATAATTATCAAAATCGGATGATAAACAAAAACGATATGACCATCTGAAGGTACTAAAATGGATATGGGAGCCGCCATTTTGAAAACTATGACGTCATAGTTACATATGACCATATATATGGAATATTGATAGATATCATTTAAGGCCAAGCAAAGCACTGCAAATGAATGCAAACACCTTAACTGGGCATATAAAGCATTATTGACATTAGTTATACATATTCTTCATACAGTTACTTTAATGTTTTCCCCTATAAATGAGTTTTTTTTTTATATTTATCAATATTCCATATATGGTCATTTAGAACTGTGATGTCAAAGCTCTAAAAAGGGCCTCTAAAAAGGGCGGCTTCCATATCCATTTCAACAGAACCTTCAAACGATTATATCTTCTTTGTTTATCCTTCGCCTTTGATAATTCCTTCATCATTTCCCAAGTTTTTCAGAACTTTTAATAATAAAGATTGTTTGGCTGTGTCGCTATATTCCCATTAACACATATATAGGGTATGGAGGTATAATATGTACGTATATAGGGGTATGGCGACATAATAATAGAGAGCACTTGGACATACTATGAAAGTATATAGAGGGTCTGGGGTTATAATATGAAAGAATAAATATGTACGTATTATTATATAGAGGGTATATAGAGGATATACATAGTGACATAATATTTAAAGATATAGAGGTGACCATGTGACATAATATGTAAGGATATAGAGGGTATGGGGAAATATTATGTAATGATATAGAGGGTCTAGGGATATAATATGTACGTATTATTATATAGAGGGTATATAGAGGATATACATAGGGACATAATATTTAAAGATGTAGAGATGTCATAATATGTAAGGATATAGAGGGTGTGGGGGTATATTACCGTATTTCAGGATATAGAGTGTATGGGGGCATAATATGTAGGGATATATAGAGTACGGGGACATACACTGTAAAGATATAAAGGGTATGTAAGGATATAGAGGGTACAGGGAAATACAATGAAAGGATATCTAGGCTGCGGGGACATAATATGTCAGTATATATTCCTTTCCGATTATTTAATAACATAAGGTCGTAAGTGCAACTGTTCAGATTACTAAGTAAAAGTTACATTGTTGCAATACTACGTATTCTATTTTATGAGAAAGAAAAAAATACAACGTATGTCATATGAGATTGTTCCGAGAATTCATACAATTGATATTGTCAGGCAGATTTTTTCACTTCCCCGAAATCTATGATTTTCACTTCCGACGTTATAATTATTGACCATCGACACTCATTCATGTTTGCATAATTATGGTTTGTATTTTGTGTCAATTTTAGAATGATAACGACCCAACCATCCTTGGGAAATGGCGAATACAGACACACAGTGGCAACATTGCCGATATGGTACAGCGCATCCTGTGGGCAGAGACCAATCATGTTGGTTACAAGAAACTGCTTGCAAAGGTAAACACGTGCACTCAATCTTGTCTTGAATGTTAAAGGAACAAACGGCAATCTTGATTTTTTAAAAATGCACGGCGTCCCGTTAGTTTTCAACATAACTTGCATTTGTTCAATCAATAATTTTGATTATAAGGATAGTATAAAGGAAATTGTATTTGCATATTACTAAAAAATAAATATATAAAAACTCAATATTTTATTTAATTATCATGATTATATGCAAGCGTAATTCGTATTTGTATATTGAGCTTTACTAAATTGATAATGTAATAAATACGCCATCATTAATATCCTGTGGTGATAATTGAACGTCATATAAATATTAATGCTGAATATATTAATGCGTACCGATCAAATCTAATGAAAAGACAAGAAACTCCTTCCTTAATTGTGATTGGCTGATTGAAAGACGAGGGTGTAACGGATCGCGTGTAACACAGTATGATTGGTTAACATGTATCAGAATTCCAATTCCGGTCTGGATTAGTGGTCAGTAATGGTCAACGTGACGGACACTTACGGCTCGGTGACACCTAACACCTTTAAATAACATTACATATGCGCTCATTATATAAATAACAGTTTGTGACGTTTGTTAGTGCAAGATACACACAGTCCTATATCAATTGATAGCAATTACTTAAAGGGAATGTAGCGCCACAGCCAAACCATCTTTATTATTGAGAGTTCCGAAATACTTGAATAAGGGTGAAAGAATTATCAAAATCGGATGATAAACAAAGAAGATATGATCATATGAAGTTTCTGTTAAAACGGATATGGAAGCGGCCATTGTGAGAGCTATGACATCACGGTTCTAAATGACCATATATGGAATATTTACAAATATGAAAATTTACTGATTATAGAGAAAAAATGACAGCAACTGTATGAAAAATAAGTAATACTTAATGGCAATAATGATTTATATCACCAGTAAAAAAAATTCATTCATTTGCAGTGATTTTCTTCGTTTTAAATGATATTTATCAATATTCCATATATGGTAATGGAACTATGATGTCATAGTTCTAAAAATGGCGGCTCCCATATTTGTTTTAGAACAACCTTTAAATGGTCATATCTTTTTTGTTTATCATCCGATTTTGATAATTCTTTCACCTTTTTCCAAGTTTTTCAGAACTCTCAGTAACAGAGTTTGTTTGGCTGTGGCTACATTCCCTTTAACATATAATTGTGAATAAATGTGAATACGTAAATGCACTGATATAATGTTAAATCACGTTTCATTTTAAGATAATGTTTAATTCGCCCTTGTATGAAATATTGTACATTGCGAATACTATTACATGAGTAATTAGAATTAGGCTCGACGTCTAGGCTATTTTCTGTTGCTAAATCATAAATATTAAAGAGACTTAAGGCGATATTTTTGATAATTGGTGCCAATACAAATACCAAAAAAAAACAAAAAAACACACAATGTGCTTCAGTTTCGTATGAAATATGTCTATGCATTATCTAAGGTGTAACTAGTTAGATCACAAAACACGAATTTATAATAGCCTTAAAGCTAACGTTTTGTTGCGATTTAGATATTTATTAATAATTAAAACGATTATTTTATGGGACCCGGTTTAATGTATATGTACATTGCATATATAACTGAAACACATTATGATGGGTTTACTCGTATTTGAACTGACACCAATTATTCTTCCAGATCACATACATATATGCATATTTTACAAATCGTCGTCGTCGCCGCAGCCGCCGCCGCATCATCATCATCCTCGTCACCCCCATCCTCATCCTCATACATTTTCCTCATCATCGTAACATACATCCTCATCATCATCGTAACATACATCCTCATCATCATCGTAACATACATCCTCATCATCATCCCAACATACATCCTCATCATCATCGCAACATACATCCTCATCATCATCGTAACATACATCCTCATCATCATCGTAAAGTACATCCTCATCATCATCGCAACGTACATCCTCATCATCATCGCAACATACATCCTCATCATCATCGCAAAATACATCCTCCTCATCATCGTAACATACATCCTCATCATCATCGCAACATACATCCTCATCATCATCGCAACATCCTCATCATCATCGCAACATACATCCTCATCATCATCATCGCAACATACATCATCATCATCATCGCAACATACATCCTCATCATCATCGCAACATACATCATCATCATCGCAACATACATCATCATCATCATCATCATCGCAACACACATCATCATCATCATCATCGCAACATACATCATCATCATCGCAACATACATCATCATCATCATCGCAACATACATCATCATCATCATCGCAACATACATCATCAGCATCATCATCGCAACATACATCATCATCATGAATGCAACATACATCATCATGAATGCAACATACATCATTATACATGTATTGAATAACTTATTTCAGGTGCAATCCCGATATGAAGGCGTCCCTCGATGTGTTGTGCAAGAATTATGCCGAACGTGTCCGGTGTGTTTAACTTCCGTCAGACAGACCAATATCGCCGAATTGAAACCTATCCTTTCTTCTGGCTTTTTGACACGCGTCCAGATCGACTTGATCGACATGAGACACAAGCCAGACGTTGACTACAACTATATCGCCAATTTCATGGATCATTGGTCCAAGTACCATGTTATATGGCCATTGAAAAGAAAAACTGCCGATGAGGTAGCCAGTGGGCTAAACGAGAAAGTGTTCCCTTACTTAGGTTTACACAGAATTCTTCATTCTGACAATGGTCGTGAGTTCGTAAACAAGGTGAATAGGGAATTAGTCAAGGACTGGGGAGGAGAACATGATGTTCTATTTGTTAATGGTCGACCGCGACATAGTCAGTCACAAGGCTTAGTTGAACAAGGTAATGCTACAATAGAGAGACACATCGCTAACAAGCGAGCAACTCTTGGCCTTACAGGTGATTCCAGTTATCCGCGTGGGCAAGCTGGCTGCCTAAGATTCAGTATAATATGAACACCGAGGTCGCCGAAGGTATAAAGAAGATGCCATACGAAGTTGTGTTCGGTCAACCACCAAGATCAACACTATTTCCAGACGCAAGAGTCGACGGTTGTGTAGTCAATGAGGAAGACCTGAACTTCAGTCTGAATCCGGATAGTGATAATAGTGCACAGGGGGAAAGAAAGTCAGAGACTACAGAAATAGACCATACCTGTCGTGAGCCTGAACCTGAGCCGGAGATAGAGCCTGAGCGTACTGAAATGATACAGAGACCAACACCACAACCACGAAAAAGAAACCTGAATTCCACTGTGCCACCTGTACACGCAACACGTGATCAAAAAACAGAAAAACCGACTGTACTTGAAACATCAGATAGTGTGACAAGTGAGGTGTCTGAACGTGACGTGGTTCCTTTCGACGTTCCTGAGGTGTTAATTAAACACCAAGATGTAAATGAACATTCTGAGATAGCGCATATGGCTGAATCTGAAAGCACAGACACTGAACTCGAACAATTAATTAGCGCATCTCACCACGTAACTGATGAGAATATAGCTGATAATGAAATCGAAAATGTAGCTAGTACAGCTCACGACGTAACTCATGAGAATGTATCAAAACAAGCAAAAATAAGACAAGAAACCGAAGAAAATTACAGAAAGAACGCTGAGAGCATGAAACTAAAATACTCCAAGCGACAACGTGTAACATTTAATATTTTCAGTGTTGGTGATACGGTAACAGTTAAAGTGCCAAAGATAGACAGGTCATCTACAGATAAGCCACGACTACGAGCGAAGATCTTGGAGGTCAGAGGCGATACTTACAAGATACAGTCAGAACACGGAGTATTGCAGAATTGGTACAGAGCAAGCGATTTAATGTCATTTGAGCAAACTTACGACTTTCAATGCACAAATATTAAACTGATCAGCCTCCGAGAGGCATCCAGGATTGAAAATCAGAACAAAATTACAAGAAAAAAATGTATGTGCAAGGGACGATGCTTGAAGAGTTGCTTCTGTGTGAAAAAAAGCATGACATGTTCCAGTCACTGCCACCCATCTAAGACGTGCTGCAACATAGAAGGCGATACTCTTCATATACAAAAAGAGGACAGAAAGCAGTTGAACGACGGAATGGTTTTGACTGATAAACATATTTGGGCAGCACAACATATGCTGAAAAAACAGTTCCCGGAGATAAATGGGTTGAAAGACACTGTAACGGTTGGGTCAGTTGAAGGAACAAATACACCGTATGTTCAAATAATGCACGTGAACGACAACCACTGGCTTACACTGGCGTCGACCAACATAAAAGGACCAGTGGAAGTGTATGACTCGAAGACAAAGGGAAACCTAAGCACACAGTTTGCAGTCACTATCAGAAAATATCACGGAAAAAACGTTGAAATAAATCTAATGAATGTTCAGCAGCAGGAAGGAATAACCGATTGTGGAATTTTCGCAATTGCAAACGCGACTTCCACATTTAGCAAACTACACACCATTATGTTATTGACTACACACCATTATGTTATTGACTACACACCATTATGTTATTGACTACACACCATGATGTTATTGACTTTAGCTATACATATGCATGATGAAAAACATATTTATTTAATGCATTTGTTGTACATCACATCATTTCTTAAAGCTACAGAGTCCCTATACAAATTTCTTCTTTGTAGGCGTGTCTTTATTTGTAACTTCATGTTCACCAGCTCATGTCGAAATCGGGTATTTAAAGCTGTACTGTCCCTATTTTAACTAGTAGTAACTCATGAATATGAATGAGTCACGTGTGAAGTAGTTTCAAATCGACGAACACCCCAAAAGTCGGTATATAAGGAGAAATCGATACGTAAAATTTCACATTTTTATTTAGCCTCCGTACAGGTAACATCGATAAATATACGGCTCCAGAATATATGTGATAAAAAAATAGTTACCCGGAACGGGATTTGAACCACAGCCTTGCACTTGTAAGTTTTGAAAGATGTACGCTGAACCCCTAGACCACTGCTATTTATTGGTAATTTGTAGCATTTTTAACACTAAATAGGCATTACGTAATAACAAGAGCGCGCACACAAACTCATCAAGCGCTAAATAACAAGTCGAGATATGGTTGATTTGATGCGAAGTATTAGTTTCATATTGATAAGATACAGTATTACACCAGGCAATGTTAATTTACACGTGCGACAATATGGACTGCATATTTATTATTCCATCATTAGTTGCGTTCAAATATGTTAAGTTATTTTGCCTCATAATATATGGTAGTTAGTATACTATTTTCTCCAGTAGCGTTGTGGTTCAGTGGAAAGAGCACAGGACTTGAAATCAGAAGGTTTGGTGTGTTCGAGCCCCGAAAGAAGCTAAATTTTTATTTTTGTAAAAACTACTGTTACCTGTGTATAGGTACGATGTGCAATGGTCGATGTATATACAGTAAATGATTTCCTTCGCTATATTTGCTCGCTTAAATACCCGATTTCGACATGAGCTGGTGAACATGAAGTTACAAATAAAGACACGCCTACAAAGAAGAAATCGATTGATATAGGGACTCTGTAGCTTTAAGCGAGCAAATATAGCACAAGAAATCATTTATTGTATATACATCGACCACTGCACATCGTACCTATACAGTGGTAACAGTAATTTTTACAGAAAAAAAAAAGTTACCTTCTTTCGGGGCTCGAACACACAACCTTCTGATTTCAAGTCCTGAGCTCTATCCACTGAACTACACCGCTACTTGAGAAAATGGTATACTTACTACCATATATTATGAGGCAAAATAACTTAACATATTTGAACGCAACTAAAGATGGATCAATAAATATGCAGTCCATATTGTCGCACGTGTAAATTAACATTGCCTGGTTAATACTGTATCTTATCAATATGAAACTAATACTTCGCCTCAAATCAACCATATCTCGACTTGTTATTTAGCGCTTGATGAGTTTGTGTGCGCGCACTTGTTATTACGTGATGCCTATTTAGTGTTAAAAATGCTACAAAATACCAATAAATAGCAGTGGTCTAGAGGCTCAGCGTTCATCTTTCAAATCTTACAAGTGCAAGGCTGTGGTTCAAATCCATTTCGGGCAACTATTTTTTTTATCACATATATTCTGGAGCCGTATATTTATCGATGTTACCTGTACGGAGGCTAAATAAAAATGTGAAATTGTACGTATCGATTTCTCCTTATATACCGACTTTTGGGGTGTTCGTCGACTTGAAACTACTTCACACGTGACTCATTCATATTCATGAGTTATTACCAGTTAAAATAGGGACTGTACAGCTTTAAGACGAACTGTATTATTTTTCATAATAATGACAAACTAAATAGCAGTAGGTTATTGATTCTAACTATAACACTATACATATGCATAATTAAAAATAAACTTTGTCCGTGTCTTTGTTATCCCTTAATTACCTTTACCCTAATGACATATATTAAAGAGAGTGGATGCGATCTGGAAGCATTATGGGTGTCAGCCCAAATACAAATACAACCACAAACATGGGTTTCAGATTCATATTTATGAACTAAACTAGGAGTTATCCATAACGGCCGATTCAATCATTGTTAAAGGGGTTGATGCGCTATTTTCAAACAAGGTTTATTTTAAAGGGCTCTTAAAAACTTTAAAAAGGCTGAAAGGAATATCAACATGCAATGAAAAACAAAGAAGATATGACTTATTGAAAATTTGCAAAGAACCATAAATGGAGACTGCTAACTTTGAACGATGACGTCATCACGCCTTTTTACCATATATGGAATAGTGACAATATGTCTTTTAAAGCAAAGAAAATCACTGCAGATGAAAATAAGCATACAATTTATTCATTTTACATCTGTATATTTAGTTTTTTAATCAATTTGCAGTGATTTTTTTGTTTTAAAATGTGTTTTGTCTATATGTCATTTATAGTAAAAAGGTGCGATGATGACATCGTTCAAAGATACCAAGATGGCCACCTCCATTTATGTTCTTTGCAGATTTTCAATCGGTCATGTCTTCTTTATTTTTCATTGCATTTTGATATTTCTTTCATTTTTTTTCCATTTTTTCCGAGCCCTTTTAAATAAATCCTGTTTAAAAATAGTGCATCAACACAATAGTTGTACTCCATGGAAATCTTTAAGAATCTTATAAATTATTGTTTATAGAAGAAGCTGAAGAAGATAAATGTTTATTAAAGTGTCACAAATCATCAGATGGCAAACACAACGTTCAGTACAACATATTAACATATATATGAGATTTTGGGCCGATATCGGCCTATGAGTCACTAATTTATACAAATCAATAACATGCCGATTATGTGTTATTTTGATTCCTTTAATATCTAGATAACACTCATTCTTAAGAAAAATCAAACATTATGGAGTTTAGAAATAGTTTAAAATATAATAACTTAGAATTTGCAAACATACTGAGAAGGCGATAATCTTCATATACAAAAGAGGACATAAAGCTGTTAAACGACGGAATGATTTTGACAGATAAACATATCACAATAGTAATAGAAGTACACCCCATTTACATTAACATTTATGATTTAGAAAGAACACGCAGCCGAGTCGTCGAGCTTTCCAGACCGCATATGTTTATTAGCCATAATTGACCGTAATGAAAAATTAATTCAATACAAATGCATATTGTATATGAAATTGTAGCACATTATAAAGGTTTACATGAGTTTAGTCTGTATTTGATTACGCAAAACTTGGTATTTTTTTGTGTTTTAACTGACAAAAATAGAGCAGATCTTATGAAACTGTGTATCGCCATATGTTAACCTTTGGGACAAAGAGACTTGTGTACTAACATAAAATACAACCTTGATTTGAAAAACAACAACAGCGGACTAAATATAATTAAAAATATTTTTTAAATGTATTCAGTATTTCAATTGACACTAATTACTTTTCTAGATCGCCTAAAGTCCCTTTAACATTATCGTTATGTTTTCTGGATTTAATAGCGTTTTTACTTCTTTAGAATTTAATATGCTAGTATTATGTTGATATTTGTCTCTGTTTCAAATGCAAAGAACACAAATCAAAATGTATACCCGCAAATATGTTGAAGAATCCAAATTCCTACTTTGCGTACGGACGATAACGAAACTATTCCTACTTTGTCCCAATTCCTACTTTGCGCACGGACGATTCCGGAATTGAACCGCGCATTTTGAGAATTCCGATAATGCCGCGCATTTTAAGAATTCTTACTTTGCGCAGGGCAATTCCGGAATTGTCCATATTCTCATTTTGCGCATAACATGTATACTCGCAAATACGATTAACGAAAATATTCCTACTTTGTTCCATTTCCTACTTTACGCACTGACGATAACGAACATATTCTTACTTTGTCCCAATTCCTACTTTGCGCACGGACTATTCCGGAATTGAACCGCGCATTTTGAGAATTCCGATAGTGCCGCGCATTTTAATAATTCTTACTTTGCGCAGAGCAATTCCGGAATTGTCCATATTCTTATTTTGTGCATAACATATATAAACAGTGGCATAATAAGCATGAAAACAAAGCAATTGGGTTGGACTACAAGTTATTCCGACATTAGTTACAGTCCTTCCTACAGCGTTACATGTTTATTAAACTAAAATGGCAGGGTTAACAAATAAATAACTAAATTAATTCAAATTGAAGAAAGCGAAAAAAAAAAAAAAGATATGAGAAGAATAATATCATCGCGACCACAGCTGTCTCGACCAAACATCCCTGCATGGTTCCCACCCTCTCCTGCCCTGTCCATAACCTGCTCCTCAACGTCAACATCACAGGGGACAGGTACATATTAATTAAGAGAGAAACGGCGAGTACGTTTTATATAAATTTGAACTTTTGTAAATAAAGCTAAATTGTCTTCGTCTGTTCGATTATCACTGCCAAATAGGAGTTTGATTGTACTTAGAGGATGGAATGTACGTGTTCTTTGAAATAATTGAATTCTTTCATTAATAAATTGACTGCATTTAAACAAGAAATGTTCAGCATCCTCAATTCCGTTTCCACATATACAGTTGGGATCTTCCCTCAGGTGATTGCTAAAAAGGTCAAAATTTAAATTGCTGCATTTGTTTCTAATACGTGCATGGTGTACTGCATAAAAACGTTAAACGAATCTCTTCTTTCCAAGAACTCAGACGACCAAAGGTTTGTTTATTTTCTCCAATTAAATATGTTTTCGTTTCTGTGAATAAAAGTGCTAACAGGTTACAGACGCCGGGCGAAAAGACGCCATGCGAAAAGACGAAAAAACGCCGGGCGAAATAACGCCACGCGAAAAGACGCCGGGCGAAAAGACGCCACGCGAAATAACGCCGGGCGAAAAGACGAAAAAACGCCGGGCGAAATAACGCCACGCGAAAAGACGCCGGGCGAAAAGACGCCACGCGAAATAACGCCGGGCGAAAAGACGCCATGCGAAAAGACGAAAAAACGCCGAGCGAAAAGACGCCGGGCGAAATAACGAAAAAACGCCGGGCGAAATAACGAAAAAACGAAAAAACTTCACACAAAATAACGAGAATTTAAATATATAAAACGTCGTATTTTCGCGCGCCGGTTTCTCGTCTTTTCGTTTTTTCGCCCGGCGTTTTGACTATTTGTCGTCTTTTCGCTCGGCGTTTTTTCGTCTTTTCGTTATTTCGCCCGGCGTTTTTTCGTCTTTTCGTTATTTCGCACGGCGTCTTTTCGCCCGGCGTCTTTTCGCTCGGCGTTATTTCGCGGCGAAATAACGAAAAGACGAGATGGCACATATCAGCCACCATATTTTTATGCAATACACCATGCACGTATTAGAAACAAATGCAGCAATTTAAATTTTGACCTTTTTAGCAATCACCTGAGGGAAGATCCCAACTGTATATGTGGAAACGGAATTGAGGATGCTGAACATTTCTTGTATAAATGCAGTCAATTTATTAATGAAAGAATTCAAATATTTCAAAGAACACGTACATTCCATCCTCTAAGTACAACAAAACTCCTATTTGGCAGTGATAATCGAACAGATGAAGACAATTTAGCTTTATTTACAGAAGTTCAAATGTATATAAAACGTACTCGCCGTTTCTCTCTTAATTAATATGTACCTGTCCCCTGTGATGTTGACGTTGAGGAGCAGGTTATGGGCAGGGTTGGCGAGGGTGGGAACCATGCAGGGATGTTTGGTCGAGACAGCTTGTTCGTTATCGTCAGTGCGCAAAGTAGGAAATGGAACAAAGTAGGAATATTTTCATTAATCATATTTGCGAGTATACACTTTGATTTTTGTTTGCTTCATTCAAATAGTCAACATATCAGCATTATATTAGTACAAGAAATTCTAAAGTAAAATAGCTATTTAATCCAGAATATATGATGCATACGTCAGTAGGTAAAGCTAAAACAATTTTGTTTTGAATCATGCGTGCGTATAGTTAAAATCACTAACATACTGTGATTTAGTTTGCTAAATGCGTTTGACAAAAGAGCATACAAATACTTAAATGTGTGTGTTTATTTTAAGCCGACACCGTGGGTGTTCTTACATACCGATTAGGATATCTGCGTTACATTACGGATAGAAAGTATTTTCTTGCATTCGGGATAAGGCTTTCCGCGTTTTACTTTGAATTGAATTGGGTTTTAAGGCGCACCAACACATGCAAGGTTATATGACGCCTAACAGGAATGAAAATGCCAGGCTCATCCTCCACTAACATCAAGATAAAATATGTAGAATGGGCCTAGAACCTTCTAGAGTTGCTGCCATTTACGATGGAGCCACGTTTCCACGTTTGCGTACGCGGTGTCATGACCTTGAATGAGCATGATAAAAAATGAAAATAATAATATGAATGTGGTTGGGGGGGGGGGGGGGGGGTGGAGAGTGGGGGGAGAGGGGGGGGGGGTCCTACCTCTGCATATGTTGGTGTGTTTGCAGTGGTTGTATTCTACCCCGGCAACCTCACGGGGATCCGCGTATTACACGGTGGATGGATGCAAGAAAATTCATAATCGCTAAATATTAAATTAATAACTAACTCAGAACACAATAATAACTAACTTTGCGACGTAATAACTAACGTTGATGGCGTCAGTTAACTGACTTAAAGTGTAATAAATAGATTATTTAACAGCCCGAATCGATTATTGGGTAATCCTTCACTCGATGGTAGACGTGTTTTGTTTTTTCACTCACTCTCATACGCTCGTTCGTGAAAAGAACCACACGTCTATACCACTCTTGAAGGATTTCCCTATAATCCATCCCAGCATTTAAATAATCTCTATATATCGATGGTCTAGAATTATAATTATAACGTCGTAAGTGAAAAATCCTAGTTTTCGGGAAAGTGAAAAAAACCCGGACTCATATGATATAAGCTGTAGTTTGCTTTCTCATAAAACAAAGTATTTGTTATTTCAAAAAAATTAATTTTGACTTTGTAATCCGAACAATTGCACTTACGACCTTATGTTATTAAATATTCGGAAAGGAAGATGTTCATAAAAAAGTTGTATCTGACAGTTAGACCTTTTAAAATATGGTAAAAGCGATTATTAAACCACTGTAAGTGTCTTATAAAAGTTTGCTAGTTCATGCTACACCGTTGGTCGAAATGTAGAATACATATGGGAACATGCGTGTGATGACAACATTGCAATATTATATATTAGAAAATATTCCATTTTTTAAAGTTAAATCAAACCGGTATAAATAAAAACATGCTCTTATTATTATTATAAATGTAATTAAATAGTAATGGTCACTTAACATACAAATAGTATTAATTTAATTAAATAGTAATGGTAACGTAACATACACATAGAGACACGAATTATGTTTCAAATTAATTGTTATAACAATTATAAGAGAACTGGGAGTTGTATTCACTAATGAAAAGAAAACTAATCAATCACGAACAAACACTAACACATGGTCCTATATCCTTTGTAGTCTATAACGTTACACTGTATTTACCGACTATCTTTTGAAAATGTAAAACTATTCAATTCGTAACCAGACATTTAATACCCTATATATCCTTACATATCATATCCCCATACCTTATATATCCCTATGTAATATATCCCACCATACCCTCTATATAATATAGAGGGTATGGGAACATATTATATAGGGATATATAGGGTATGTGGATATTATACTTACATAATAACTATATCCCCATACGCTATATGTCCTTGCATAATATGTCCCATACCCTCTATATCCTTATATAATATGTCCCCGTACTCTCTATATACTTATATATTATAACCCCATGAATACCCCTTTTATCCTTATATTATATGTCCCCGTACTCTCTAAATGCTTTCGTAATATGCCTACGTACTCTCTATATCCTTCATAGTATATCACCGTATCCTTTATATATTTACATAGTATATCTACCCACTCTATATATCTTTTAATACACAATATATCCCCCGTATCATTTGTATGTCCCCGTACCTTTTATATCTTTACATAGGATCTTTACATACATTATATGTCCCAATGTCCACATACCCTCATATACGTGCATATTATCTTATTTCATTCGATAGAGTTATCCGCGTGAGATAGGGAAATCTCACCCTCGAGATCAGGCAGAGCCTCGTCCCTGGTTGCCATTCTGATGGATGGATGGATGGATGGATGGAATGAACGTTCGAACGAACGATCGAACGAATGGTGTTTCATGGCATTTCGACAGATAAATAGGTTATATGTTGCACAGAAATCGACGAAAGATAGTAATTTAGAAAATAACGTGAAAATGGGCTGACTAGAACATACTTATTATGACTAGAAGATACTTATAATGTGTTTCTTTTCTTCACTATACTCTGCAAAAAGGCTTACACTGGTGTCTAATATAGAAGCCATGTCAATCGATTAATGATCGATCATCGGTCGGTTAAACATTCTGATGACCGGTAATGAATTTTCATCAGATTTCCAACACTAGCTTTATCTACTCATTATTAAAAGACTGTCACATTGGACTAATTTAATAACAATGTACAACAAAACACACTTAGTTAAACTAATTATTAAAATACTTTATGTATTGACCATTCAGCAGAAACCGTTTAAATACCTGATGTACTTAAACGAATCTCTTCTTTCCAAGAACGCAGACGTGGAAAGTTTTTTTTATTTTTTCTCATTACATATGTTTTCGTTTCTGGGAATAAAAGTGGTTACAGGTTACAGACGCCGGGCGAAAAGACGCCATGCGAAAAGACGAAAAAACGCCGAGCGAAATAACGCCGGGCGAAAAGACGCCACGCGAAATAACGCCGGGCGAAAAGACGCCATGCGAAAAGACGAAAAAACGCCGAGCGAAATAACGCCACGCGAAAAGACGCCACGCGAAATAACGCCGGGCGAAAAGACGCCGGGCGAAGAGACGCCATGCGAAAAGACGAAAAAACGCCGAGCGAAAAGACGCCGGGCGAAAAAACGCCGGGCGAAATAACGAAAAAACGAAAAAACGCTGGGCGAAATAACGAAAAAACTTCACACAAAATAACAGAATTTAAATATATAAAACGTCGTATTTTCGCGTGCCGGTTTCTCGTCTTTTCGTTTTTTCGCCCGGCGTTTTGACTATTTGTCGTATTTTCGCTCGGCGTTTTTTCGTCTTTTCGTTATTTCGCCCGGCGTTTTTTCGTCTTTTCGTTATTTCGCCTGGCGTCTTTTCGCTCGGCGTTATTTCGCGGCGAAATAACGAAAAGACGAGATGGCACATATCAGCCACCATACGTAATGCCGCTGTCGACGTTGTTGACGTTATTGACGTCATTGTTTTGGCGATAATGTTTTTTTCTGCATAAGTTTCAAAGATGTGAGTATATAATAAATAGAATATTTGTTGGTTAGTCGTGCACGTGAATATAGGATTTATTTTCATCTCGAAGTGAGGAAACTCGCATATTTTCACGAGTGCTTTAATTTTCACTCGTGCTAAAGCACTCTTGAAAATGCTTTAATTTTCACTCGTGCTAAAGCACTCTTGAAAATATAAGTTTTCTCACTTCTCGACGAAAATATATCCTATATTCACTCCAAACAAACAAAAAATATCCTCTATATCTCCGTTGTTTATGTTTACTTGTTAAGTGACATTGAATTTGAAAAAAACTAGCTATTACATACGTTCCCCGGCGTTAACACAAACGGGATAACGCAATTCAGTATTTTATTAAAAGGTAATTATCTAGTACAACGACGAGTATTAGAAGTTCGTTATCCAGCACAATGACCTACTTGCAATCGCCTACCCCGTATAATAAGATAGCCGATTGGTCTGATTGGCTGAAGCCGTTAAAACGATCTATTGAGTAATATGTACCTCGTCGTCAGTAGGTACAGCTGTTGTAAAATTTGCCAGTAGTCAGGCAGTTGTTTGTACGCTAGCTGCTCATATTTGATTGTGACTCAATAAAGTAAAAATACGAGAATTATAAATAAACGGTGTATCTTGGACAGACATAGTATTAGCCTACTGCTGGAGATTGTGTATTGTGAAAAGTGAAATATAGAAAAAAGGTACATTGTATTCCTATATTTAATACGTTTAAATATATTATTCTTATATTTTCTGCATATATCAGTACATTTTGAATTGAACTGAATACCGGCTGTTATTACACGTTTACAGCAGCATGTACATCCTACATAAGGATCGCACTACTTACTAGCGACATTATTACTATATTATTACATATTAACACATACTTTGTGCACAGTTTGGAATAAAGAAGGGCACATAAAGTTTATTTTCCATATTTGAACAATATCTATACAGAGTAAGGGACCAGGCAATATTTATTGGGGGGTTGGGACCGGTGCAAAATGGCATGGGACAGGTATTTTTTTTTGTCGCGACACACCATGGGACGATACCTTTTTTTCGCTAGCTTGCCATGGGACGTACACTTTTTTTAAAGTCAAATTCTTTCTCCCCCCAAATTTTTTAAACAATTACAAATATTGAAGCAGTGATATTAGACCATAAAAGGCACCTTACCAAAACATAGGCTTCTGGCGACTGTTTGCTGCAACTCTGCGGCAAACATTGCTGCAAAGCTGCGGCAGACAAGTTTGCGGCGAAGTTGCGGTACACTTTTACCATGCAAATGAAGTATGCAGCAAAGTTGCAGCAAACAAATATGCAAATGAGGTTCTGGGGATGTTCACCGCAACTTTGCCGCAGACCTCATTTGCATAGTAACTTCTCAGCACACTTCATTTGCATAATACTTTTAGCTGTAAACTTCTGGCGATGTTTTGGCGATGTTTGCTGCTACTTTGCCGCAGACCTCATTTACATTGTAAACATTTTGCAGCAAACTTCATTTGCAAAACAATTTTCTCTGCAATTTTCTGGTGATGTTTTTCAAAATAAATAATGGACTGAAATTATGAAATAGAACAATGGTGCGCCGTTTGTAAAAAAATAATATATTTAGCTTGAAAACATTTTTTTTTTCCACTATTTAACATGGACTGCACCATATTTAAATAAATTGACACGATTTAAATAAATCAACACTATTTAAATAAATGCTCTCGATTTAAAGTATATCCTTACGATTTAGATTATATCTAAATGGTTTTGATTTAAATAATTGTTTGTGAATTCTAAATAATGGGACCTTTGTTTTACTAAATGTGCAACAATTTAATTAAATTCACTATATTTAAATAAATCGACACAATTTAAATAAACTGACACTATTTAAATAAATCCTCTCAAAATTAAAATCTGTCATTTCTGCATTACTCTCATTTTCATGGAGATGTCGAGCGCTGTCATTTTGCATTACTCCCATTTTTATGATTATGTCGAACGCTGTCATTTTTGCATTACTCCCATTTTCATGGAGATGTCGAGCACTGTCATTTCTGCATTACTCCAATTTTCATGGAGATATCGAGTACTGTTGAGCGCTGCCACTTCTGCATTACTCTCATTTTCATGGAGATGTCGAACGCTGCCATTTCTGCATTACTCGAATTTTCATGGAGTTGTCGAGCGTTGTCATTTCTGCAGTACTCACATTTTCATGGAGATGTCGACTGATGTCATGTTTGCATTACTCTCATTTTTATGGAGATGTCGAGCGCTGTCATTTCTGCATTACTTTCATTTTTATGAAGATGTCGAGCACTGTAATTTCTGCAATACTCCAATTTTCATTGCGATATCGGCGCTGCCACTTCTGCATTACTCTCATTTTCATGGATTGGTCGAGCACTGTCATTTCTGCATTACACTCATTTTCGTGGAGATATCGAGCGCTGTTGAGTACTGTCATTACTCTGATTTTCATGGAGTTGTCGAGTGTTGTCATTTCTGCATTGCTCACATTTTCATGGAGATGTCAAGTCCAGTCGTTTTTGCATTACTCTCATTTTTATGAAGATGTCGAACGCTGTCATTTTTGCATTACTCCCATTTTCATGGAGATGTCGAGCACTGTCATTTTTTCATTACACCAATTTTATGAAGATGCCGAATGCTGTCATTTTTGCACTTCTCCCATTTTCATGGAGATGTCGGGCGCTTTCATTTCTGCATTACTCTCATTTTCATGGAGATGTCGAGCACTGTCATTTCTGCATTACTCACATTTTAATGGAGATGTCGAGTGCAGTCATTTCTGTATAACTTCCATTTTTATGAAGATGTCGAACGCTGTCATTTTTGCATTACTCCCATTTTCATGGAGATGTCGAGCGTTGTCATTTCTGCATTACTCCCATTTTCATGGACATGCCACTAACTGTAGCAGTCCAAAAGGCAACAATGGTGCCTGGAGGTGCCTGGATATCTTAGAATCAGCACCAGACCCTAGACAAACCAAAAAACGTATATATACACACATCTACCTATTGAGGTCATACTGATCATATTATTTTGCACTTGGGATACAATTTTAATTTTTCTGGTTTTAAATGTTGGAGTTATCATGGTGTTTGGTATTTAAAAATGTTCTTGCAATGAACACAATTGTATAAATGTTTAAAAATAAGGTTCCACGAAACAAATTACACTACGTCCTTTGACATAAAATACAAATTTCACTTTTAATAGTAGTATATATAAGTAACTGGAAATAATAAAATTCTGTATAAAGTCTAAGTTTTGCGATGCTGTTTTGGCTAACAGTCTTCAGATACAGCAGATCAGAATGGAAAAGTTTGTTGTGATATTCTGTGAATAAAGAAACGGCAAATCTGAATTTAAAAGATTGTGGTGATGTTACGGCGTGCAATAAAAAAAATCGGATTGGTAAAATTTGTCGCAATGTTGTGGCAAACAAAAAAACATGCAAGTAAGTTTGTAGAGATGTTATGGTGTACGTTGCAAATAAATAAATGTTTCTAGCGAATGTATAGCTTTTTGGCGAGTTTGCGGCAAATTCGACAAAGATTACAAAATGTTTGCGGCAACATCACCGCTAGTGGCGAACATTGGCGAACAATTAAGAATTGTTATGGTGAACAAAATTGTTCGCTGCAAGCTTGCAGCAAACCTCATTTGGTAAGGAGGGTGCTTATGGACCAGGCAATATTTAACTGGGCATTGGGAATGGTGCAAAATGGCATGGGACAGGTACTTTTTTTGTCGCGACAAACCATGGGACGATATACCTTTTTTTTTTTCGTTTGCTTGCCATGGGACGTACATCTTTTTTTATATAACATTTTTATTTGCACCGGTCCCAACCCCCCGATAAATATTGCCTGGTCCATAAGCAAGCGAACGCTATTTATATTAAAGGTCACTGGCAAGTTACAGTATAGGACTGGAGTTAGTTGACTTGATAACGACACAGAGTGAATCTCAGAGTGAATCATGGAGATTCTTGGACTCATCGACCTTCCAATCTGGCTTGTTGGAATACTTACATTTGTGTTTACTGTTTGTATGTAAGTACGACGTTATATTTTCTCATAAATACAAAACATTTTTTAAAACTAAATTAGCATTCGGATGTAGGTATGTATCTGCAAATACTAGTAACAGGAGCAAGATTTAAATCCGATTGTTTTATAGTTAGCACTTTCAGACAAGCAGTATCTTAATACATTAGTATATACTGATTTGAATGTTTTTAGCTTTACAAGCCAGCAGAGCTTATGGGATGGCAAATTGTCCGTTGTCCGTCGTCGTCCGTCGTCCGTTTTGCATTGTGAACACGATAGGGCCTTCATTATTAAACGGATCTTTACCAAACTTTGTCAGGGTCTTTATATCCATGAAAGCTCGGGCAAATTTGAAAACCAACCAGATCGGATTAGTTTCACCGGAGTTATCTTCTTTCCAAATATAAAAGTAATTTAAGAACTCTTCTGCGACAAGGACTATTACAACCTGACTTCTATGGTGACGTGATTTACAAACTTCGTAAGATCCTTGGTCATGATCACTTTCATACTATCTTTGTTAAACTTGTTAAAAGGTTTATCAAAAGAGGTTATGACCCAATCATTTTGCAACGCACAGCATGCTTGGTGGTGGATCCCTTTACAGTTCGCCACTATGCTTTCCTCTTTAATTGTGCGATGACCGGACAGGCTGTAGACCCTATGATGACGTCTACTCAAAGCCCAAAAGGACGGTGACGTTGTTGTTTTTTCTGCAATCTTGTCTTGTCGTGCCCTCAATAATGTGTTCTCTTGTTGATCTGTCTTCTGTTAAGTCATTGAGTAACTTCAATGTGGCTTTCTAGGCTATTGTTTTTGTATTTATATATACACACGAGCACCTTTGTGTTTTACTTATATTGCCTATTAATGCTGCCTTGTTGGTTAGAGAATAGTTCATGGCGGGAATTTCTTTATTTACACTGTCCCGTTTTATTGGGATGACAGTAGGGTAAGTGTGAGGTTTGTTGCACCCTAAAACCTTGTTTAAACTCCCGCGGCCTATTTTGCCACTGATCGTTCCATGGCGGTAGCCCTATTGTTAACCCTTGTTTGTTTGTGATATCTTATTTTGCCTTTTATTCATGTTTATATATAGTTGTTCTTTTTTTCTATGTGTGTTGTGGTTGACTGTCGTCCTTGAATGCTACTTTTTCTGTTCGATTTTTTGTCGAAAACGGTTTTTCAGCCATATTCTAACGCTCATAGACCGGATACATCGTTTTAGCGCACCACGCGGATGTTACCATATTTTTCAAGACTAGACATATTTTACTGAACGCAGTATCTCAGTCCGACGTTTTATCTAGATTGTTGCGACTCTTGTAATGTTTGTATTTGAAACAAGCGTCGCAGATGATCAAGACTATCGCTCAGTAGGCTAGCTGCTAAATAACACCCTAAATAACACCGGGAACGCGCGCCTGTTTTGGATGGTTTAATTTGCGGGACCCGGTACGGTTTTTGACGAGATTTGCGGCGCGATACTAAAAATGTAAAAGACAATAATATTGTTTTTGATATATGATGCAATGGATAAATAAAAGGAAAATAAATTAAAATAAAACCTTATTGTTTGATTCTAATCACATGTGTATTATTAATTAATTAAATAAATAAAACAAAGTAAAAAAGCGAAATATTCAATATGAAAAGCACAACTAATATTGATTTGGAACCTTTACTAAAATGACTGGCATGACATGCAGTTGGTCTTACACAAAATGCATTTCGATTCGATATCAAACATGGCCACCTGCGGCTATTTTCGTTTACATAGAGTTATATAGGAAAAACTTGTGGCGATTACTCTGAAAATACTTGATGGATTTTCATGACACTTTACAGGAATGTTGCTCTTGATGTCTAGTTGTCCTAAGTAAAAATAAGGTCAGACGGAAATTCAGAATGGCAACCACAGCTGAAAATACATTTTTAAAAATACAATTTCATGGCGACTACTAAAAACAAAAGATTTTAATCAACTATCTCAAACAATAACTTGTCACTTCCTACAACCCTTACTCATGAACTTCTGGTGAGGATTCAGCGGCCTCTTGCTCGGTGGATAATGACGCCACGGCTTGAGAGATCTATAACATTTGACAAAAGTCACTTCGCCAATAACAATCATAAAAAACCATACACTCTTTAATCTTAACTATAGGAACAGCTCAAAACCATTTGCTTACTAATGTTTTCGCCATTCAGTACGCAGTACTTTGATTATATCTATATTTATGGCCCTTGATTTGCAGAAAAATGCCATATCCTGCCTTTTGAACTCTTTAGAACTTTCATTTATTATTTGATCTTTACCAAACTTGCACAGATTATTAATATTAATTAATGAAATCTCGGATAAGTTAGAAAACAAGCCAGTTCTGATCAGTAACACCATCGTTATGGCCCTTGTTTTTCTGAAAAATTCCATTTTCTGCGTTGTGAACACTCTAGTACCTTCATTTATTGTTTGATCTTTACCAAATTTAGCCTGCTTGTTAATATCAAAGAAAGCTCGGACTAGTTTGAAAATAAACCGGATCGGACCAGTAACACAAGTCTTATGGCCCTTGTTTTTTTTAAATATGCAATATGCTATGTTGGGAACCTGCCGTCGTGGGTTCAAATCCCATCGTTTTTTTTGTTGCTTTTTTTTGTTTTTGTTTTCTTTATGCTGTGTATTGTCCTGTTTATTGATCCTTATGACTATATGATTTGCTCATTTGATTTAGTATTGTGGTAAAGTGTATACCTACAGTGCCATTGCGTTTGGGTGCTGTGATTTATATAGGAAAATATTTCTAATTTTTTTAATACGCCTTAAATACAATAAAATTCACCCATAGTACATGTTTCTTGCAGATACACGTGGCACAAGCAGAGCTACTTTAGACGACTTGGAATATACACCAAACCCACAACCTTTCTACTCGGAGACCTTCCTCTAATTATCAAGAAGGTAGTATTATTACACAACAGAGGATTTGAGAAATGGGAAAATATTCTTTAAAAGTCCTTAAAATTTATAATTTGAAAGTGAACATCAATGTCGCAAGTAATTCGAGTATCGGGAACAAATGTGTGAAAATCAAACTTGTGTAACCTCATCTTCTATGTTTGGTAGCGTCATATTACGGTGATTCTGTCTTGACGTATTCAACTACACATATTTTACTATTGTTTATTAAATATAGACATTCTAAAAAGTTGATTACCTGGCATCTCAACACATTTAAATAAGCACTTTAGACTGTGTTCAAGAGGTAATAACTAGAATTCTAACACGACCTGCATAGCCTTTCATATAACACAAAGAAGAGAGACAACAGTATGTTATTCTACGATAAAATACATCTGTTCCATTAATTCCCCGGGTATATTTCATCCGTTGGAAGCGCCACGTTACATGACGTCAATTGGTAAATATACGTCACGAAGACAAACTCAACGGTATTCACTCGAGTTCAACATGCTGTATATATATTTTTATTTTTATTTTGTTTCTTTTCGAGGTTCACAGTTATAAGAAGTATGTATGCACAGTTATAAGAAGTATGTAACGTAGGCAAAGATAATTGATTCTTTCACTTAAATATTTAATTTTCTCTGTTATATATGCATTGTATTTTTTTTGTTGATTTATTATATGTATAGTTTTTTAATATTTGCAGGGTTTCTCCTACATAGATGCGGACTTGGTGGAAACCAACGGAAAGGTCTTTGGGTACGTCTTAAAAGTTGACACTAATGGACATTGAGGTCTTGCACTAATTTTGCATTCCATTTCACGTTTATAGTGACACTAAGAGTAGAGATAAAGGTCGACCAGATTTTTGTTGCATTCAAGGACCACAGTCAACCAGAAACAATCATAAAGGCCAACAGCAACAACAACAACAGGCAAGGCGTGTGACATCACATATATAAAAGGGTTGACAATAAGTACCGACTTGGACTGTTCGGTATCCAAAAGGCCGCTAAGGGGTTTAACTTAGGTTCTATGATACACCAACAAAAGTAGAGTAGGATTACAGTCATAGATTTACCCATCAACATACTGCTTAAATCGGAGTCGAACATAGTCGAACAATTATTATGTTTATAATGCTTAGAAATATCCATGTTCTAATGCATACGAGACAATATCTACACTCAGTACATTTTTGATTTTCGATTATTTTTAGTACGCTGTTTTTGTTCAAATCAAGATTGTAAATTATGTTAGTAACTGCATTCAGTTAAAACACATTTTGCTGGAGGACTTCCATTTCATTTCTAGAAATTAAAAAAAATACGTTGCGTTGCGTTTTCAAATGTACTGAGTATATACATTATATATATTTTAGATTATTCACGGGAAACTTACCAACGCTTGTTGTATCAGACACGGATATGCTCAAGCAAATACTTGTAAAAGACTTCTCTAAATTCACAGACAGAGTGGTAAGTCACTATTTGATGCATATATTTCAACGGCGGCATTCGTATATGTTTTTTTTTATGTTAAACTTAACTGAAGCTCACACAGCTAACAATGCCGAGGTTAAATTAGCGGTCTTTTAAAACTTTACTTGTCAGTTCACACGAAACTCCTAATGTTATCGAAAGACAACACGAGCCTAAATGGTATAATTTAAATACTGTTTACTTTTAGTTTTTGAAAAATACTGACATCGTCGTTGTTGTCGTCGGCGTCTGCGCCTGAATGAATGAATGAATGTTGTTTTACGGCACGTCGACACATAAATAGGTCATATTGTGCGAAAAAACTGATGAAAGATGAAGAAATGAAGTAGCAGTTAGAAAATATTTAAAGATAAGACTATTTACAAATAAGGGATGATATGGTAGTAATATACTATATATGTAAATCAACAAATGCGCGTCAATGGGTATATAAATAAATATATATAAGAACATATTATAATGATTTATATAGTCTGATTTCTTTCAGGAAATCTAAAACAAGACTAAAATCTATAGTTTCAAATAACTCTTTCATAGTATTAACATTGTAGTACCTTTGTCGCATAGGATCAAAGTCTACACATTCCAACAAGATGTGTTTGACCGTTGCAAAGCAGGGTATACATTCTGGTAATCTCTCACCTTGTAATAAATATGAACGAGTATAACGTGTGTGCCCTATCATGCACCGGGCTAGGACAACTTCTTCTCGACGGATTGGTCTACTAGAAGAACGCCATTCTCCGAGTAACGGTTAAATTGAATGGAGTTTATTGTTAACTGACAAATCCCAAGGGCTTGCCAAGAGTTACGAATATATGTGTTAATAAACTTTTAAAATCAGTATAAGGTAATTTGGAATTAGATATATGAAAACCTAATGCTGCTTTAGCAGCACTATCAGCTCTATCATTAACACGTAATCCTACATGGCTTGGAAGCCAGCAGAAACCTCTGCGTCCGAATTAAATATATATTAATTGAAATACTGGTGTTTTTTAAGAGAATAACATTTATACACTATGGCAATCAACTATTCAAAATAGCCCATGTTCAGACACGCAATGGCTTTTTAGTAACAATAAGTTACTGATCATGAATGCATGAAACTGTCTCTTTAGTAGTGTGTCCAAGATAATTGATCATGACCTTTACAAAATATTCTTTTCGAAAATTACAGCAAACAACTAATTTTCCAAGATCGTGAATCGTGACAACATTAATAGTATGTTTTATTCGAAGACCACCATGACAGTGGTCAGGTATTTAAATGCACATTGAATTAATCATTTGTAGAACCTGATACCCTTAAAAAAGATGTGGGAGTCATCCGTATTTATAGCATCAGGGAGTCATTGGAAATTCCTCAGATCAACTTTAAGTCCCACGTTCACAACTGGCAAAGTTAAAAATGTGAGTATCATATTGATCTACTAGTCCCTCACCCCCACCCCTCAACGGAAATTCCTTAGATCAACTTTAAATCCCACGCTCAAACTGACAAGGCTAAACAGTGAATAGATCCTCTGAGCGGAAACCAGATCAAATCAACTCTTAATAACACTTTCACCACTGGCAATACAATGAGTTATTATCGAAAATGCTGATCAGCCTACATTGACAATTTCACATATTTACTCATTATTGGGCGCTCAACGCTAAAAACAAGAATATCACTTCCTGAGCACCCCTCATTGGAAGTTTCTAGTCTACTGGAAGTATAAGTATTGTTGCTTTAAACATTTAAATACTTCGAAATATTAAAGTGACAATCAAATCACTACCTCAAGTAATACATTGCAAGAGTTGCGAAACACCGATATGCATGTAGTTTCAATAGAACTAATAACAGCTATGACAAAATTGATGATGTAAACGTAAAACTATTGAATGTTTGAACAGGGATACATGTTATAGTCAACAAACAGCACAAACATCTCCATTGTAAAAAAAAGCAATAGCGTGCCTATAGTAGGTGCTGAACCAAGAGCCGGAAATTGAACCCTGACTTTTTGGCTTATTATTATCCAGTATAATATCTTTCAGATGGGTTTCTATATCAACCGCTGTTTGAATAATCTCCATGAGTTTGTAGAGGAGAAAGTAACAGAGAATCCAGATGGCCTTGACATTGCACCGTAAGTAGCTAGATCGGGCGAAGTTTCAGGTCATGTCATGTACTACTGTGCAGCAGCAGTAGAAGTCGTTAAGCCTGTGCTGTTGCTTCACTACGTCCTTATGTTGTGTCAAATATTCCTGCGTTATAGAGGCCAGTTGGAAATATATATAATTAAACCATATCTATGCCAGCTTGAGAGATAATTTTAAGGCACAACTGGTATAGATTTAAGTCCGTGAATACAATACTACCTACTCGTTACGGTATATATGAAAATGTAATTGTATTAAATGAACGCACGTGTTTTGCATAATCGTAACCCTGATTTAATGTTACAACACCAAAGTAATTTAAAAACTTTTCTGCGAAAAAGGATTAACACAACTTGACATCTGTGGTAAACAAAATATAAATAAACCTCGTAAGATCCTTGGGCATGATCACATCCATACAATATTTATTAAACTTCTATAAAATGTATCAAAATTGTTTTGATCATTTTGAAATTCACTGCATGTTTAGTGATTAACCCATTTACGTTTCGCCACTATGCTTTCCTTTTGATTTTACGATGACCTGGCAGAATTTGGACCCTATAATGACGTCGACGTAAAAAAAGAGTATGATAATGGACCTTTGGAAACGGCCGAGCACGACACATACGAAATACTGCAGTCTCGGTTTGATTGAGACTGTTCATGAGCGGTAGTGAAATATGCTAGCTCACGCCCTCTAGCCCCGGGTTGAGCAGAACTTAATATTCATAAAATCAATAGTACACAATTTTAACCATAAACCCTGAAAGGGATGGCATCGTTTAATGTTCGTCTCCAATTATGTATTGTCATGTCCTTAATGGTTTATTCTCCAGTTCCCTGAATTCTGCCAAGTCACCGAATACGTGCGTTGTGTATTAATACGCTTTTTTGTTTTTTATTCATATTCATATGCATTCCCATTTTTGAGTTTTAATTATTATGCCTTTTAAGTTTGCCTAGTTTGCAAGAGGATATAGGATGGCAAGATTTTTCTATATTTACACTGTCCCGTTTAATTGGGATGACAATAGTGCACAAAAAGAGGTTTGGGCGCCCTAACCCTTTAGTGTTTTTTTTGCCACTGACAATTCCAAGGTGATATCCCTAGTGTCAGCCCTTTTATTTTGCATTGCTTCTATGTACTCTTGTAAGTATGTTTTGAATGCTTCCATTTGTTTGAGTGTGTTGTGTGAATACTACATTTCCTGTAGGACCACTTTTTATGTGTATCTGTCATCCTTTAAAAGACCAAAATTTAAATGACCCTATCATTTTGCAACGCACTGCATGTTTAATGGTTGACACATTTACAGTTCGCCACTATGCTTTCCACTTTGTGCGATGACTGGATAGACTTGTGGACCCTATGATGACGTCTACCTAAATCTTTATAGAACGGTAGTGTTTGATGTTTGTCTTTAATCTTGTCTTGTCGTACCCTTAACGGTTTGTTCTCTTGTTGCTTTGGCTTCTGTCAGTTCAATGAGTATTTGTTTTTGTGGCTTTCTAGGCTTTTCTATTTTTATATTATAAATTCATGATCATTTATGTGTTTTACTTATATTGCCTATTAACGCTGCCTTGATTATATCCTGGCTGGGATATCTGTATTTAACTGGCCCGTTTATTGGGATGTCATTAGGGTAAGAGTGAGGTTTGGTGCGATCCAGAACCTGATTTAACACCCAGCGGTCTTTTGCCACTGACCGTTCCAAGGCGGCGGTAGCCCAATTCATTATTGTCTACCATTTGTGTTTGTGATGTCATATCTTGCCTTTTATTCGTCTTTGTAGTTGTTGTTTGTTTTCTGTATGTGTTTGTGGTTGACTGTCTACCTTGAATGCTACTTTTCCTGTTAGTTTTTTATATCTACTTTTTTCATGACATTTATGTAGATACAATGTTATTATTAGTAACATTAACTGATCTTTCTTAAAGAACAACTTTTATATACTTTTATCTCATTTAGAATCCTGAGGGGTCACACCATGGATGTCATCTGTAGTACAGGGTTTGGCCCTGGATGTCAATGCTCTCAGGAACCCTGATAATCCTTTCATAAAATACGGAAAGGAATTTCTAGATCTCGAACCTGGAGCTAATCCCATTTTTCTACTGAATAGTATGTGTTTATAATATAATTTTACACTGAAAAATACTTAGTATACAAACTTTATAAATAAATACTGAAATGAGATTCCATGGAAACAACGAACCCAAGAAAGTGAGACAATTGGTAGACTCGTTTTCATTGATTATGTTCATTGATTCTGTTATGTTCATAATTTCATGACCTTATCACCGGTTTCAGCGGTATTCAATGATTGTGATAAGACCAGTAAAAAAAGCAGAAATTTGGATATCGTCGAACACGATAAATACCAAAAAAAATATTGCAGTCTAGGTTTTGATTGAGACTGTTCATGAATGATCAATGAAAAGTGCTTGCTACCGTTCCCGCCCCTAGCCCCGGGTTGAGACCTGCAATATTTCGTTATGTTCGGCTCGGCCGTTTCCAAGGTCCATTATCATACTCTTTTTTTTTTTTATAGCAGAACTCAATATTTAATACAATACAAAATGCCAATAGTACAGCCATTGAGCACAATACTGATTCTTAGTCGGACAACATGTTATAGCCGCCACATAACACTAAATGAGAGCTAGTTGATTGTCAGTATATACTGGAAAGGGAATATATTGGTAGCAAAGAACATACATAAGTCGTATATATTACCGACCATGTCAATTTAAGCCTTGTTTACCGAATCAAATAACACTTTTAAAAGAGGTTCGATTCGCTCAAATCGTTTCATGATATTTTTTATAATAATAATAATTATAAAATATAACAGTTATAACAATAATATTAATGAATACTTTATTTAATTATGGGTTACTTAATCAATAGACAATTGTTCTTCCTTGATGCCATATAATGAAGAATCACATAACACACACACATGGCTATATCAAAAGTATTAACTTTAGAATAGTATACACAGTTGTGTATTACGGAGTACTCACTTGTGGAAACCAATCAAATTCTATTTAGTTATATACACTTTTTTCAAGTATTTTAAGATAATTAAAAAAGTGTTACCACATGTGAGTCTCGTACTCTGACCCCCCGGGTCAATAGACAAACGTAGTTGAAACCAGCTGGGAGTTGTACCAAATTGTATTTAACTATTGTTACGATCTGCAATCTGATTAGTTACTACCATTCTGAATATATTTAGTCCCTTATTTATGCCTCATAATCATGTTAATTAAACTCTTTTTTCTGTTTCAGTGTTCTTCCCCGATTTGTCGTTTTTGTCAAAGTTAATACCCTTTGAAGTTATATCGGAGAAGGCATTTCGTTTCTTCGAACAGGCCACCACGTCTGCATTTAAGGATAGAAAGAGCTCAAACACAGTAAGACATGAACGTTTGCTTCTGTATATTTACATGTTTCAGTGTTAGCGATTATCATAATGGTTGCCAGTACTGTGCTTATTATAATTAAGAGTTGTTTATGTGCACCTGTTTCACGGATAACTGTCTTATAGAGGTACTGTGTACATCAATAACAGTTTTTTTCAAAAACGTTATGTGTTTTAATGCACCCGAAGGCAGGAGTGCATACAGTTATCGCATCGTCAATTTGTCCGGCCGTCCGTTTGTCATTCTGTCCGAAACAAGCCAGTCTCAGACATAACGTTGAAATAACTGAAGGAATTTCCATGAAACTTCACACATCTCAAAGGTCAATGTGACACATGGATGTCAAAGGTCAAATGAGTTAAAATGTGGAGGGTCATTGGTTACATGTATTGTTTTACTAGTTTTCATGACTATACACCTGATTATCTGTTTAGATATTGAAGACAGTGTTGATACACCGCGATAATGTATAGTTCATTACTTGTTAAAGATCGACATGAAGAGATTTATTGTATTTAGCAGTTATAGCTTTCTGTCTGTCTAAAACGTAAAAAAAATAAAACATGAATATTACAGACTTGATTTTAGGGATGTAAAATCCATTTAAATAAGAAAGGGTCACACAAACGCTGGCTAAATATGTCAATATGTTTCAGAATCACCGTGACCTGCTGCAGCTACTAATAAATGCCCATAAAGGTGACACTGCGGATGGAGAAGCTACGATTGAAAGTAATGAACACCAGTTGTCTGTCGATGATCGCAAAAAGAGAGGTATATATAGCCGTAAACCAACCTTAACTGGTATATATGAAAAGACTTTCTGGAATTTTCTATTTATTTAACATTTTAACCACGTTTGACAAAATGTGAAGTGAACTTCTGAGGAGCCGGTAGCTAGGTTTTAAATACAACATAAGAAAAACAAACATGCATGTTATATCAGCTTAAAGATGATACAACATATTTTGGTGCAAATGAGGACAACTATAGACAAATAAACGTAGTTTATCGTTTATATTCTAAATATGCATGCTAGTGATAATCCTGTGTTGACAGGCAGGGTGAATCTATTTAAAAAGCATGTTTGAAAATACACTACTTGCGGAAACATGTTTTTACGACATACGGCGATAATTGGTGTGCACCGACTCAGCACACTCAGTATGTATTTTATAAACAGGTCAAACTCTTTTTCAGACACATTCAATTATTTTAAATGTTTAATAGCATATTTTCAATTTAATATTTGATATTTGAAAGGACCAATTCTAACAAAACTGCTTGAAGTTTAACTTTAAGGCCAGTTAGTCTTAACTCGTATTTCATTTATTAATATTATTACTCTCGTGTAGTTATTTAATAAAAAAAGAGTATGATAATGGACCTTTGAAAACGGCCGAGCACGACACATACGAAATATTGCAGTCTCGGGTTGAGCAGAACTCAATATTCATAAAATCAACAGTACAAAATTGTAACCATCCCGAAGATGGCATGCATATGGCGACGGACATGGAGTGTAACGCTTCCCCATGTCGTACGTCGTATGGTCCCAGTATCTAATAACACTAAATGCCCCGAAGAGCGAAATAAACATAATGGAATTTAGTTGGGAGCAGCGGTTATGAAGCCTGCGTATCAAAAAGCAGACAACATATCCTATGAGTTGTTAAACAATACCCAGAGCCTTTTATCGGCCGGAGTAGTGGGACCACCGAATCAAAAATTAAGTAAGAAAACAAAAGAAATTGAAAATGTACCACCGATAACTAAATATAAGTATCGGGCTCAGCGATCTCCAAAGATCGAATGAATAGCAGTACGAATGAATAACAGTACGAATGAATAACAGTCATAAGCCAATTATTCTTAACTTGCATGAAAGTGCCCTCATGCGAGCTGTCAAAAAGTCAAAGGTTGTGCCATCATTGGTTTACGATCTAAGAAAACACTTGTTTCAAACAGGTAAAATGATTATTTAGTAACATTTTTCAATATTTTATCATCATGTTGATACGCAGCAGTCACCTGACCACTTAGGTCCAGGAACTTTCAATATTCAAAGATATAAATCAAAATCTAAACATAAGCGTTTGTTTAGTGCTGTAAAAATTCACCCCGATTACTAATCAGTATAACTATTACTTACTGATCCTTTGGGATCACCAAGCCCAAAATGTGTGGCTTTAAAGAAGAATATCGATTAAGCCGGTGCTAGGAGGTGTGAGTGGTGTTGCACTTAACATTACATCTCAAAGACAGACTCAATAAAACCGAATCTGCTACTTTTATCTCTGTGTTGCTTCCAAACCTGAAGGGATCCCCTTTTTTGTATTTATTATAAAGCTCTAAATTCTGGATATATTTTGAGATGTTTCTGCTTATGTTTTTTTTTTTTATTTCCAACAACACTGAAGTGTATGAAGACTATATTGTTAGAGATGTTTTGATGGGATGTATTTTTTTTACACTGTCTTGTCAATTTGGGCCCAGAAGACAGGTGATCAAGGTTGTGTACACAATAAATCGATTTAAAGTAACCATAAGGCTATATTGCCTACTGAGCCTCCCAAGTCGGAAACCCTGTCTGCACCACTCTTTGTGTAGTGTAATGTCTTTTTCACTGTGTATTAGTTTGTGGTTCAGTGAGGACCTAGGTGACATTGCGTTTGCGTGCTGTTGTTTCTATAGGACATTTTTTTTCCTTTTTGTAATTAATTGTTTTAAATATTTTCTCATTATTTAAAAATTATAATTACTTTCTAAAATGATCAGTATTGAAATCATACATTTTACCTTACAGGCTTAACCGACGACGAAGTTTTAATCAATTCCATAATATTTATGATAGCTGGATATGATACGACAGCGGTATCTCTGGCTTGGATTATTTATGACCTTGTCATAAATCCAGATTGTCAAGAACAATTGCTGAGAGAAATTGACACCGAACTAGGACAAGTAAGTATACTCCAGTATTATATGATATCCTCATATACCAAATACAAACAATCCATAAAAGGGTAGATCTATCATTTTATATTAACTGTGTCCAGTTTCATGTAGAATATGCATTACTTATTTATTAGCTTGCATGTAGCAACATCAGGTAGGGGTTAAGCGTCATAATTAGTTATCATAGTATTTGTTTACCTAAACTGTTAAAACACACAAACAAAGGCATGCAGGGCGTGATCAAGCGGCTCGCGGATTCTGGTCAATAATTAACTACATTTGAGAAATACCTTGCATTTGCATCTACTGCTCGAAGGTCAGTGGAGTTTATGGGATTACGAGTTGTCCGTCGTCGTTCGTCCGTCCGTCTTCCGTTTTCTGTCGTCAGGCCTTCCAACGTCACATCAGCCACAACGGTTAAGTATCACCGGAGTTATGGCCTTTGTTTTTCTGAAAATGCTATATTCTGCTTTATGAACACTCTAGCGCCTTCATTTATCATTTGATCTTGACCATTTGATATTCAATATAGCCAGAATGTTAATATTAAATCAAATTTGTAACACCAGAGTTATGGCCCTTGTTTTGCTGAAAACATGCCACATTCTGTCTCGTGAATGTTTTTAGCACTGTCATGTTTTAACTAAACATGGCCAGATTGTTAAAATTAATGAAAACTTGGACAAGTTAGAAAACCAACGTGATCGGATTATTAAACTTCATTGTGAACACTCCTTTATTTAATCTTTATCACACTTTGTCCGTGCCAGTGGCCTACTTTGCCACTGACCGTTCCAAGGCGGTAGCCCAATTGTCAACCCTTTTGTGTTTGTGATGTCGTTGGCATTTATTATTGCTTTTGCCTTCTTGTTTTCTGTTTGCGTGTTTGTTTCTGTGTTTTGTGGTTGACTGTCATCCTTGACTGCTACTTTCCCTGTCCTATCTTTTTATATTTCTTTGTATCAATAAAAGCTCAGACAACTACGAAACTCAGCAAAATGGAATTTGTAACACTAGAGTTATGATCCTTTTTCCTGAAAAAATGCCATATCCTGCCTTACAAAAATTCTAGTGCTTTCATTTATTATATGATCTTTACGAAATGTGTGCAGACTGTTAATATAAATGAAACCTCGGCCAAGTCGAACACCAGCCAGATCGGAGTACAAACACCAAAGTCATAGCCGTCGTTTTGCTTAAAGATTTCATTTCTGCATTGTGAACACTCTGCACCTTCATTTATCATCTGAATTTCACCAGTTTTGGCCGGTTTGTTAACTAATATAAAGTATATCTAATTTATATATAACATACATCCAGATTATAGTAACATCTAGTTATGGCCCTTGTTCTGCTGAAAAATGCCATATTCTACCTTATGAACACTCTAGCACCCTCAATTATTATTTGATCTTTATCAAACTTTATCCTTGATTTTGTGATTTTGTATCAAAATGAAAACTCAGACAACTTCGAAAACCAGCTGGATCAGATTAGTAACACCAGAGTTATGGCCCTTATTTTGCCCGAAAAAAAAGCCTAATTATGCCTGTGAAAACCCTAGTACCCAGATTGCTAATAACAACCAAAAACTCGGAAGATTTTGAAAACCAAACAGATCGATGAAATCCAGCCAGATCGGTAACACAAGAGTTGTGGTCCTTCTTTTTGGACTGATGAACTTTCTAACACATTTTGTATTTGTTTTTGTCAAATATGCGTTAGTTGTTATCTCCTCGCTTTTCGAAGATGTGTGTAATTTGTGATCATACACTCACGGGATGGGGGTCACTTTTTCAATATACTGAATATCTGCATTGGTATAACAGATAGAATACTGAATGTTGGTGTGTGTCTTTGTTGATAAAAACACATAACAAGTAAAACGGGTTTCGACATTGCACCCCTGAGTCATGCCCTAGGGGTAGTGCTGTTGTGAAAGCCCCTTGGTCATAACTTCAAGACCCATGTGACTCCCACCTATATACACATGCTTGGCATGAACAGACGGATACAACAATGTAACCGCCTCTGGGTCATAACTTAAAAACGGGTGAAATTCCTACCATATAACCATACATTCACTTACTGATCATAAACAGACGTATACAACCATCTAACCGGCTTCGGCCCCAGGGTCTTTCCCGACTCCTGGAGACATAGCCTCTGGGTCATAACTTGGTAACCGTTGAGATCCCCATCCTATACTGAACAAATAAGAAACTTCGCTGATGTTGATGCTGATTGTCTAGAGAGCACAACAGGAAAAAATTAATGATGTTTTAAGAATATTTAGATAGACCCCCAACAAAGATGTTTTTGAAAAGTTCAGTGAAAACAAGTGAGCCCCCTTTTTCTTAAAACATGCTTTTTTGTCACAAAAACAATTTAAATCTACAAAAAATACCGAAATTTGTCCGAGACAATATTTGCTATATGTTCCTTACCTAATAAATCACAAAAAAACATAACACAGATTGTGTAGATGGTAGCTTTTGATTATCAACAATCATCAAATTACCTCCCTTTAAAATGTACATATCATCCATAAAAGATTATTGCTTGGCAAATTTTAAACTGTTTAATGGTGATATTTAGTACTCACTTAATTGTGCTTACAAACATCAAACAATGTTTTATTAAAATACTGTTTAAGGTTGTATACGCTCTCAAAAATTGGCCTATCGAAATACCAGCAAAAAAGTCGGATTATATAACATGGTTTATTAAAATAATCAATTCTGACTGGTTATTGGGAAGGTTTTAAAATTCCTATCAATACCGTAAGTTAACCTATTAACACGGAATTTTAAACGTCAGAAAACACGTTAACCGTGGAGACATCATTTTAAACATCAGATGCAATACAAAAATGCAATGAAATGCGTTGTTTTAAGAGACGCTACGTTCCAAGAACACATTTAAATAGAACGAAGCTGTATATCTTTCTCGTTTGATGTTGAGAGATAGGCATTAAATGTAAGTTGTGAGCATTTGTTTGTATTTTGTTCAATCTTTCGAATTGTGTGTCATGAAACATAAAAATGTCAGATGAGAAATAATATATTTCCAAGGGGTTTGTATATTGGATCGAAACTTAGTTTGTGGTACTCGAAACTGATCGAAACCGCATGCCTGCGGCCATCGGTATCGATGACTTCTAGTACCGCCAACCAGGTATTGCTCTGGGACAATATAAATCCGCTGGAAATATTTTATTTTTTAATTATACACTTAATGGGCATGGACAAACGGATACAACCATAAATTCAACATCGGCCCCACCCCTGGAGACATAGCTCTTAGATAATAACTTGGAAATCGTTTATATCCTAACCAATAAGTTATGGCTCCTAAACTCAGGAAGAGTTTGTTTGAAACTACACGCAAATGTTCAGTCTGATGAGCAGGATTAGAATTAGGTCCGTATCACTTGGAGGTCAAATATCATAAAAGTAAGAATTGTGTCTCATCCAATTACTCCTCAAATACTGAAGGAATTAAAAAAAAAATACATAAAAATGTTCACTGACAGCATGATGAGATCGTGTGTAATGCATAATAATCGAGTTTTTGCCTCAAAGGTTGACAAAACTTGAGACATCTTCATTTGCATATTTACGTGTATCTTTTCTAAATAAAGGATAAAAAAATGCTTCATTTATATCATTAAATTCCATTATGTTTAAACGATATCATGTAAAAGTAAAAGTAAAAGTAGATATAAAAATCGAACAGGAAAATTAGCATTCAACGACGACAGTCAACCACAAACACAAAATGGTCGACAGTAAGAAAACCGCCATAAAAGGGGGCCGCTTGGGGTTTAAACTGGGTTCTAGGGTGCATCTACCTCACTCTTATCCAATAAACAGGACAGTGTAAATAAAGATATCCTCGCCATGTTATATTCTCTGACAAACAAGGCAGCATTAATCATGTTAATAGGCAATATAAGTAAAACACCTAAATGATCATGTATAGATAATATAAAAAAAAACGCCTAGAAAGCCACAACGTAAGTACTCAAAGACTTGTCAGAAGCCAGAGCAACAAGAGAATAAACCGTTAAGATTTATTTTCTATAAGAGATAAATGTCCTACTAAAACATTTAATCTTTCTTTTATAGTTATACTACGTAACGAATCGTTATTCTGATCTTTTTTACAGTCTTCACATTTATGTTTATAATTCACATCACATATTTACTGTTCTATTTCTTTGAAGTTACAGGCTATAACTCTCTGTAACAAAAAAAGGCAAGGTCATACGAGTTACAACGCTGTCGCAACCAACTAAAATTATTAAAAAACAAATCTTACCCTGACGAAATGGCAGAAAGGGAAAATTCCCCAGTTAACAACTCTCTTATGCAAATTTAACACTTCTGTTATTGTTTATAAATAAATGCATATAATATTGTAAGGTGCATTGGGGGATGGCACTCCCCGACCCCCATGCACCAATATATCATTATGAAAGTACATATGCGTAGTAATATAGTAGTTTGTTAGTATAATGCATTCCACTATATGCATTTATTAATTAGTTGATTCAATAACAGGGACATATATGCGGTTTCCCTGATGCTAATTAAATGAACTTATCTAAATATAACCGGCTTGATAAATTCATGAGTTTAGGATGTGACTAGAATCGTGAAATGTTTAGGTATAGCAAGAGGTTAATGCTTTTATAATGTAATTTTGTGGTTATAAAATGATACATGCTGACAAGGATTGATTGTTAATATGTTTTTCGTGTACATTTTATTAGTATGTTTCTCTATAAAAGAGATGTCAATTCTATATGTTAAGGAGTTTAGAACGTGCCATACTCGGTGGGAAGTTCTTTCTCACACATTGATAGAATTTAGAATGTGGTAAATTAAAGTACACGAACAACCTACAGGGTGTTTGTGTTGTTTTGTTACACCAGCTGCATGATTTAGGGTGCAACAAGCCTCGGTACAACCTAGTGGGTGTTTGTGTTGTTTTGTTACACCAGCTGCATGATTTAGGGTGCAACAAGCCTCAGTACAACCTACAGGGTGTTTGTGTTGTTTTGTACACCAGCTGCATGATTTAGGGTGCAAGAAGCCTCAGTACAACCTAGTGGGTGTTGTTTTGTTACACCAGCTGCATGATTTAGGGTGCAACAAGCCTCACTCTTAGCTAATGTATTAGTATTACTATTATTATTACTATTATTACTACTACTACTACTTAATAATAAATTATTACTAAGAATAATTTGTATTAATATCATTATTATTATTATTATTATAGAAGAGATCAGAGTCGTCCTTATTTATTTCGTCTTTAGAATAAGATATTGATTGAGAACAATTTCATAACAATTATATTAATATCTTGGGTAGGTACAATTAATGTTCTTCATTAACTTTTGTAAAAATATATAAATGAACAAAGACATTATTATTACAGGAGCTCTAATATATGCATTCTTTGAACGTATAAGCATGATAATATATTTAACATTTGTTTATGACATTTTAAGGAGCTGCCAACGTATGACAAACGTGTTTACATTGGAATATTTGGACATGGTTGTGAGTGAAACACTGCGTATGCATCCGCCAGTTCCAAGGTAGTCATATATAGAGAATATTATGTCAGTGCCTTTTACTATCAAGTTTATTAGGCGTGGCTTAGAAAACGAAGAATGGCGAGGCTCTGCTGAGCCTTATAAACGTATTAGGCGTGGCTTAGAAAACGAAGAATGGCGAGGCTCTGCTGAGCCTAATAAACTTGATAGTAAAATACACTGACATAATATTCTATTTATCATGTAGATTATCCACATTTTTCTGTATGAATTACTATTATTACCTATTTCTCAGGAATGTTACGCTTATCGAGGACGCTGCCATGTTGTTGTTTTTTGTTTGTTTTATGACGTCAGGCAACGTTACGTGCATGACGTCAGATAACGTACAATAAACGCCGAGGGATTCCGCATTGATTTGCTTTATTGGTCAGTGCCTAATAAAGCAAACGTTATTAGGACACCCCTTTATAAGGCAGAAAAGTGCATATTTGCATATGTATATTCTTAAGTGATTCAGCCTGCAAGATATATTAGATCTATGGATATAAACTTTCGTTTAAAACCTTCGTTTTTATCATTGAGCAATATAAATATTAAGAAATGCAAACAAATATAACTAAGGTAAACAACATGGAGTGGATATGTTTGTAGTGCATACTATACCCAGTATATTAGAAAACGCAACATATTTTAATTTCGATTATTTTAGTCCACGTTTTTTGTTCAAATTTTATGTTAGTACACAAGTCTCTTTGTCCCAAAACATAAGGCGATAAACAGTTGCATAAGAGTTGCTCTACTTCTTTTAGTTAAAACACTTCAAAATTTGCACGAGGAATTCAATTCCACTCTAGAAATTCAAAAAATACCAAGTATTGCGTTTTCAAATGTACTGAGTAAAGATAAGGATATACGCATCTTGCATAAGGGATGGACAATATTAACGTACACATGAGGGCACATAGATATCACGCGCATTGATAGGGAATTCCAACTTTCGTTACAACTGTTTAAATCCGACAATCAGATGAGCCGCAGCTCCCTTCAAAACAGTTCCCTATCTTCACCGGAAACCCATGACAGATACTATTTTTTATCACATTATTGTGGTGTTTCTATTTGAAGAGTTTTGTTAGTCTATTCATCTGCGACGCTTGCTTGTTTTCAAGACAAACGTCTAGAACAGATCTCATAAACAAAGTTTGACTTTTGCCGTGATTCTGGTACCGTTTCTGATTTGCTGAGACAGAAACATCTGCCATCCAAGATATACAGAAAGTCAGAAAGACAATAAATTTATAAATAAACAAAGAGGCAAACTTTATCATTATATCGACGAACTAAATGCGGATGGTCAGAAATACTTTAATAACAAATAATAATTACGGTCACGTGCTTCCGGTTTCAAATTTGTTTCTGCACAAATGGTCAAGACGTTTGTATTTGCAATCAAGCGTCGAAGATGATCAAGACTAGAATATTGTACATTAAATTCTGTAGTTTCTTAGCACACATTAAACAAGGTAGATATAAAAGACGAATATTATCGATTTCGTTTGTGAGTTGTTTACGTTTTATTTAATTGGTTTATATTGAATTTTAGACTAAGCAGACGCGCCAAAGAAGACGTTGACGTATGCGGTGTGAAAATAAAGAAAGGGATGGATGTCACGTATTCCACACAGGCCTTACACTACATGCCGGAATACTGGAAGAATCCTACTAAATATGATCCTGAGAGGTAAAATGAACATTTAAGATAGTTTAAACATAATTAAATAACGTGGGAAATTGTGTTAAAATCTAGGAATAGGTTTGTATAGTTTTTAAAATATACTTTACACATGTATTTGAACAGGTTTTCGCCAGAAAACAAGACACATATTAAAGAGTTCGCCTATATGCCGTTTGGTCAAGGTCCCAGAAACTGTATTGGAATGCGATTAGCCCTGCTGGAAGTAAAGATGACGATAGTGAGTCTCTTACAGAAGTACCGCTTCTTCAAAACGGATAAACTGGAGGTAATTAGACAACATGAACAGTCGGTTTTAAGGGATGGCGATGTGAATACATTTAATGGTACATTTAAAGTAAAGTATGTTCAGATTAGGACTTGGGATAATTTATCTATGCATGCGTTCTATTTTATTTTATTAATTCAGAAATATTATTTGAATTGTTAACCTTCTTCTTATTATCCGCTTTACATATCAGACACCCACTATGCATTGTTTTGCCGTTTGAAAATAAAAGCGCAGCTCTGAAAATGTGCAGGCCGTATACATTAAATTGTGACTACATTGACTCACAAAAACGGTAGGCTAGACTGATCTTTGAGGAATATCTAAATTCACGATTCTATCACTTTATGTTCTATTATCACATAACTTACGGTGTGGGAGTGGAATAACACTATTCTGTATTTTCGATATACCACTAGTTATATAAGTATGCAAATAAGCCTAGTATGCGCCGTCAAAAAAAACCCGATAATGACTATGATCCAATTCCCACGTTTTATGTCGTTTTCGCGTGTTAAAGAGCCTCGCATTATATCATTTTGTCAACTCGTTTAATAAATTCTATAATGAGTGAGTACTCATGTAAGATCCTCTATATATCACCTTATCATACATACTTGATAGTGGGTCATTAATTTATAATCTTTAAAAATCAATATAAACAACCATCCACTTATGAATTTCAGGTACCAATGCCATTGTCAAAGGTAGGCCTCGGTAAACCGGCGAAACCAGTGTTTGTCAAGATGGAGAAACGAAGTGTAGACAACTAGAATGTCCAACGACGCTATGCCTTTATTGTGATCTTTGTGAACATTATGATTAATTAGTATATAGGGTATTTCAACTATTGTTCATAACATGTTTACTTTTGTATTCAAGATCTTCTTTGGGTATGTCTCAGTTAATTTTCTTATGTAATGTAAAGTATCTGTTGACTGTTTTTTATTTATAAGTATGTAAGTATGTTTTTAAAATCGTTTGGTAAGAAAAGTGAATAGTTAAAATAAAAGAGATAGATTTAATACATTTAATACAATTTGAATGTCTAACAAGTGTGTGTGTGTGTGTGTGTGTGTGCGTGCGTGGGTGGGTTGGTGGGTGCGTGTGTGTGTGTGTGTGCTCTACTGTCCGAAAGCCTGTCGAACATATATCATGACAATATGTCATAAATAATTCAATAATAAGCAAATTTGACACATGCTTTTCGAAGTTATTGCCCTAGATTACGTAGCAATACGGGAATTGTGTTTGTTTTAATAAGATCTACGATGCATTTTACAATTAGCAAAAGTAAGCGATAAGCAGGTATTGCCCGCGATTATGTCAATATAACGGAATATTAGCTTGTTTACATATTTACCCTATTAAACTACTGTGACTTTCACAAAATGGTCTTGGAAGATTTAGTTCACGGAGATCTCAGGTTGTCACTTACCTTGCTTATTACCATTGTAATGGTTGTTTGCTTTAAAGACATATTTCGAGCTTATTGTATTTGTGTGGGGGGGTGGGGGGCGGGTTATTCAAGTTTTCTTCAGATTATGAGGCCCACCCAATAAAGCATTTTTGACCAGTACAAATAATAAGACATTAAAGAATGTTGTATATTTATTGTGTTGTGCTCTGATTTTTTGGTCTAAAAACAATTAAGAAATACCAGATAAGTTTTGTATTCAAAAGCTCAATTATGAACATATATTTCTTCATTATAGTAAATTACAAAATGTTAAGCTATTCTTACCCTCAATATAGCAATGCTCTACAAATAAAAATCTAAGAGCGGGCCTCAATTTATATACCAGAGTTGATCAGCCATGAAGCGTGCTGGCTGTAAATATTCTAGCTTCCCATGCTTTTTCAAAGACCAAGTAGCGTTGGGAAATGTGTTTTTAGTGTGTGTGTTTTAGTTGACTGTGTTCTGAAAGCTACCTTTCTTGTTTGACTTTTATACCTATTATATAGAGCTACTTAGACGACTGTATTAAGCCATGGATTATGGCACACTAAGAGAAGTTAATTTGTTTACATGGTAACTTTAATAAATGGCTTCTGATTTTCGCAAATGGTTCTACAAGGCTATTGAATATGTCGCCAACTTTTATTTTGAAGGTTTGTTTCGATAATATCTCTGATAACTTTACAATGAGCACAAATGACGATTGTATTTCAGAGGTACTGCCCTTTATTATATTAGAGAAGTTCAGCTTACTAAGATGATATCTCAAGCTGAACGTGAACTGGTTCTGATTTTCAAAAAAATTAATTTGTAATAATACTGACGCAATAAACTCAAACCAGAGAGAAACGAAAATACCCGGGTTTACTGAGTCTGTTCATGAGAGGTAATATATAAGGTGAAAGACCTCTCTCGCCCCTAGTGTGTATCACGTCAAATCCACCGATGCATGTCCAAGGTCTCAGAACAATATCATGTCATGGTATGAATTTGTAGGCGTTTATTTATCTTTAATAGAAGGTCATGGTAAGTGTATTTTTTAAAATTGTTTTTCCGATGTAATATTTTGTAGCAATGTCTGTTTTTGTCACTTTTATATACAAATGAATAATAAACTTTATCCTTCCTTTTGTTTACATTTAGTTTGAGGTATGTACCTCAACATAACCATTCTTCTGGTACCTATAAGACTAACGTTGATTGACTTTAAAGAGTCGGCTCAATATCAATGTCTTCTGGCAAAATACTAAGCTTTGATTATTGCATGAAAGCACATGTATCTGCATGTGGAACATCTTTATCCACTGTTCCTGCAACAACAATACAATTATTAGCTAAAACAGTAATTTATTTCTCTCTGCATATTTCGCAAGACCTATTGCGTTCTCGTTCCTTTCCAACTAAAATGATCTATTACAGCTTTACACTGATTTAATAGGACACACATATCATATATTACTCTTTACACAAAACATTCAACCGGACGCAGTGATGTATAAACAATTAGACACACATCTAGCCTGACATTTAAATATTACAATACTCTCTCACTCTCTCTCTCTCTCTCTCTCTCTCTCTCTGCATATTTCGCAAGACCTATTGCGTTCTCGCTCCTTTCCAAATAAAATGATCTATTACAGCTTTACACTGATTTAATAGGACGCACATATCATATAGGTCTAATTACACTAAATCAACAGGATGTGCTCGCCTGGTGCAGTCGAAAGTAGTTCTGTATTAAAGAGTGCTAATCTTTTTTTCTTTAAAAACTTTTTTTAGTGCAGTTTCCTGTTATTTTTTGCCTGTAACTGTATTCTGGACATGTTGTTGATATTTGAAAATGCAGCTCATCATGTTTTTGACAGATTTTGATATGAGAAGTGAAAGTAGACAGGGTATGAAATTGCAAGGGGTAAAATAGTGTTGACCTTTGACCCGGTGTTAGTATACAACTGAAGAAATGTTTCTTAGAAGGTATTAAACCCCCTATTTCCTTGTTGATGTTTAATAGCAGACATGTTTATTTGCATGATAAAGTAAGTTTCCCAGAATTCTAGCGAGGTTTGAGTGTTTAACAGGTTGTCAACATTCTAACTTTACTATGGAAGGGCAATGGAGACTCATTTACGCTATTATAAACTATATTACTGTTTACACAAAACATTCAACCGGACGCATTGATGTATAAACAATTAGACGCACATCTAGCCTGACATTTAAATATTACAATACTCTATCTCTCTCTCTCTCTCTCTCTTCTCTCTCTCTCTCTCTCTCTATCGCGTGCGCACTCTCGCAATACATATTTTGTATCACACACCAGTATTATGAAATACATATCTCTTGCATTGAGCTCAGCAATTTTCATCAGACTCAGTGTACTTATAAATTACAATAACTTGATCCTTTTCTTAAAACAATGGAATAATAAAATAGTTTAACTCACCCATTATCCAACATTTCAATACAACTTTCTCAGTACAATAAACCACAAGCCTATAACTATAACTGTTAATTACAACTGTATACTTTATAAAGATAATAATTTTAGAGCATGATAGTATATTCTGGATTTGCATGTTTTCCACATGTACACACCTAGTGAAAACTTCAGGGTACAGCTATGGAGATCTATAGGGATCCTGGTTTAAAGGACCCCATGGTGAATAAAACAGTTTTGTTTGGCTTAATACTCACAGCTGAGTATATTCTTTTAGGGGAAAATCTGAATGCGGGAAATAATTGTCATATAACTATCAACAGTTTCCCTTACATCTATAGCCTGCCAGATACTACAAGATACTCAACACGGGTTTTGAGTCAAATGATCTTGTTCATTATCATAGTACATAATATTGTTCATAGCCTAGACATTATACTCCTTGACTTTTCGTAGGCGTTCGACAAGGTGTTACATAACCAGCTCTTTTATAAGCTCATCTGTCTAGTCAGGTTTCAAGCACCTGGGTGAATACAGACCTTTCTTCGTAACAGAAAACAACTTGTCCCGTCGTGAAGGTAACAAGTCCACTCAAGCTGATAGTTTGTCAGCAGTGCCACAAAGGCCAGTCCTTGTACAATATCTTGTGTGACTTTTATTAATGACCTCTCAAAAGTAACCGCTTCATCCGACTCGCCACTCTTTGCTGACGATTGTCTCCTTTACAGACCCATTTTAAACCAACACGACTATAACCTTATGCAGAGTGACCAGTCAGCCCTGGAGAAGTTGGAAGAGGACTGACAGATGGAATTTCAACCCCAAAAGTGAAGAGGCATCAGAGTAACATCACACCAATTACAGCCTACATGGACACACTCTTGATGTAAAGTCTAAAAATACATTGGGCTTCATTCGGAAAAATCTAAGTGACTGTTCCAAACCAATGACGGCAGCTGCATAAACAGCCTGTGTATTTATGTACAAAGCACGAACCTTGCATAACCTTGACCCATGATATTGAACATATTACACCACAATTGTTGCCAGACACACTGTCTTTTGACGATACATACACGTATACAAGTAAATGCAAAAGTCGAATAGAACATGTAGCTTCCACTGACGCAGCCAACCAAAAACACGCCTTCAAAACAAACAACAATTACACGAATAAATACGTATTTAGAAATTAATCACGGGAAACCAAAAATATAAAAGGTCTGATAACAGGGGAACCGCAGTGGGTCAACCAAACCTCTGTTTTACCATATTGTCATTATTAAACGTGACCAAGTAATAAAGGAATCCCTACCTTGTTGAATACCTTAACAAACTAGGCAGCATTAATAGCCCATTAAGTAAAACACAAAGATGAGTTTGTATATATGAATAGAAAAACAAAAGCTTAGAACGCTACAAACATGAGAAAAAAAGGTCCTACAGAGATCACAGACACAAACGCAACAGTATCGTAGTTCCACACTGTTCCACTAACAAGGAGCAAATTAAATGTACGATGGAAAGGACAATAAACAACACAACGAGTTATGAATACAAGGTTAAACTGATAAGACTGTAAATAAAGGTACATCCCATCAAAAGCAAATCTCTAACAATAAAAAAAGAGTAAGTCCACTTCCAGAGAAATTAGGAAACGATACACGTATATATTATTGTAACTATAAAAAAAAACACATCATATAGGCGAAAACCAATCTAGGGTACGACCAGAAAACCCGAAGGACTTGAACCAACCGCACCTTTCATGTTCTTGATATATATGTATTATAGGGGTTTTGGACCACAACCAAATCACCCCAAATAATCTAAAATCACCACACAAAAATTTTCAGTTTACTGAAAATTAAGTCAATTAAACTGGTTATTTAGCATGTCCCAGGCGCTAAATAACCCAAGATTTTAAGATTGAATTGTGAAAATGTTTTAAATTTGGATGTTTAAATTTTATTGCAAAATAGAGGTTAAACATTAAAACTTAGGTTGAATACAAAGGTGGTGGATCGTACTCATACACATTACTAAAACAATTTATTACACACTTTTTAGACTTTTTTGTAAGGTTGCCATTGCTTCTTTTCTTCCCTGTTCCACTAGTTCTTTTTTTTGAGCTTCACTTATTTTAGCCTTTTTTTGTTTGGTGTCTTTTTTTAAACTATAATATTTATCTAACTCATCTAAAATCATCTTAAACTCTTGATCAGATATTTGTGCATCACTCAACGCTTTTGATATTAACTGCTTTATACTATTTAACTTAGCCTCTGCCAAAGTTTTTATTTCATGATGTTTTTGAGCTTTTGCATTAAGCTTGCGTCTGATAAAATTAACACAAACACCTGTAGCTCCACATACTATTGCTGCTATTTCTAAAGGTAGCAAAACTGGAACATTGGGTTTTATTAAAAATCAAATGGGTCTGCTTTCTTAAACAAACTTGGTCTAGGCGTCTCTACTGGAGCTGTTGCCTGTAGTTTAGGTGTCTTCTCTACATTTTTCCATGTTATCCCCAAAACTGATATAGCTGTCATTATACCCATATATATGAATGCAAATTTTTTAAAACCATCTACCGTTTTTCCTATCTCTTGCATGGAATATGTTTGTTTCTTTTCTTCTTGTTGTTCGTCTTCCAAAACAGATTGTTCATCTTCCTGCTGTTCCAGCAAGAAATCTATGTCATCTGTTTCTTCTTTTTGTTTTTCCAACAGACGGGAGAGAAGTTGCGTCTGTTTGTGACTTTCTTCTGCTATGGTTTCCAGATTATACACCACATCTTCTGGTGTAGCTATTTCTTTTAATATTTTGTCACGTTCTATGTTGTCATGTGGTATAAGTTCGTCTGCCGTATATGGTTTTTCATTCTCTTCCTCTCTTGTATTGTCCTCCCTTGTAATACGAGGGTCCTCCCTTGTAATACGAGGGTTCCATATCTTCCTTAGTTTGTCATTTCCAATTCTATATCTTTTCATCGCTTGGTTCGCAGATATTTGTCCACGTAGTCCACGAAGTTCTTCTATTTGTTCTTGTGTCAAGTATCCTCTTTTGTTTTCCATGTTTTTTATATTATGATATATTTTAATATTATTTTAAAATAATATTAGAACACAACCAATTTTAGTATCGTCTGTATGCAGTTAAAGACTGTTTGAAATCTTTTGTATGCAGTTGATGACTGTTTGGAATCTTCTGTGTGTAGTTGAAGATTGTTTAGCATCGTCTGTATATATTTTGACATCGTCTGGGTATCGTTTGAGTATAGCCTGTATATATTTTGACATGTTCTGTAATTGTTTAACATCGTCTGTGTGTATTTTGGGGCTATATGGGACTTATTTTGCTTGTAGCATTGCTTGTAGCAATTCTGTATGATAATCATGGCTGAAAAATTGTTAAAGCCATAAATGCGGAGACAAAAAAGCCTCCTCCTGTTGAAACAAAAATATTAAAAGATGATCCTATCTGTATGAATGCAAGTGTAAGATATTTATATCAACCCGGGGAACATGAAGGTAGAAGACGCAGAGCAACTAATCCAATTTGGAGTGTAGATATTCACAAGATTAAAAGTTATATGGTGACGCAAGGTATAAGAGTTTATTATTTGAAAGCACCAGCGCCACAAAGAGGATTTGTCAAAGAAGAATTACTTATTGTTCCTGCTGATACCCAAATTCATAAGTTTTTATAGAAACCATGTGCATCAGTTGTAATTCCATCTTCTCGGATGGATCTTTTAGAGTAAAATGGTGACAGTGTTACTTTGTTTACTTTTATGCCATATATTTGATGCTTCATTGATCGTATCATATTCATTTCATGGTTATGTTTTTTCTTGTCAATCAATACATCCTTGTAGTTTTCAAAGTTTATATTTTTTTCGATTACGTATTTTTTTACACCCTTTGCTTTTTTAATGAGTTGTTCATCCGCTCTCAAAATAGAATATATCTTGGGTCTTAATCCAACATACTCAGCTATAGCAACACCAGCACATTCGTCTTTCATTTTACCCAATACTTTTTTGTTTGTATCATCATGCATTGGGTGATCTTGAGGATAATCACTCAAGTCATACTCATCTTTCATTTCAACCATATCTTTGTATGCATCATCTGTTCTGATGTCTACAAGCAAGCTGTCAGTATCTGTGTATAATAAAGTACAGTTATTTTTGTACTTTTTTTCAAAGTATTATAATACCAATCATACATATGGTATGATAAATCCAATACTGACATCCCAACATAAATTGGTTTGTTTAATGTTAATTTTGTTTTGTTTACATGCACTGCTGATAATTCATCTGAAAATTTTATACGCCTGTTAAAGTTGGGTTTGGCTATTATTTTTCTTATTTTTTCATTTTCAGAGCCCTCAGTTCTTACTAATTTTATGTCAGTTCGCTTTCTTAAATTTTCCATTGTTTTTCCAAATACTGAATTATTCATAAGCTTGTAAAAATCTTTTTCAAATTGTGATTTAGCTTTTTTCCTAAGTTCTGTGTTTAAATTTATGTATGATTTCATCCATGGTTTTTCATTAAATTCTAATACTCTGTGTAGTTTCTTTAGTTTCATGCCCAAAGATAAATACAGTTCCAGGTTTTTGTAATGTATCACATATTTTTCTTTGTTCCTAAGATTGGGAACTAGTTGTTCTGTATTTATCATGCTATTATTTTCTAACAGATCTGTTTGGTATTTAGACAACCATTCTTTTTTCACTGCTAATCTTTCCGGTGCAAGCGGACAGTCATTGTGAGCTTCATGAAGCTCTTTAGGATATTCAAAATCAACTTCTAAAAAATATCCTTTTCCTTCTTTTGGCTCTGGAAAGGTTTCTGATTCCACCCACTTGAAGCCAGAATATGGAAGTGGCTGACTCATTGCCCAACCATAGAGGTTACAGGCATCATAATACATTAAAAAGTTGTTTTCCTTGTTAGGGTTATAATCAACTACATGTGGATTGTTTGCTTTGGCTTATCGTTTTGATACCATACTCATTCCACCACTTATACCTTTTTCTATAAATAAGTGCATGTCAATGTCTGTCAAAAGTTCCAATTCTATTTTTGAATGTTTAAGTAAAGCATCCCAAGATAATCCAGGTGCTGTGTAGTAATGCAAGGGATCGAGTTTATATGCATTCATACATGTTTTTCTGAAAGTTTGAAATACACCTGCTAACAGAGTTACATCAGTTTTTAGATATAAATCATGATAGTCTCCAAGAGTTTTACAGTTAAACTCTTTCCATATTTTTTGAGCGTGTTCATAATCTTCAAAACTTATACTTTCATCTGAGAGACTACTGTAAAACTTTTCTATAGGCGGTAATTGCGTTTCCTCAAATCTTTCCATACTGTCCATATATTCGTATGGATAAACACCTTTTCGTATAGGTAAATCTGTTTGTTCCCCAAACTGATTTTTAGTAATTTTGAAATCAGATTTGGCTGTTGCTTTAACCAATTTTTCCAGAGACGAAGCCATAAATTGGAAACTGTCTAAAAATCTAAGTTGTCCGGCACTAAATGAAATATACTTTTCAGCGTTGTTTGGAATGCATGTAATATTACCTGTCATTTTATGTATTTTTTGCATCATAAGATGACTATCATATCCTTTGAGGTTGTGAAATATAACAGGTATAGGTGTTTTGTTTGGTTTTATTTTCAGCTTTAGGTTGCAGTTTTTATGTGCTGCACCTCTGTATTTTCCTGTAAAATGACAGTGGTCTCTTACTTTACAATGTTTACCACATTTTCTACCTATTTCATTCTCGCATATCCAACATTGTGTTGCTTTTTTATAATCTTCCTCATTTTGTTGCGTCATGATTAATGGTTTCGGGTGAGCAAATATATTATTAATATATTGCTCTTCTCACATTCTAAGTGATTTAAAAACTTTTCAACAGCATCTTCACCTCAGTAAATAACAGGTTCTTCAGCTTTGCCATCATATCTGACAACCTGGTATCCAAAACCACAAGCTTCGTGTACATTTGTGATTTCAGATTTCTTTCCAAATTCGATTGATTGAGGTTTGATTATACTCTCAAAATCAGCATATATTGCATAAGGCACAGGCATCTGATTTTGATGATTTTTAAATTTTACAGTATTTTTACCTTCTTTTGGCATTTCTATTCTGCAAGATTTTTTGTTGATACCATAACAATCTTCTTTGTGATTTGTTAGTAAGTCTTCATTTGAAAATCCATAAAGGCAACGATCACAGAAATAAGTTTTGCCTTTATATTTGTTTTGATCATATAATAACCTATTTAAGTTTTTAATCCAGCAATAGTGGTTGTTTGTAACATTTTTATCAGATATCAAAAGCAGATTAATTCTATTAATATCTTTGGGTTGTTCTGATATTTTATACGGAAAAACATTTACTTTTTTACTTTTTTCTGATATGATACATCCGTAAACATTAATAGCAAGATTATTTAGTTTTTCTACTTTTGAAATTTGAGAAATTGGTGTAGGAAAGTCAATTCCGTCTTTTTTTAGAAAATCTATACTAGGATATTTTGACAACCTGTCGGTGTGATCTGCGGCTGGATTTGGAGCAGAATTTATAGCATGAAACAAACACTGATTATCGTTATTTTTTACGTTTATTATTGCTTTTTTATTAGCTATTTCTTCAGGCAGTGGAATAAATGAAGAACCTTTTAATGGTTTATACTTTGCAATATTCAAATAAAGCTTAACACAGTGATCAACTTCTAATCCAGATGCTGTGTTTGTAAATCTTTCTAGACTTTCTTGTATAAATGCAGATGAATTGTCATAAAACTCACTTATTTTTTCAGAGCTCAAAATGGCATTTTGTTCACCGTGTAATACTGCAGTGGTGTATTTTTTGGTAGAACCATCATCTTTAAATAAATCTATAGTAAGAGCTAATTGAAACTTTAATCCTTTAGTTTTTATCAGCTCTTTGATAATTTGTTTTGTAATAATAGATTTTTTATCACGAAATACTTTTTGAGGATCTTTGTATTTATTTACAGATATTTCGTATGCTCTAAAATATCCGCATTTTGGATTGTCAACTAGTTTTAATTTATCTTCTTCTTTTTCTTCTTTTTGCTTTTCTTGCAGCTCTTGGATTACTTTAGCCATTTGTTTTTTGTATTTATCATCTTGACTTAATTCTTTTTTAGCCTGTCTTTTCTTAAGTTTTTTAAACTTTCTTCTTTTCTTAAAACTTTCAAAAGATTTACTAGTTGGTTCTATCTTTTTATCTTCAAAAGGTTGGCTGGTAGTTGCCCTTGTTTTCAAGACTTTATTTTCTTCCTCAAGTAATTCCAATTTTTTCCTAAGTGATGCAATTTCTTCCTCAATTTTGGTTGGTTGACCTCCTAATGATTTCAATGACATATTTAGTGATTCCTTATCTATTATACCTGTATTATATAGTATCTTTCATGTCAGACATTTTTTCTCTTTTCTTTATACCTAAAAATATTTTTATTTAATATAAAAAATTATTACTATAAATATAAAGCAATGATTCCGTGTCAGTTCCTAAAGATCAGTTCCAACGGTATTTGTACCAAAAAAACTGTTAAAAATTCGAAATATTGTAAAGTTCATAAAAATAGAATGAAAACTTGTAAAATTCTACTTTTTTAAATTGTGGATTGGGTACTACTGCCCAATTTCAAATTTGTTGTAAATGCGTTGCTTCAACACTTAGAAAATATAACGAATATTGGTATTATAAGGATTATAATAAAGAATGTTTAACATTTAGACGTATTGAGTATTTATAGTTTAACCTCTATTTTGTAATAAAATTTAAACAACCAAATTTAAAACATTTTCACAATTCAATCTTAAAATCTTGGGTTATTTAGCGCCTGGGACATGCTAAATAACCAGTTTAATTGGCTTAATTTTCAGTAAACTGAAAATTTTTGTGTGGTGATTTTAGATTATTTGGGGTGATTTGGTTGTGGTCCAAAACCCCTATAATACATATATATTCTTGAACCAACCGCCCCTTTCATGGTTTCAGAAGGTGCAATCATAGAGTTCCACGAGGTTGTCCGATCATGGTATAAGAGAAAGAAAGGAGTCAATCAACAAGTGCCCTGTAACACAAATAATGTACTTCGCCTAAGCCAGAGAAACTAGAGAATAAACCTTAAAGGGAACGACAAGACACGATTTAAACGCGAAATAGCAGATACAAATGCACTTACTGCCTGGGTGAAAACAATTTTTGAAATTATCGAACTATGGATACAATTTTATGAATCTAATTCCTCTCTGCTTCCACGGCGGTCATCTCACAATTTACGGATCACCTGAAGAAGAGAATCCAACATTGTCATACTAGATTTGCTCTAGTTTCTGCAGACAGAACCTCCAACGATATCATTATTACTCGATAGCTCAGTGGTTAGTTCCCTGGTACGGTAATACAGAGACCCTGGGTTCGAGTCCCGGTTGAGGAACGATTTTTTCACCTACTGTTATATTTGGGGGCTGCTCCGGGATCCAGGACCGTGTCTGTTAGCAAGAAATAGTATGAAAATAAGTTTGACATCTGGCCTGGAGTTAACTCCACAGAAATTCAGGGACGAATTTCAGTCCGGTGGGGGTGTATATAACCGGGTACAGGTAAATGGTGAATAATCGATTCCTAACCGTATGCACTCGATAGCTCAGTGGTTAGATCCATGGTACGTTAAACCAGAGACCCTGGGTTCGAGTCCCGGTTGAGGAACGATATTTCAGCACCTGTTATTTTTGGGGGCTCGTCCGGGAGCCAGGACCGTGTCTATTAGCATGAAACAGTATGAAAATAAGCCTGACAGCCGTCCTGGAGTTAACTCCAGTAGAAATTCAGGGACACATTTGAATCTGGTGACGGTGTATGTAACCGGGTACAGGTAAATGGTGAATAATCGATTCCTGGCCGTATGTCCTCGATAGCTCAGTTGGTAGAGCGCTGGTATGGTAAACCAGATTCGAGTCACGGTTGAGGAACGATTTTTTCACCACCTGTTATATTTGGTGGGAGTGGGGGTGCCATTTGGCGCCCAACGGGGTACCGTGACTGAGTATGTCACGGTTCAAGGATATCTAACAGGTAGATTGATGTTGCTTTTGTCCGACCGGTTAGCTCAGTTGGTAGAGCAACGGAATGGTAGTCCGAAGGTCCCGGGTGCGAACCCCGCCCTTCCGTGACATTTTGCGCCCAACGGGGAACCGTAACTGAGTAAATCCGAGAATCAGTCGAAATGATTCTCTGTACGCATGGAAATTCAAGGTAGAATTTCAGTCTTTAGGGGAAATGTGTCACGGTTTATGGATATCCAACAGGTAGATCAATGTTGAATTGTCCGGCCGGTTAGCTCAGTCGGTAGAGCATCGGAACGGTAGTCCGAAGAACGGAACGGTTCGGAATGGTTCGAGCCCCGGTCTGGCTGCACATTTTTTCTAGCCCTGTGCCATTTATACAGAAGAAATTTGCTAGGGAAAAGGCCAACTTTTTTGCTTGTAATAATGTCAGGGATATCTTTACAAACGCCCCTAATGATCAGTATAACATGTATGTGGACGCCGATGTTTGTAGGGAGTTAGCTTTACTTTTAGATAACATCTTTATTGGATACGGTAAAACTGTCAAATTGTTGGTATTATCGCCGCAACGAAAACCTACTGGGTTTTCTGACCGTTTTGCCTGTTCATTTGTAAACTGCGGTCTGTCTCGTCCTTTGAATTCTGGTATGACCGGCTGTATACCTTTCTGAAGTCACTGCTGACGTTAAAGCTTCTGTCAGCCATCACTTTTTCTCCAGGTTTAAATCCATCTAAAAGCTCTTCATTACTGAGGGTATTGCGCTTGTCTGAGGCACGACCACTCCAAGCCCTGAGACATAGTTTACTGCTAAATTAGGTGAAAGTCCGACCAGAAATTTAACCATGTCATGGTGTTTGTAGTTCGAGAAAGTTGTTGTTCGTGATTCCAGTTTGGAAGCTCTTTGCAGCATCAGTTCAGTACAATCCAGAACTATCTTGAGATTTTGAAATGTCTCGTAGCACTCTGCGATTTCACTGTCTGATTTTTGCATTTCAAAAAGTAGTTTAATTCAATATTAGGAAATTGATCCAGGTTGAAAATATTGATGAGATCTGCCCATCACTTGTGTCAAATGTTTGGGACAAATTTTCATTGAAATTTCCTGTCTTCAATTTTACTAACACAATGAAAACCTCGTCTTCACACTAGCGTTCGTTTAGTGCAGTGTGGCGGCTGTAAAAAGTCTCCCCGTGCTACGAATCAGTAGTGTTATTTTTTACTGGTCCTTTGGGACCAACGAGCCCAATAATATAGGTGGCTTTGAAGTAGAATACCGCTTAAGCCGGTGCTAGGGGGCGTGAGAAGTGTTGCTTCTTTCATTACTTCTCATGAACAGACTCAATAAAACCGAGACTGCTGCTTTATTCTCTTAATTGTGTTAGTTGCTCTCAAAGGATCACCTTTATCAGTACTTATTCGAAGGAAATTTGCGTGATGGGCCTTTTGATCAAGATGAATTTGTAACATTTGTAGAACTACCTCTCCAGTAACAGAGATTACCGTCATTGCATCTGATTCTTAAGTTCTGAGCCATGAACACCTCATAATTGGGCAAATTTGTCCAAAATTGAAACTTGCTGGGATTATCTTTCACGTTCTCTAGTCTGAGGAGTTTTGATTTTAAGTTCCAAGTTTTCATCCTGCAAACTCTGATTTTCACATGCAATGCCTGTCACTGTATTTGTTGTCTTTACATAATCATAGTCTGTATGCACATTAGTTACGTCCTCAGTTTTCTCTGGGCGACCAAAGCGGACTGGGACTATCAGTGGAACTTGGGTGTTTTTTCTTTCCTGGAGGACTTGTCAGATGATGGGTTTATGATGACTTGACCTACTAACAAAAATATATTATGTAAAAGCTGTGGCAGCAACATATATAACGCACGCAACTAATAAGCCGCTATACTGGTACTCTGGTAGCAATTTAAACATTTTGAATCTGATCTTTACCAAGCTTGACAAGATTCGTAATATCAATGAAAGCTCGGATGAGTTTGAAAAAGGCCAATTATTGTTAATAAAAAACAGAGTTATGACCTTTGATTTTAAAGGGACATATGGCAATCTTGAAGTGTTTATCAATCACTGAAAGAGCGTCTCGATGCATTTATCCAGTGTCATTTTTACTTTAAACCTGCTCGCATATAATTAAATAAAATGTTTTTTAAAAAAACATGATTGCCGTGTGTCCCTTTAATGAAAAATGCCATATGTTGCGATGTTTGGACAAACAACCTCATGCGACTGCATGATTGCACCTTCTGTAATTGTTTTCTTTTTGGCTGGAACTGCAATGGTTGTTCAGTACACTTCTGGATACATATACATCCTGAGGTGTTTCTAATTATGTTGTTGTTTTTTTTAAAAAAAAAATACAATTCTATATAGATGTATAGTTTCTAATTTCTCTGAATGTATAGTTTATTGTTAGAGATTTCCATTTGATTTGATGTACATTTGATTTGATGTACCTTTATCTACACTGTCTTGTCAATTTAAGCGCTGAAGACAGGATAATAGCCAGGTTGTGTACACTTAAAACTCAGAATGCCATATTGCCTACTGGCCGTTTTATGAGTCGGTAACCCTGTCTTGACAACTCTTTGCGTTTAGTATTGCCCATTTCGTTGTAAAGTTAAATTTCTCTTTGTTTGCGTTTTCGTGCGGATTTACGTTGACATTGCGTTAGGGTGCTGGCGGTATTCTACTTTAAAACCACAAAGAGCGAGTCTGATGATCCGAAAGGGATTACATTATAATCTAAAGAAAGGTGGAATATAATCCTATTAGTACAGATAACACATATTATTTTGCTTAATAAACACACCACTATAACGTATACACTGCAGAGTATTAACCCGTACATGTTAGTTTTCTCATATAGCACGAGTTTCTCCCCTTAAACCACAGTAGCATGCTGCACAGCGTGTATATTCAGTATGGTATACCGTTAAAAAAATGGACCAGAGAGATAATTGAAGTTAATGGAATATGCGTCGTAATGTTATTATGCATGTACCATTGAAAAGATACACTTGTGTTACTTTAAAACTTTATTAAATCGAAAATAAACTGACATAGAAATTATACCGTAAATGACCAAGGTGTCAGAGTTAAAATCGTTCAAAACTTTTGATAATAAAATGTGACACAATACATATCATCAGTTTGAAATGCGTTGATCATTGGACCCTAGATGTTTCGGCACCCATTTATATTTGAGTAGTATATAATGAAGTAAAAAAGTAAAGTAATTAAATATTTTCTATAAGATCACTTGTAATTCATTTAAGATGCAAAGTTGATTGCCTTAACGGCAACTCGGAAGCGGTTTTGAGCCTGAATACAACTAAAACATAAACAGAAATAGGGCCCATATGATAATCACTTGCAAAACTTAAGTAAATATGACTTTTATATTATATTGTAGCATGGTCACTGAAATTCCCTTTGTAATAGCTCAGGTGTAAATCGTTTAATTGAAAATACTTGAATATGTTCCCTTTAACATGTGTAATAATGTATAGCTAAGACCAAATAAAAACTTATCTGTATTCTTACAGTATCTTCTTCACTTTACCTTCCTGTCATCTCCATATCGACGACTACAGGTAAGTGACTTGAACAAAGCCTCCACAAACTAACCCATTATTAAACATCGTCTACACGCATTCGTTATACTTTTCTTGTTTACATTTATTTTCTTCGTATCCTAGCATCATATACTTTATAAGTATATGCTAACATATAGTTTTATGTTGATTTTAAATATATAACCATTTGTTAATTTCTTCCGTCTTACGTCACGTTCAGTTTTTATGCATAATAATACATTACTTCTTGGCTGTATCAACAGTGCCTATAAGCGGGTGGTCAGTAATGACCACATACTGTGATAATTGCCCATTAGCTTGCAACACTAGCATGCTTCAATGTCACATGAATTTGGGGATTTAAGTTTCATATTTCAATTATATGCTTATTATCGCCCGGTTTACGTCCCCATCCGACGGACGAGGCTAAGGAAAAGTGTCTTGCCCAAGAACACACCGACGGAACTCAGTGGCACCACGGAGGATTGAACCCGGGGCCTTCGGTTACAAATCCGCCGCGCTACCGACTATTTAAGGGTATGCATATGAATTATATATTTTTGTGTCGTCAGGTAAACAAGTTTTTTAATAAAAACGTATCAAATATACCTCATATAAACTTTTAGCCTAGTCACATGCAATTATTTTTATATCAAGCTGCTCGTTTTGTTAAGACCTTTCATCTAATATAAAATTAAGTTTTTTACTGTAAGCTCAAAAAACATCATACCTCTCCGTTAAAATCTTGACAGCCGGTGTGCATGTAGAAAAATGCACCGTGAAATTTACTCAATCTCAATAATTACCTACAGCTAGTGTTACCTCCAATAACCATTGACTATAACAGAGATTATAGTCAGTATTATTGGAGAGCACTGTAATAACAACACATAAATATATATTTTTTTAAACTTTAATATATTTGGCAAATATTGGGCGTGGCATGGATTGAATGTTTAACAATTGGGCTGCCGGTAAGCACAAAAGACCAGTATGGCAAGCCCTTACAGCAGAAAGCATTACTTGAGCAATAACGCAAATTGAATATTACAATATTAAGTACATAAATACATGTGCACCAAATTAAATGTTCATTATGAAAGCAACTTTTCTGATAAGCATTTAAGCAAGTGTTGAAAGCACGGTTGATATTCAAGCATAATTACAAGTGCACCGAATTCAATCAATTTAAAATGTTTTTTAGCAATTCGTACGGACATCAAATTTGTATATAATTTATGTTTAGATTACAATTCAGTCTCTGGGTATACAGGAGCTGAATAAAGTTAAACTGAAACGTATATGTCCTTCCTTTCACACCTTCGCTGCCCGCCATATGGATGGGTGCCCAAACACTCCAAATCCTAGAGTGTTCAGGCTCCCATCCACCGCCAAAAATAGGGGAAACATTTTTTGGCAGCAGCGAAGAGTGACCACCAAAAGCAAAGTATCCTAATGCCACGCCCAAAACAAAACCGGTCCAAAAAGGAATATAGTTTCCTTATCACTGCCTACTTTTAGTGAAAATTCGGCGGACACGCGCATCATTGAGTGTCCAGGCTCCCATCCATCGCCAAAAACGGAGGAAACAATTTTTTGGCAGCAGCGAAGAGTGCGTATCAAAAGCAAAATATCCGAATGCCATGCCCAAAACAGAAACGGTGCCAAAAAAGTATATATTTCCTTATCGCTGCCCACTTTTAATGAAACATTCAAATCCAGCCGGAAACAGGTTAAGAAACAAGTTATTCCCCATATTTGATAAATGAACACCATCCGGTTCAAGACAGGTATCATCAGCCTGAATGTATTCTTGTAGCAGAAAATGGCCCCCAATAACTAATATCGCCGTAACAGCTTAACTGTTTAGTCACTTTCTGGCCCTTTCTTTTGCAAAAGGGTAGTTAGGCTAACGCCATGAAAGCCTAGAAAGTATAGGAGACCAAATAACGACCACATTATATAAATTGACTCCAAAAACTCGGTCAGAAGCCTAACATGCTTTCTAAGAACCTTTAATGGGTATTTCTCTAAACCAGTTCCCAAGGATCACATGAGTTGATGCATCAGACATTGACAATATAAATAAATGTCAGAAAAATATGCAGTATGTAAAGGCTTGAGGAAGATTGTAACCTTTAATGTGTGGCGTCAAACCCAAATTGATTGTTAAACGTTTCGAAGTTGTCATAAATAGCAGCAGAAATAAAAAATAATATAAGTGTAAAGTGTACATGTTACTCTATTTCAGACCTTGAACATTGAATGGTTTCTGATGAAGCATGTATCCTTTCCTCCTGTTTCGTGTGCCACAGTTATTTCATTTCAGTCAGCAAACAACTGATATACATTTGTCTGTATATAATATGCACATTTACCCAATTGTAATAACTTTTGCCACTTTGATAATCAAGTTTATGTCTATTCTGAACAGGTCTTTAACTGCATTTTGACCTTTAACCTACGATCGGTTCTTAGACTTGTGTATAAATCATAAAAGCTAAACCATGTAACACTCCGACAGCAATACACGAAGAACATGTATCCTTTTCAAGTAAACTAGCCCGCATTAAAAAAGTTAGCCACACAACTGTGTAAACTCCCTTCAACTAATACAGAAAGATGTCATGTGATGCTGACTAGTGGAACGACATTTATCTCATTTATCACCTTCTTGTATGACAACCTAAAACTTGGAGGAAATGTGTTATTAAAATACAATTTGCAACCTGCCCAGGTTCTATTGTGCAATATACCTTTTGGAGTTTATATAACTTTGACTATGACTATTGACTATAAACCCCAGAGCTAAACAAACACACACACACACACTCTGTAGTGTGGAACCCTGCAGAGAAGTTGTTATTTTGAATCGACACAGCAACGAAGGGTTTTATAAGTTGGTGATCATGCACTAACTGGTTTAAAGGGCTGTGTATTGACTAGGGACAGGCCGAAAAGAAACAGATAACTTAACTTCAATGAACCCCTTGCAAAAATACCTAGTGCAGTATAAATAAAACATCAACCTGGTGCAGGATAATGAAACCTCATCGATCTAAAAGGATTGGCCCAACAATAAACCAATGATCAAATGGAATACCCTTAAATTGAGGCATTATGATAAGTATGTAACTTTTGTCCATGTTTTGAATATAGGACTCTATGGTTACACAAACTGAAATATAGGGCAAAATGTTCGAGAGAATGAAACAAAATAAATCTTGAAAGAAGTGATAGAGATCCAATCATAATTAAGCATAAGCAGCAACAGCATTCGTATATAAAAATCTGTAATGAAGACATCATTGTACGCAAACTGAATAATTGTAAAGCTGATCGCTAGACGAAAAGCATTGGATGTTTTATAAACAGTCAATTTAGAAGAAAGGAGGCATGAATTGATTTTAAACTGTTAAACAGTATTAATTCAAATGAAAAATAATGCCAAACCCAAGACAATGCTTCCGTACTATCATAGACGCACGCCCCGACAGTATGACGTAACCTACCGCTCTGGGTCATGAATATGCATTGCCTCCATTGTCAGAACAACAACTTTTATTAGCAACAACAGTCAACGGCAGCAAGTTAAAATTAGCTGATATCAACAAACTGTTGAGATATACTTATCCGCAGTAAGAAAACATATTGCCTAAACACTCCAAAAACACGATTACACCAACAGCCTTGGAGTTAAATAATAGCAGCAGGAGCTGAAAACATAGTGCACAACAACGATAATGATAACAGCAGGCTAACATTATGGCGTAATAGACATTTCTCCATCAAGTAGATGGTTTCCAACAGATTATTCCTCTATAAATGGTTTTCATAATAGTTATTAAATAATATTTGCAGTAGCTATGGACATCATCCGCAGAATGACAACAATTATATTTAGCTCTGCCTTGAGTCGAATAATAATATTTTTCTAATGTGACTCACTGTTATTTACAGTTTTAATTGCCTCTCGAATGACTCAATAATTATTATTATTTTCATTGTTTTTGCAAATTGAATCAATTTGAGTTGAAAATGTAGTCTAACTACTGTCATTACAAACCGGATATTGTTTTTATTTTGATACCATTTTCAATTTCCTAGTGTGAACTGTTTGCAGTAACAAACAATCTACCGCCACCATATCTACAATGAACTTGCAATTCGCATACGCCTGGTGGAAAAAAGATATGATAATTTTTTATTTATTTATTTATTTTTTTTTTTTTTTTTGGTGATTTTTGCATTATCTACGACAACAGCATTATAAAGCGTATAAAAATGAGTCCTGTTTCCCGGAGGCTGTGATCTGTTCCTCTATCTGACGAACGTCTTGTGTACGGCCTTTTCTGCAACCAATCGAGTCACTCAACGATATGTGACGTCACTGAATAGCTGAACGTACACCCTTTTGATCTGCTGGGAGGCAACCACTGACTTTTCCAGGTGGGATCATCAACCACGTTACCGGCAGAGAACTAACCATCGAACTGTTCGGCTCGCTTTCCACGACTCATTATCCAGTGTGATTATGAAAACAAAAAAGAGGCGTACAATGTATAAACCTAGCACAAATGAGTACAGATGGAGGACAAATGAAAATAAAATCCTAAATAGAAATACCAACTTATTGTAATAACTGATTGTGCAGACTTCATGTAGATCTAGTCTGTTTATTTTTATTTTATTGATTCTTTTTTTTTTTTTTTTTTTAATAACTTTTTTTTTTTTTTTTTTTTTAATATTATTAGCATTATTATATATATATTATTATTATTACATTTATTTAATTATTATTATTACCCCACTATTATTATTATTCCCAACACCCAAAAACTCCCTCAGTCGAAACGCACCGAGACACATAAAGATGCTGTAGCATTTAGATATGATATACACTTTAGATTCCTTTAGCCAGCCAGTATATTTCCATTGACTGATATATAACCCCCAGAGGGCAAGGCACACTGCCTGTAGTATTTTGGAAGAGATTGAAATCAGTTCACATACGATCATCACTAAATAAAGATTCACTATTACAGACGTCTTGTTCTTTAAACACACCCATAAAGCGTTACACTTGCAACAGTCCTAAACATATTCAGTTAAAAAGTAGTCTAGCGAGACGCAACACAACCACATTGTTCTAATTTAGCATATATATAGAAACAGCTGATTGACCCACTTAGCGCGAACAGAGTGCAGTAAATTCCCCAACCTGCATACAACACCAGTAAACAGTTATTACTGTACAAATATTCCATTGAAATATATCCAAAAGCATTAGTCGTACAATTAAAGACTAAGTAAAAACAACCCACTGATCAAAGAATATGAAGTTGCCAATGTTTACCATTGCAAAACGACCCCGATATTGATGACGTCACTCATAAACTACACAAGATGATATTCACCGATCAGGTTATTTAGTAACAGCGTGGGAATTAACAGCGTGGGGAACTATGACTAACTCCACATTTCGGCAATATTAATTAAATGATTTATGAGAACGTTTATTTAAAGTAAATATCAATGAGAAAGGGAATCTCACAGGATATAAACAAAGGAAGAGACGAAATAAAGCTTATGTTAATAAAATTGAAAGAAAAAGTTGGTCTGACGAGAATCGGAAATGGCCGTCAAACAAAGGAAAATAGAAAACGTTATTTGCATCCTGCCACAACGTGAACATCTGTATGAATAAATTGAAACGAATACGACCTAATCGAAGCTAAAATCACGAGCAACAGGATTATTACAAAATCATAGATCCTGCGAGTCTAATTTCAAGGAAATTAAGTTTTTTACTGTAAGCTCAAAAAACATCATACCTCTCTGTTAAAATCTTGACAGCCGGTGTGCATGTAGAAAAATGCACCGTGAAATTTACTCAATCTCAATAATTACCTACAGCTAGTGTTACCTCCAATAACCATTGACTATAACAGATATTATAGTCAGTATTATATCACTTAAGTAAAGATTTAACATATCATTTATATAATTTCCCATTTGTTTAACGGCTTTTTACTGTCGAATTTAAAGAAAAAAAAAAGTAAAATATTTTTTTCAAGTGGCTCGACAACAAAAATGCACAATTTTAATATATGTTAGAGAATTTAATTTCCTATCGGAATCTAAAATAAATAATAATCTTGTTTTATTGACCACAATACCCTTCGAAAAAGACGTCATGAAGTTAGCGACGTTAGCGGTATTTGTATTAAAGATTTAGTGGTGATATATCAAAATTATTATTTTAATAATAACGCTCACCATATTAATAGTGATAGAAACCTGCTAGATCGACTGCTGGATCTTAACAAATCGTCAATTTAACTCACCTAGAGCACGAAACTGGTGCATATTTTAAGAAAGGTCCATTTTGTAACGCTAACATGAAACAGTTACGATGGTTACATATCAACTGTCAGTTGTAAAGAAGACTGCAAATTCATTTGAAAAGAAGTTTTACTAACAATGGTTGCGTTTGATAATTTTGAACATTGCCAATTGTTCTGGACTATTTACATAAGTTACATTACAGTCACACTAAGGTTACACATAGTTATATCTACAATTTATAATTTACTTGCATTCCCTTCAAAACTGTGGTTACAATGATTACAGTTGATATACATGCGTCAGTTTTTAACATGAAGCATGAAAAAAGGTTTTAGGTACTTAAGTTACACTCCTGTTACGCCTTAATTATACTGAGTTACCTTATGAATATACACATTGGTGGTAAGTTCTGTTCTGTTTATATACAAATCTTGGTTACAGTGGTATCATTGCTTCCATTTAGTAATTTAAAAATTGTCCTTTTTCTTTTAGACTAGTTGCATTTGTTACCGTGCAGATACACTGTGGTTACACATAGATACGTCTAAAGTTTCTATTTTACTTGCATTCTCTTCAAAACCTGGTTACAATGTTTACTTTATTATAAAAGGCAGTTTTAAAGTGAAACATGAAAACAGTTGGTCCGTACGTAAGTTACAATCCAGTTACACCTTAATTACATTGAGTTACATACAGATTATACACATTGATTCTATGTTCATGCGTGTTTTATATAAAAAGCCTTGTTACAATGGTTACAATAGTTACGTTTGAGAATTTAAAAAAAAAAGAAGCCTTTTTTTCTAGAGTAGTTACATCATTTACATAACAGTTCCACTACAGTTACACAGCGATACATGTAACGTGCATTATCTTCAAAACGTGATTACAATGGTTACTTTTGTTATAAAAAGAAGTTTTAAAAGTGAAACATGAAAACAGTTGCTCGGTACATACGTTACAATCCAGTTACATCTTAGTAACATTGAGTTACATAAAGAATATATATGTATATATATATATGTGCTTATGTTATCCTGGTTACAGAGGATACATTGTGGCTACATTTGATAATTTGAAACATTGTCCTTTTTTCTAGACTAGGTACATCAGTAACATAACAGTTACACTATGGTTACACAGGGATACATCTAAAGTAGTTCCTATTTTACTTGCAGTTTCTTCAAAACGTGGTTACAATGGTTACTTTATTATAAAAAGCAGTTTTTAAAGTGAAACATGAAAACAGTTGGTCCGTACGTAAGTTACAATCCAGTTACGTAGAGAATTTAAAAAAAACACCTTTTTTTCTAGAGTAGTTACATCAGTTACATAACAGTTACACTACAGTTACACAGCGATACACATGAATAGTTGCTATTTAACGTGCATTCTCTTCAAAACGTGGTTAAAATGGTTACTTTTGTTATTAAAGGCAGTTTTTAAAGTTAAACTTGAAAATAGATGCTCGGTACATACGTTACACTCCAGTTACACCTTAATAACATTGAGTTACATAAGGAATTATATTAATTTATGTATCTGTGTTTTTATTTTATTCAAGAGGTTACAATGGCTACATATGATAATTTAAAACATTGTCGTTTTATCTAGACTAGTTGCATCAGTAACATAACAGTTACACTATGGTTATACATAGTTACATCTAACATTCATAGTTTACTTGCATTCCCTTCTAAACCCGGTTACAATGGTTACATTTTATAAACATCAGTCTGTTCTTAACATAAAGAATGAAAACAACTTTTATGTACAAAAGTAACACTACGGTTTCAATTTACTTATCGTCGGTGTGTTCTTGGGCAAGACACTTTACCTTAGCCTCGTCCGTCGGATGGGGACGTAAACCGGGCGGTCCCGTGTATCGGTCTATCCTCCGAGCACGTTAAAGAACCATAGGAATCTATTCGATAATAAGAGTAGGGCAGGTTCCCGGATTCCTATGTATCCTTCCCCTCTCTCTGGGGCGGCTCTAAATAACCTATACTGTGTTGATGAGCCGTTAAACAACATTCAATTCAATTCAATTCACCTTAATTACATTGAGTTACATAAATAACATACACATTGCATTTCATCCTGCGCTTTTTATAAATATGATGGCAACAGTGGTTACAATGGTTACATTTGATAATTTAGAACATTACATTTTTTTCTAGACCCATCGTTACATCTAGAATTCATATTTGTCTTTCATTCTCTTCAAAACGTGTTTTCAGCATCATATGTTAGTTTTTTTATAATATATCACGGTTACCGGATTCCTGTCTTCTGCACACCTGTCGGGCGACTCTAAACAATGATTACTGCAATATGTTGATAAGCCATTAAATATTTAAAGTGTAAAATCCTACCTTGTACATGTAATGTCTTACAGTGGAAGACAAACGGAAGGAGGCTTACCAAGGAGTTAAACCAATTAATCCACAAATATAATCCACTGCGAATTTAAATGCATAACCAATAATTTAAATCAATATTCCTATTGTTCATATGTCAGCAGTCCCAAATAGTTTATTTCAATGAAAACCGGACGACACGCATGTGACTTGTACTTTTCAAACACGTCATGATGTTGGTTCTTATGTTTGAAATACTTTACAGATAGATATTTTTTTTGTTTAAACTTTTACAGTTTCTAATGATTACATACATAATTTGCTATACATAATTATAATCACATGAAAGGTTACACATATATCTACACACTCTAGTTCCTACATATAATCAGTAATTAATCATAGATCATATCAATCACGTCTGTTAATCAATCTGTAAAAGAATTCTAATACTTGTTCAGCGGGAGTGTATAGTGAATTTGGTAGATACCCATTGTATATATCACTTTATTAAAAAATTATTAAATATTGGAGTAAATGTATTAATACTGATAATGTTATATTGAAAATTATGTATAAAATATCATACGAAGACTATTGTTGGTCGAACAAATCGTACTAGTAACTGATAAAACGTTTATAGTCTCATTTAAACAACGCCTAGTTTTCGGGGGCATATAATAATCGCACCGTCCGTCTGTCCGTCCGTCCGGATTCTGTCTGTCTGTCTGTCTGTCCGTCCTCATTCCGCTTTTCGTGTCCGGACTGTACCTTCAAAACGCCTGCATGGATTTTTGATTAACTTGGCACAAGTGATCACCATAACAAGACGATGTGTCGTGCGCAAAACCCAGGTCCGTACCTCAAAGTTCAAGGTCACACTTGAAGTTCATAGGTCAAAAACAGGTACGCAATTTCGTGTGCGGACCGTAACGTCACAACCCCCGCAGGGATTTTTAAGTAACTTGGCACAAGTGACCATCATAACAAGACGATGTGTCGCGCGCAAAACCCAGTTACGTACCCTAAAGGTCAAGGTCACACTTGAAGTTCATATGTCAAAAACAGATACGCAATTTCGTGTCCGGACTGTAACGTCACAACCCCTGCAGGGATTTTTAAATAACTTGACACAAGTAATCACCATAACAAGACGATGTGTCGCGCGCAAAACCCAGGTCCGTACCTCAAAGGTCAAGGTCACACTTGAAGTTCATAGGTCAAAAACAGGTACGCAATTTCGTGTCCGGACCGTAACGTCACAACCCCTGCAGGGATTTTTAAATAACTTGGCACAAGTGACCACCATAACAAGACGATGTGTCGCGCGCAAAACCCAGGTCCGTACCTCAAAGGTCAAGGTCACACTTGAAGTTTATAGGTCAAAAACAGGTACGCAATTTCGTGTCCGGACCGTAACGTCACAACCACTGCAGGGATTTTTAAATAACTTGGCACAACTGATCATCATAACAAGACGATGTGTCGCGCGCAAAACCCAGGTCTTCAAGGTCAAGGTCACACTTGGAGGTCAAAAGTCAAATTGTGTCCGGTCAATAACGCTGGTATTCATGGACTGATTTTCAAATAACTTGGCACAAGTGCTTACCACAACAAGACGATGTGTCGCGCACAAAATCCAGGTATGTGGCCCCAAGGTCAAGGTCACACTTAGAGGTCAAAGGTCAAATCGTGTCTGGCTATGCCTGGACGGATTTTAAAATAACTTGGCACAAGTGCTCACCACAACCAAACGACGTGTCGTGCACAAAATCCAGGTCCGTGGCTCCAAGGTCAAGGTCATACTTAGAGGTCAAAGGACACTTCGGGGCCATTTATTACTTACAGTGATATTTCTTGTTAATACTGTTATACATAAATGGTTCTCAGATAAAGAAAATATTAAGGTTCTTAATTTATACAATATTAGTAAAGCATTGTTTGGATATGAACGATCCCAGGTGACTTACATTTCGTGTTCCCGCCTTAATTCCATTAAGATGGGAAAGCTTATATTACCAGGTTTTTATAGCGGATATTTCGACAAAAATACCTGTTTAAAACATTTTAACGAAATAATGTGATAACCTGTTTAAAATTATTACAAATGCACATTTTTTAGGCCGAAATTAAGATTTTTGTTTCATACCCCAGCCCACCCCGTTTTTGCTTCTTGGAGAAGGGGTTAGATGGGGTATGAAAGTTAATACTCGAACTACGTAATGATAACATTAATTTATAAGATGCGCTTAACTTCGCTTCATTACGAATACAAACTGGGCGTTATGATACAAACTTCCTAGGGAGAATTATCGCATAAGCAACTATCCTCCAATTGCGCGCGAAACCGAAACCGCTTTGATGAATCTTGTTTGGTAAATCCGTACGTTATAATGAAATGCTAAAACTGAAAACAGATTTTAGCAATAATGTAGTTATGTATAGCTGTATAGCATTGATTTATTGATATTATAAATGAATCTGAATGAATAAGAAATAATTAGTGATATATAAAAGAAACATATAAGATACACAATCTGTATTAAACTAAAAAAGAGGTGTGTTTCCCCCAGCAGCTCTAAATAAAATAGGGAAGGTGGGTAGGGATGTGTTTTTTTTGCTTAAAAACGTTTAGGGTCGATCGGCCGAGGGGAAACACACCTATTTTTTTGGCCTTATCTCAATAAATCTGAGGCCTTAAACGGGTTTGATTCTATTTTTGTGACCCATAGGGATCTGTACAACAAACATTTCTATGTGTTTACTCAGTTTATTAGCTTTCGGCCAAAGGCCTTCATCAGAATAAACATTTACCACCAAACCACTACAGTATTGCTCAATCCAATGTATTTAAGATACATTTTATTTTTTAACATTCATGGCACTGAATAACATCAGGTCACGTGCAAAGTAAGTGAATCCAGATGGGATTGTTAACTTTGCTCGCGACCTGATGCTATTCATAGTCACATGAATAAAATGTATTCTTTATATTTATATTATTATTGTACTCAATCAATAGCCATATGTCCCGTTTCTCAACCATTTCCTTCTCTAAATTGATAAAAATGCAGAATAACACCTATATGTATCACGGCAAATGGGACAAACGTTTAGCATCGCCTTCCTAACCTTTTATGGTATACTCACGTCACACGTCACTTGTTTTTTTCTTGAAACGTCATAGTTTTAACTGCGCGTGAAGCAATTAAAATGTGATTTATGGTCAAATGGATGTTTCTAGTTTTGTATGTGTTATACAAGTACTTACATTAGAAATGTAAATATATAATGAAATGATGTCAGCGTCATCATGAACAAAATAATAAATTGAGTAAACAAACAGAAATATTTAATAGTCATCAATATTTTGAGAGTGTATTTTTAATGTGGTTTATTGTTTAATCTAGTTACCAAGTTAATATAAATCACTTGGTAAATACAAATAAATTGTGAATGCCTGGTCTTTATGAATATTTTAACCCTTGGGTAAATTTTAATATTAAAAGCCTTAATATGTCTTGAAATCATTGAATTTAAATCTGTCCTTCAAAGCCTGCAAATGGCAAAACATTATCTGTGACCAGTGTACACAAGAACAGCTTTTGATTAGTTATATATTGTCAGCAGGTTTATTAAGTTTATTTACTATTGAATGTTTTATTTATTTTATGAAATAACAGTTAATGCATGGAACATTGAATACACACCTTGTTCCAAGGTCCAGCCAAGGTTCTGTTTCAGCCATCCAAAGTTAAAGGAAAAAACAAATTAACAAAAAAAAAATCCTTACCCTACCTATTTTTTTGAAGATGTTACCCGAAACAAACACTTTTTTAGGCCTGATCTGTTGTCATTCGTAGCATCATTGACCGAAGTGTTCCGAATGATCCGTCTTGAATCTGCACCAATCCATCCCGAGAGTAGGATTCGCGGTTTCTCAAATCTTGTTCAGGATTTATCAAAACTGTTGTAAACAAACTGTATGGATTTTTAATCCAGTTCCGGTTTCATTGTAAACAAACACGACCTTATTTTAAGACGCAATTTCATCATAGTTTACCATGCTCTCAGTACCTTCGGTACTTTGATTTAAAGAGGGGATCTGCAACATCTGTCTTGTATTTGTAAATGTTATTCAATTTATAATATTATCAATACTATTGACATACGGAAGGACGGACAACCACACACCATAATACGTTCCGTTATTCAAACGGGTGTATAATAAAATTATTAATATGTACTTCGATCTAAACACGTATACCATTCAATAAAAATTTCATTTCCTACAGTTTTGCTTATACATAGAGGATCTGACATGAGTTGTCATTTCATACAAAAGTTTATTAAACAAGTTCAGGAATGTGTTATTAAGCGAGCCTCCGGCGAGCTTAATAACACATTCCTGGACGAGTTTAATAAAATTTTGTATGAAATGACAACGAGTGTCAGATCCTTTTTATCACATGGCTCAAAAACGACAAGAAACTACACATTATTGCTTGTGGTGAATCTACATACGGCGGACTGTTACCTTCACAACATCGCCGATTCAGTGCTATATCCACGGACTCCACGGACTAAACGGGTGTTCCGGGACATTGACAAGACGAACGTACTGACACTGCACTTCAACGACCGTCTGATTCGGTCGCCTTGTATTACACATGGTTAATATTATACAATTATGGACTTTTCAGCTGTTATACATGATGTGCTATGCACCAAAAAAATCATTATTGACCGAGGCGATAGCCGAGGTCAATAATGATTTTTTGGTGCATATCAACATCATGTATAACAGCTGAAAAGTCCATAACTGTTTTATTATATAACCCTCAATTTACAATTATATAAAACAGGTCAATATCAAAAAAACAATTATATAAAACAGGTCAATATCAAAAAAACAGGTCAATATCAAAAAAACAGGTCAATATCGCTAGATATTTTTTCTAAAAAATTACTTTTTAGCCAATGAAAACGCGTCTATTTATAGGTTATATAATAAAAGGAATTACGTAATGGGTATATTATACGGAATACGAACAGTTCCATGTGATAAAATGTTACAACAAGCACATATTATATAGATAAGGTAATATCTGTGTTGCATTGGTACTTATATCGTCAAATATGTATCCCGCATAACTAAGTTGGGCGTGTTTATGTAAATAGAAGAATCGGTTTATCGTGCAGGAACACACGGGCTTGTCATATTCTGTACAACGTATAAAACTTACAACATGCGAAACGGATTTGAAGGAAGTTTAATCAGATTTCTTTTTTACATAATTTCGTCTGCTTTGAAGAATAGACACAGATACTGCGTCTAGTTATACTAAAATACAGGTTACGTATTCGCACATTGTATAGAGTGACTATACTATGAATGCATAAAAGTCCGATCCTTCCAAATTAGATACAATACAAGAGTGCTTAACGAGATTTACGACAGCCAGCTAGACCCAATGGTCGCAAATGGATATAAATGCTTTACGTGATCAATCGTCATAATTACTATTATATTGAAAAGAAAAAGAAACGCTTATTTGGGATTTCCACTACTTATGTTATGTATAATATGCTGCTTTCAATCGAATAGTACACGGCTGCTTTAGGCATTTTCGGAATTTTTTTTTAATGTTTACTCGTTCAAAGTTTCATTATTGACAGAATGCCCGTTTGGCTCAAGCAGGTGAGTCTCAAGAAGGTGGGCAAACTTAGGCTGTACAATGCTGCAATCTCTTCACATTAACTACAGTATTGAAAATGCTCGAATATTCAAAGCGGAATTTCAACATATATGCGTTTTTGTCTAATTACATACATGTAGCAATTATGTGATTAAAAGGTCTACTACTACAGCCTAACGGTATTGTTACTCTAACTAGCTATAGCTATTTTTCCTACAATCCATTCTGGGATACGTCTGTAATTTTTAATGTAAAAAAGTGTGTATTACAGTGTTTAATAGGCAAATTGATGATTATGCGTTTCTTTTTCATTTCATCTATCATCCGTTTTTGCGCACATTATGACCTATTTAAGTGTCGATGTGCCGTAAAACACCATTCATTCATTCATTCATTCATTCATTCATTCATTCATTCATTCATTCATTTATTCATTCATTCATTCATTCATTCATTCATTCATTCATTCATTCAGTCATTTATTCATTCATTCATTCATTCATTTCAGTATAGAACAATGCCCATACTTTCATTCACCCAAATATAGAGCTATAACTACAGGGTAAATAAATACAACAACCAACGATCATGTGACAATAGTGTTTACTTTCGTAATTATATTGATATAACATATAAGTTATGTTATTTGTCGCATTTGAATGAAATTCTTTTTTTTCAATAAGTGAATAAACGTACTAACTCTAGGAAACGAATTATCAATAAATTTCAGTAAAAATGGTTTTTGGAAACCAAATTTGACGTCTTAACTGTTTAAAGAAATTCCACCATTCTTTCATGATGACATCATCGAGTCTTTTAAGCAACACTGTTAAACCATTAAATGCTTTACACAAATATTTCTGACTTTTAACATTAAACGTGTAACAGATTCCACTAACGCTAAATGTTAAAAGTAATAACATGTAGCTGTAGGTACCTTTTCAACATTGTTGGTGCTACAGACCCTCTCGGCATGAATCCAGCAAGCTTACTGACAATTTTCAGGTTGTCACTTTGTTTATATCGCCGATTGATATCAAGTCTCATTGAAAGTACTTCGACTTGAGTTAATTTGTGATAACCCCGAATATATCGTACCAACTATATATCACCTTTTATGGTGTAATGTTTCAATGTTGTAAATCAGTATCTATACTATATACAGAACCGACATGTTGGAAATACTCCGCGATCCTCAACACAGGCAAAACCGGCTCTTTTCCTCTCATTCTACAAGATGTCGTGTATTTGTTCCGACGGACAATCATTCGACGGATATAAAACAAATGATGACATTGTGACATTGAATTCACTATTTTCTTGAATCTTGAGAGCCAGGAAAATGTCTGTTCAGCCGCTTGTGTGTTATACCCACCTGGCAATACCTCTGGATTATAACGCTCCCTACATATAGGTTTTTTTGTGGTTGGCAAGACGAAGTCGGTCTATAATATTTTTAATAAAAAAACACAACTTCTTGAAAGGTTCAGGTCAGAGTGGTAAATCTTGTTTGGAAGCTTTAAGGTTGTCTAAATGACACATGTTGTCATAAGCCAGGAAATATTCTTTTAATCTGTCTTCTAAGTGTTCCTCTGGTGTATTTTTCACATCCTCATAAATTACCTTGATAGTCTGTGACGGGCTTTCCGATCTGTGAACGATAATGATAAAAACTATCATTCATATACATGTATATATACACAGAAATCGGTGATTTTTCATGTCACAGTAAATAACATATTTATACAGGACAATTAATGACCATGTATGTAGTAAAGTTTGGCAAATTATTTAATCACAAGACATCAACTATAAGAAAACTCCTACGTAGAACTCTCGGAAAGCCTTTCACATATAATCGACATTAATCGACAGTCAAACCTAGGACTTTTATATATAACTTCAATCCGGATGTTAAACGTGACACTATAATATATAGCACCATCGCAAGAAATCTCGCAAAAAATGGTAATCTCACAGAAACTTTCTTGAAAAGAGGATAAGAATACATGATATGGCCTCCACCAGTCACACACAAGAAATTGCCCCTTGACCGTTGTCTTAACTTCCCTTTCACTCCAATGTCCTTGTTGCATTGTTCTTTCTCTACTGTTTCCATTTCCCAAGCTTCTATACTGCAATCCTTAATAAGATGTTCGGTACCTGCAACCAGAATGGAATATTACTGTTGTCACCATACATTGAATGTCATTTGTATTTGAACCCATTCATAGTTTTGAATAATTAAAATAAGCAAAACCCATTTTAGGTTTTAAAATAATTTAACAAAATATAAAATGATTATCTCGACTATAGTTGTTCTCACGGCGCTAATGCAGACAATATATATCACAGTTTTTAGACTTCAAGTAATTGAAAACATCTAATCGTTTTTCAACAGAACCAAGACCCTGACAATTAAATAAATAAAATACATATATATCGACCTGACAAACATACATAAGAAATACATGTACATTGGTAAATCTTCTCCGACTTAGCGTTTCGAATGCATTTCAATTAAAGGCAGCTTTTGGACTATTTTTGCCAGAATTGGTGATATGCAACATATTTTATGGTTTATTTAAAGATGCTCTTTAGTTCTAATACATTCTAAACTGAAAATATTTTTGAATATGTTTATGTCGAATTTAGGATATCCATAAATGATGATATATTTTGTGTTACTTCATAAAGATGTAAAAAGCAAATATGGATATTCTTTAATAGCATATAAACTATATAGAGGATCTTACATGAGTATTCATTATGGAATTTATTAAACGAGTTGGAAAAATTATATAAAGCGAGGCTCTTGCCGAGCATTATAGTTAATAAATTCGATAATGAATGAGAACGAATGTTAGAATGTTAGATTCTATTTATCACATAACTCACATATCGACTTTTATTGCATTTTGCCTTATTACACCGCCTAACACGCGAAACCGACATAAACTGTGGGAATTGGATCAAAGTTATTATCGAAGATTTTTGACTGCATATACTATAGGCTCATTTGCATACTTATATAACTAGTGGTACATCAAAAAATATAGAATGGTGTTATACCACTCCCGCAACATAAGTTATGTGATAAATATAAATAAACACGGGCTAAAATGAAATGGATTAGATATATCAGGTTTAATTTACGGATTTTTATTTATTTTTATTAATATCAGTAATTAATATAAATATATCCGGAAAGTTGCACGAATTTGTATTTATATCAAGTAGATAAAGCTCACCAAATGCTGAGCAACTGTGGAAAAACATATTATAGCAAATTAAAAATTCCTCAGATGTGAGCCATCTTGGAATGATGTCATCGCGCCCTCCTTACCGTGTATGAGAACTTAAATACTATGGCATATTTCGACGCAAAGTATGGACAAAACGTAAAAACATGTAAAACAACACTATTTCTTACAAGATGATACACTAACTTTGATTAAATCCTTGCAAAAAAGTAGAATTTTGCATGTAAAATATTATTTAAATACATGTAATTATTAGCCATATATAAATATATGGCGCGATGACGTCATCAATCCAAGATGGCCTCAATGGAACGTTTATTAGCGGTTTTCAATGACAATATCTTTTATATGTTTTCACATTATCCTCGATCTATCGAGTTTTATGCAAATAACGCTATTGCAAATTAATGATAGAAGCCTTTAAAGTGTGAGTCTGTTCGATACACACCCTGACCATAGTGTTGTGTCCCCGAGCAAGACACTTATCTGCATTCGTCTGCTTAGTACTGGTTCTACCCAGGAAGACATTGAGAGTGATTAAATGAGTTCAGAGAGCTTTATTTTCAACCGATGTAAAATAAATAAGTTAAAAAACTACGACGGCGTCCGCTAAATCCTGGTCATCTTCAAACATATCGTCTACTTGATTGATTATTAACGTGAAAGTTATATTTTGAAAATGTTTAAAAGTGTTCGTACAGCATGTAAATCACCTTCTAACCCCAAGCATATTTGCGATAGTTTTATGTATGATTACTTTATACTGACCTTTATATCTTATAGCTGTTTCACCGACTTGTTGTTCATCAATCTTCTGTAACCGTTCTGAAAGTTGTAGTGCTTTTTGTTCAACCATTTGTTTTGAATCCGTAGCTTAAAAAGTAAAGCAGTTTAATGAAATACCTGTTTAACTACTCTAAGGAGGTAATAATTGTTATAGTATTATTACACTGATATATAAGTAGGTATATAAGTGGAACAGGAAATGCAGCTTTCACAGAATACAGTAAACCCCAAAACACGCAGAAAGACAAACAAGAATATAACGTAATTTCGAATAAAAATCACTATTCCAGGAGGTGGAGCTAATGCGCACGCCTCCAGTGTCACCTCTCAATGGTTTTTCAATGATCTGAAAATACACTGACAGTAGTTCCCTATTGCACCTTTTTTATAATTATCCTAGGGTTCATTATTGTTGATACTATAACAACGTGTACATGATTTAAATATAAAAAACATGATTCGGATTGTTTTGTCGTGTATGCTGTTTTGAACTTCCCTTTTTAAACACATTGTTGAAAGTAATTTCCGTGTAAAATTGAACCTTTCACTACTTAACATACGAGAATTATTTCAGATAAAAAGGTAACAGTTATTATTCAGAAGTTCAACGGTCTGAAACACAAACGAAGTAAGTATTATGTATTTAATCTGACTAATTCAGATACATCTAATTATAAGCGTATTCCGTCGTGCACGAATAAATACAGTAAAAAGTAACTTCACTACGAATTACAGGAGGGCACACTTTCGAGAAAGGTACAGCCTGGAGACGGCCCTAAATGCAAGTTTCAGGGGAGGAGCTCTTTCTTGTTATTTTAAAGGAAGGGAGTTGTTTTTTATCAGAAACAAACTGGACAGAGCTTTAAGGCTCAACGCTATTTCTCTCTCTATAACTATACCGTATATAGCTCTAGGTGCCACGTTTGAGGCCCGAAATTAAGGCATTTCCAAACATCATGCGGTTTGGGACTTTTTTCTACTTAATCACTGGACATTACCCTGCCCAAAAAGGTTACAATATTTCTTTTTTCTATTGTATTAGATATATTTCTAATTTATCGTTAAATATCCCAATGTATTACAGAAATCACCGATTTTATTCAATTTTTTTAACATGTTTACCTAAAATCTCAATATTTAAGTATCGAATCCATAAATTATAAGGTGGGACACGTAGAGATGCGTTTTGAAAAAGATTCCATCAATTCAAATTGGTTCTGATAGATTCCATTATTTTTCTAAAAAAATAATTCCAGATTTCGGCGATTTTCGTCTTAAAACGCAGCGTTTCCCCCCAACACTCACTAAAGCCCCAACGCTCAGATGGCACACATGTCTCATTTTGAAACTGATTGTATGTTCTTTCATAAAATCATACCCTACAAAATTCCCCCTGGTGGGGAGGGGGGAGGGTTTCTCCTATTAGCTCACAGCCTAATGCGTTTCATTGTCTTGCATGTATATATATATCGACCTAGCCCACATAATCATGATAATGCGGTGTCAGAAAATATAGTGCACACAGAGTACATCTGCATAATGCGGTGTCAAAAAATATAGGGTGCATCAGGGTCGTAGCAAGAGTCGTACAAACAACGAAGTAAAATAAGTTGCCGGTGTAGCGGGTTTTGTTAGGTGTATTGGGTGAAGGGCTATGGTTTTGTTAGGTGTAGTGGGTAGAGGGCTATGGTTTTGTTAGGTGTAGTGGGTGGAAGGCTACAGTTTTGTTAGGGTTAGTGGGTGAAGGACTATGGTTTTGTTATGTGTAGTGGGCGAAGGGTTATGTTTCTTTTAGGTGTAATTGGTGAATGGCTATGGGCATGTTACGTGTAGTGGGCGAAGGGCTATGGTTTTGTTAGGAGTAATGGGCTAATGGCTATGGTTTTGTTAGGTGTTATGGGTGAAAGGCTATGGTATTTTTATATGTAGTGGGCGAATGGCTATGGTTTTGTTTGGTGTAGTGGGTGAAGGACTATGCTTCTTTTTTTTTAGGTGTAATGGGTGAAGGGCTATGGTTTTATTAGGCGTAATGGGCGAAGGGTTATGGTTTTGTTAGGTGTAGTGAGCGAAGGGCTATGGTTTTGTTAGATGTAGTGAGCGAAGGGCTATGAGTTTGGTTCGGTGTATTGGGTGTAGGGCTACGGGTTTTGTTAATTGTAGTGGGTGAAGGGCAATAGGTGTTGGTTAGGTTTAGTGGGCGAAGGTCTGCGAGTTTTGGTTAGGTGTAGTGGGTGAAAGACTATGGGTTTGGTTAGATATTGTGGTCGAAGTTCTGCGGGTTTTGTTTAGGTGTAGTTGGCGAAGGGCTATGAGTTGTCACCTTTAGTTTAGGTTGTTACCTTTAGTCCCAAAAGTGTTACCTTCAGTGCTGTTAGTTAAATTTAGTGCAGTTGTTATATTTAGGGTTCAGCAAGAATGTGATTTTAACTTTATAATAGAAATAGACATAGCTTTGTGAATCGTGTTGTGCACCTCGTGGTTCTCCATCTAGTAAAGCTCATTTTACCCATACAATTCATGTAAACACACCCCCACTTACTTCAAATAAGTACATGTGCACCCGATTACGAACAAAAACTAGTTTAATTTATTCAAGACTTTTTGTTTCAATAAATCTAAATCCTTAAGGGTGTTTTGGGTGGTTAGTTTTCAATTATAGTCTGTATATATGTGCAGAGGGGAGAAATATGTGTTATGTTGTAGAAATCACACCACTAACATGAACTTAATTCGAGACACTCTGAATTTTGAAAAGAATGCATATTTTTTTAATTGCTCAACCGTAAAAAGAAGAAACTTGATATTTCTGAGCTTTTAAGCTGTGCTTATATATTCAAAACGATAAAACGCGATTATAATGACAACATTAACAAGGGCGGATACAGGGGAACGCAACTTTTAAAAAACAATTAACCAAATACACACACGTTTATTTTCACTTGGTTTAAACCCCTCAGCGCCCTTTTTCGCCCCTGACCGTTCCAAGGCGGTAGCCTGTTGTCAAGCCTTTTGTGTTTGTGATGTCATATCTTGCATTGTATCATCTTTATAGTTGTTGTTTGTTTCTGTGTTTGTTTGTGGTTGATTGTCGTCCTTGAATGCTACTTATCCTGTTCGACTTTTAGCTCACGCAAGGGTGAGCTATTGTGGTGCTCAAGGGTGAGCTATTGTGACCACTCTTCGTCCGTCTTCTGTCGTAATGTCGTCAACCTTTAGCTTGTTTACACGAGAGGCCACAATACTTCAGCAATCTTAACCAAGATTGCCCAAATTTTATATGACCATAAGATCTCGGACGAGTTTGATAATGGGCCAGATCGGACCGGTAACACCAGAGTTATGGCCCCTGAATTAGCAAAATAATGCAGTTTTTCATCTTGTTTACACGATAGAGGCCACATTTATTGAACATTCTTAACCAAACTTGCCCAGATTGTATATGACCATAAGATCTCGGACGACTTAATGGGTAATATCGGACCAGTAATACCAGAGTTATGGCCCCTGAATTAGAAAAAATGCTGTTTTAGCTTGTTTACACGATAGAGGCCACATTACTTGAGCAATCTTAATCTTAACTTGCATAGATTGTACATGACCATATAATTTCGGACGAGTTCGATAATGGGCAAGATCGGATCAGTAACCCCAGAGTTATGGTCCATGAATAGAAAAATATGGAGTTTTACATGTTGTTAATACGATACAGGCCACATTTCTTGAGCAAGCTTAATCAAACTTACACAGGATTTTTATTTATTTATTTTTTAACTTTTTTTTTAAACGCCGTGTCGGATTTGACGAAACTTAGCAGGAAGCATTGGTATGATGTCTAGTTGTGCATATTGCGTTTTTTTCCGGTTCGTTGATTTTTTGACGGAGTTACTGCCCCTTGACATTTTTACTTTACATTTCTTGTCGGCGCCACTACTTCTAAACGCCTTGCTTGATTTCGACGAAACTTGGCAGAAAGCATCGGTAAGATGTCTAGTTGTGCATATCGCACTTTTGTTCCGGTTTGCTGATTTGTGATGGAGTTATGGCTCTTTGACATATTTGCTTTACATTTCTTATCGGTGCTACTCTTCCTAAACGGCTTGTTGGATTTCTACGAAATTTGGCAGAAAGCATCAGTATGATGTCTAGTTTTATTTACTATTGTTTTTTTTGATAATTATTACTTTTTCCCCCCGATCCAACTAGTAACGCTGGAGTTATGGTCCTTTCATTGTTAAACATTTCCAAAATTTCCATTGTTTATTATTTTATTATTTATTTAATAACTTGGTTATTGTATATATATATATATATTGATTCTGAGTAATCACATGTAAAATTATAAGAACCAATCCATAAGATTAATTCGATAGTAATTTTTGTATACACTATTTGAATTAACGTAATGTGGATTTAAATTGTTTTGCCGTATATGTGGCTAGCATCCTCAACCTTCAAGCCAGTAGACAAATAGTAGAAGCCATTTGGTTATAGTTGCACCATAAACTCGTATTAAATAGTATATAACAAATGTTACGATTTGTAAACTACGGTGTACCCGTGGTGCAATCCTAGATGCACCGGTTAATATTGGGGATTATGTGTATGTGTACTACATCATGCATAGTTCTGCGATACATAAGAGCAAAACAATTTGCTTTCTGACTTCACTATAAATGAACAAACACAGATGAACCTAGACGAATGTTCAATATATCACTCATCTTTAAAAACAAAAGGCCCAAGAGGGCCTGTTTCGCACTACTGGCCGTACACATTTGGTAGAATTCAAGAGAAAACAAAATATCTATGCCCTAAACAAGAGAGTCAAAATTTCCCTGAATCGTACACCTGATGATCTTTACAAAGATGAAAACATTGTCAAACAATCTTAAAAGGCGAAACGTATCAAACAAGCTTATACTTTCATAACCGAATGAGAACACACAGTCGATGGTATATGTGGTTATAGGATGGTGATCTCAACGGTGTTCAAGTTATTTACCCAGGGTTGGGGACAGATCCCGGGCCGATGCTCTTTGGAAGGCTGTATCCATCTGTTTATGTCCAGTAAGTGTATGCATGGTTTTAGAGAGGTGATCTCAACGTTGTCCTAGTTATGACCCAGGGGCTATGTCTCAAAGGGTGGGGATGGACCACAGGACCAATGCTGGTTGGATGGTTCTATCTGTCTGTTCGTGTCTATTAGGTGTATATTGGGTGGATATCTCAACGGTTTCCAAGTTATGACACAGGGTTTATATCCCCAGGGGTCGGGACAGACCCCGGGCCTAGGATGGTTTGAAGGTTGTATACATATGTTCATGCTCAGTAAGTGTATAATATGGTTACGGAACTCTATAGACACAATATAAACGTTTTTTATCCAGCCAAGCAAAAATCAAAACTGGAACGTCGAATTAAAAGTTATCAACTCATAATTCATTTTACGCATATTCAATCTCGGGTATTTTCAGTATCCGTAAAACCTATGCTTTAAATCGGCACATATACATTAATTATGACTAAATGGTTATTTAGTGTAATTTTGCCGTTATTTTGCGGGGCAGTGCATGCTCTTAAAGCTGGTATTTCTTTCGTTGATAACAACTTCCGCACGCACAGATGCATACTATTTCCGATATATATGTATCGTTTTATTGTAAATACAATTACATACAATAATTTCGGGATTGCCTCTAGTCCTTTTAACATAAAAAATTCAATTGGAATTTAAGCATGCATAAAAAGGTATTCAATGATTAAGAAATAAACTTACTCTAAGGATCGCCATTTTTATTTACATATTAACGGCAGCTGTTCATTGGACAATTAAACTTGAAAGGTTTTCCTCGGACTGCCTTATTGTTATTCTCAGAACGTGCAAAGTATAGTCCAAAAGGCGAACAAGAACACGGTTACCTTCAGTATCCTTTAAAAGCCTACGGTGATATAGAGACTTCGTTACGTCGTAATGTTAAAGGTTTTGAATGCTGTTTTTCTGTCAAATATTGGTCGAAAGTATATATTAGCTGTTTTATTCAAAGTTAAGACAAACTGATCATTAACTCATTCAAGTTCTGTGTCTGAGTTGTTGAATTGTGCTGTTTAATAAATTGGTGTATATTGACCCTAAACAGACATTTATATGTGAATTAACTAATCGAATGGGTTTATTTTTAAATCAAATTATAGTAATTTCTTGCTTGCCTCTGAGATTTTTTATCATTATTCACGTGTTGAATGCTCTTATTTTCAGAATATTCTTTGCCATATCACTTTAAAAGTGCATGATATCCATTGGTTTATTCAACACAGACGTTTCTGACATAGAAATGACACGAAACTTGTTATTGTTGTACCATCAAGGCGAAAGGAAAAAGTAATTTCTGTACGTTTATTGTTGCAGTGTTGACGGACGATTTAGTCGCTGCTGGAACAAATGAAGCATGTGGTGCCGACGCAAACGATGATGCTCCGGTGTATGGTCCTGTCGTCAACCCAGATGCGTTAGTGGGACCCGCAAATGAAGCAGACGGTGACTTGTACAATGGAATTGTTCAGGAACCAAACGCTGACGATGCTGCACGTGGTGCCGACGCACACGATGATGCTCCGGTGTATGGTACTGTCGTCAACCCAGATGCGTTAGTGGGACCCGCAAATTAAGCAGACGGTGACTTGCACAATGGAATTGTTCAGGAACCAAAACGCTGACGATGCTGACGTTGGCACTAGAGCAGAGGATCCCGTAATTGCAATGCATCCCGTTGCTCTAGTTCAGGAACCAGCCGCCGACGCTACAGTTAGTGGGGCGCGGCGTATTGGAGCCTATACCCCGAACACGTTAAAGAAACATACAAGTAGATACAAAAATCGAAGAGGAACAGTAGGACGGCAGTCAATCTCAAACACACACAGAAACAAAGAACAATTATAACGATGAATAAAAGGCCAAATAAGACATCACAAACACAAAAGGGTTGACAATAGGGCTACCGCCTTGTAACGGTCAGTGGCAAAAAAATGGGCCACTGGGAGTTTAAAACAGGTTCTAGGGTACACCAACCTACACTCTTACCCTATTGTCATCCCAATAAACGGACATGCAAATAAGAATATCCCGCCCAGGTTAAATTCTCTAACAAACAAGGCAGCATTAATAGGCAATATAAGTAAAAAAGATTTAAATCATCATGTATATATAATATCAAAAGCCTATAAAAAATAAGCATAAAAGTCGAACAGGAAATGCAGCTGAACAGAGTAAACCCCAAAACATGCAAAAGTAAGTACTCGGTGACTTGGCAGAAGCCAGAGCAACAAAAGTATAAACCGTTAAGGGTACGACAAGACAAGATTAAATACAAACATCAAACGCTACCGTCCTAACGGATTTAGGTAGACGTCATCATAGGGTCCACAATATGTTCGGTCATCGCACAATCAAAGAGGAAAGCATAGTGGCGTACTGTAAATGGGTCCACCACTAAACATGCAGTGCGTTGCAAAATGATAGGGTCATAATCTCTTTTGATAAACTTGTTAACAAGCTTAATAAAGATTATATGAAAATAATTATGACCAAGGGTCTTACAAAGTTTGTAAATCACATCACCATAAAAGTCAGGTTGTGATAGTCCTTGTCGCAGAAGAGTTGATAAAAGCAGATCAGAGATACGATAATAAAATGTTGCAAAGGTTTTTCTAAGTTCGTGGTAATGGTAGCCCTGCCGGAGTAGCGTTTTAGTATACAAATATTAATATTACGAATATTAAAGTCCTCAACACGACTAAAAGCTCTAGAGAAAGGAATAAGTTGAAACATAGACCCTATAAGAAGTTGGTGGGGGAAATCCCATCTAAATGGGGATACTAACAATATCAAAATTAAAATCATTTCTCTAGTCATAGATTTTACTAATTATTTCGCCATTTTCAATAGAGAGATGTAAATCAAGAAAGGAAGCGACAGTATCAGAAATATTAGCTTTGATGAGTTTAAGTATTTTAGGATAGATATTATTAACCATAATAGAAAAGAAAGGATTGTCAATGTTCAATATGTCATCTAGATTCCGAGAGGCGTCATTAAAGGCTTCAATTACATCTGCCTGAGTATCGGATGAATGACTCAACATGAAATCTCTTTCATAGCAATACAATAACAAATCTGCGACAAGATGTGCACAGTTCGTACCCATAGGGATAGCTACAATTGTTTTATAAACGGTAGTTTCATACCTGACGAACATAGTATCTAATGGGAAAATGAGTGCTTCGCAAACTTCCTGGCAAGTCCACATAGTGTAATTGTCTAAACTGACGTTAGTAAAAAACGCTTTAATATTGTTACAGGCCAAACATATGTTTTTCTCTAGCGAAAGTTTCTTGAATAAGAGCAATAAGCTTGTCTTTGTATAATTTTAAAAATATTTTTTTCCAAGTAGACCTAGAACAAATTCGACGGCGCGCCATCGCAAAATACCCACGTTTTCTTCACACCGGTCAATTCCCTTTAACCCTGTATCCATTTTACATGCAATGGTTTTATCGTTCTTTGATACTCAGGTCAGAAATAGTATTAGATGCTTTTCTGTATAAATGTATGACACTGTAAATGAATGAAAAATGTTTAGGTTATTTGTGTATTTGAACGTTTGACCCCTATCCCAGAGTCTCATGGTGGCCTGGAGCAAATTATACTGATATTCCCAAAATCATTACATTTTATTGAAAAAGAAAAATAGATATTTGACCGAATTTACCTCTCTCCCCACATCCCCACACCCACAATAATCCCCCTTCCCAACATACTCAGCCCACAATCTATACAGTGTAATCTACTTATCAAAATGTTCATTGAGACATAATTAAAAAAAAATTGAACCCCTGACCCCCTCTACCCACCACCTACCTTTCCAACCCCAACGCCAGGGAAGACGTCCGAGTTTTAAATAATACATAATTTGACATGCTGTGTATCTCTTTCATAGACGACTATTCTATCAATTAATGTGCAACAGGATGAGAAAATGTCATAATTGAATTGTTAGTGTATTTGATGCCCCTTCCTCCACGCCCCACCGATTATGTAGGAGGAAACAAATGTATACAGTGTAATCCCATCATCATAATGTTTCATTCGAGACAAATTATCAAATTTCTTTTTATATATACTCCAAATCCACCCCCCCCCCACCCACCCACCCACCCACACACACACACACACACACACACACACACACACAAAACACACACACACACACATATAAACAACACCTCACCCTGGGCCCGAGTTCGAAATAATAAAATCGTTTGATATGTTGTTTATCTTTCATAGACGATTACATACACCAAGTTATGTGACAGAATATAGAAAAATGACAGTGTAATTGAATACTTAGTGTATTTGACCTTTTGATCCCCCTTTAGCGGTTTAGGAGGAGATGCGGTAACGGACAGACGGACAAACGGAGGCGATTTTAATATGCCCAGTTTTTTTTAAAAACGTGCGTATAAAGAGAGTTTGTGTCCGCATGTTGTCTACGACACCATTTTATACTAAAATCATCAATGGATTGGGTGATCAGACCACGACATACATTATAACAATAATTACATGTAACCATTCAAAGTAAGTGTAGGGCAGGTTCGCGGGTTCCTATGTATCCTTCCCCACTCTCATTGGCGGCTCTAAATAATATAGTATAATGTGTAGATGAACCGTTAAATAACATTCAACTTAATATGTTCTCTGATAATGAGATCCACACTAAATAGGAAAAAACATAATCAGAAACCTAGACCAAGCGTCCATGGGACACCGACGTCCCCCTTTAGAGCTGTCATTCAATAGCGGAGGATATAACTAAGTAATATTGGCAGCATAGTTCAAATTATGATACATGAATGCAATTTGGCAGAATAATTCTCCTTTGTGTGTCCTATTTATGTCAAGAACCTGAGCGACCTCAATTTCAAATGTGTATGCACCCCAAAGGAAGAACATATGCAATTTCACACATTGATAGCGGACAATGGTAGGAAGTGCAGATTATAAGTACCATAACTCTATCGCCATTCAAACTATAGTTATTGCCCTTTGCAATGTTATAATAATAATGCATGTGCAGAGCATAACCCAAAAACTACTAATGGAACTGAAATGATATTTCACATTATGACAGAGGCCACTGAGAGGTCCTTGCCTCTGTGCGTCCGTCCGTACGCCTTGATAATATATGTGTTTTCTTTATTTTGTTAGAATGGTGTTTTACGCCAATTTTAGCACATGTTAGCCCATACATGACGGTGTGTTTTTTGTGGTAGAAAAAGACCACCCAAGTTGTCCTGGGTAGAACCAGAACTGTAAACCTTTTAACGGCTCATCATCACATTATAGGTTACTCGGAGATGCCCAAGATAGATGGGAATGACTAAAATACAAATTAATCTGAGAACTTGCCCTCCCGCCCATCTGAAGAAAAAATCCAAAAGCTGTGTCGCATTAATACAGCATGGTTTTCGCATCGAAATCTGTCATTTGTCATATTTGTTTGCTAAATAATAACCAGAATGTTCGCAGGTGACCAAAACCTGTTCCAAACGTATACGTTGTGCAATCTGAAAAGTGATTTAGTAATAACGACTTACAGGGTAAAGTTTAAAACACATCTGAGCTTATTTTTATGTTAAGTAGTGGTGTTAAATTGTTTTTCTTAAACTTGAACTATTTTTAAACAATATGTTATGAAAGTAAGTTTATGTAAGTGCAAATATTTAAATACCAAACATATGCAAAATATCTCGGTCAAGAATCAACTGTATTCTGATTTACTAACCCAGTTTTCTCAAATTTTCAAATTATTTGCCTAGATTCCCATATATTTCAGACGTTTAACATTTCATAAGGCGCCCATATGATCGTGCCAGCTGATATCTATTATGCAGCTCTTTAGTATTATGTTAATATTTAATATCACCATACTTGCAATCCGATATATGCAGCGACTGCATTTATTATCCACAAATGTTAGAGGTTATTGCTGTCATCATTATATCTTACAAGAAAATATTTTTGTTTTGATAATGTTTTAATATAATACTCAAACAAAACACCACAACTTACATCAATATGTTATGAGAAAGTTAATGGATAGAGCATCAAACATATTTAATTCTTAAATTGTCTTTATAATTTTATAAAGCATGTGTCCATATGTTAATATCTATTGTTTTGTAAATGTTCAGTTGTTTATTTGTTGTTCAGTATGTATACATTTAATCATGTTTTAATCAATCAAATCCAAACTCATTTCGCGTACATTCGTCATGTACTTCACATCACTGTATGCGGCCTACACAACCCATAAACTTGCTACTGTTTTGTCTCCTGCGGACACATTGGTTCTTTTTTGTGATCTTTAATGTTTCCGCAGACAGATATTGTGGTATTCATAACATTATTAATGATTCGGATGTATAATTTGTTTGTTATACGCATGCAAACTGTTCTACTGCTAGTGTCATTTGAATACTTAATAACCACGCACACAACTGATGTACTTTGTAGAATGAATCAAAATATTTTTCATTTTATGATTGTATACATATATATCCATCCGCATCATTAATAATGACTAATAATGTTATGAATACGCTAATATATGAAAACCAATGCACTATATTAAGTTAGATTATATATTTTGTAGTTCATTTCAAAATAATTTAATAATGTGAGTATATTTGGGGAGGTATGGGAAATAGTGTACGTTTTCACAGTCACGGCAATACGATAAATTATGATCATGAAATCATGATTTATTATGTCCACCATTTTGGAAATGTTTTCGCGCTTGGTAGTATGCTATTTTGATGGACTTAAACATTGGGAATACATACTTACTTTTACTTGTAAACTCTCCATGTTTAAAGTGTTCATTAACCAGAACGACATAAAAAGGGATATGTCTCACATGTTTTGTTCTCATAAGGTGCTTTTTTAATGATAACATATTTGAATTCATGAATCTTAAAGCTTCAAATGTGTTATTAAAGAGATATGTATGCAACTGGAAAACAACAACACAAGAAACGACTAATTCAGTTAATGCTGTTTATATACAAATACCATCCGAAAGAAAAAGTTTGAAAATGGAAAGGATTGGAATGTACAAGAAATCTTGTTCGATTCCGTTCCAAAGTTCCACTCCACGATTAGGCCCTTCTATGGGTCTGTTTCAGCTGATGAAGACAAATTGTATTCTTCTAACGTTAACATTAATTCAAAACGACATTTGTGTATCCATGTCATGATAAAGGTTAATTGGCGTACTCGTTAGGCCTAACTCTGGAAAGCATGCTTTATGGTCAAATGTAAAATGTAGATGAGTGGAATATAGGTGGAATTTAGTGACCACATTCCGAATTACTGCAAGACACAATCTTTCGATAACAGATTAGTTTTGTTTTCGAGGCAGTAGTTTCTTATGGTGCCTATGTTTCTCAAATTATTCGTTTTTCTAGAGCCGTGTTGCCATAAACTTTCAAAAACCTTTGCAAAACGTAATCTCCCTTTTATATATAAAAGTATTTTAAAAACTCTTCTGCGACATAGACTATCACAACCTGTCTTCTATGGTGATATGATTTATAACTTCGAAAGTTCATCAACAATGGTAGTTCCATACCTGATGAAATTAGTATCTAATATGAAACTTGTTATAAAGTTTATCAATAGACGTTAGGAACGTATCATTTGCAACGCACTGCATGATTAGTGGTTGTTCGCCATTATGCTTTTCTCTTTGATTGTGCGATGACCGGACATATTATGGTAAGTCTACCTAAATCCTCAAATATATGTATTGTTTGTTGTTTGACTTGTCATACCCTTAACGGTTTGTTATCCTGCTGTCCTGGCTTTTGCCAAGTCACTGAGTACTTGCTTTGACGTTTTTAGGCTTTTTTGTTTTTTTAGATTTTATCTACATGATCATTTATAAATACTAATAAGGGTGATCGTTTGGAAGGATCAAACACAAGGGAATAAAGTAACATACTCGGTTTTAGTGAGTCTGTTCATCAAAGGTAATGTAAGAATCAACACCTATCACGCTCCCTAGCACCGGCTTAAGCGGTATTCTACTTCAAAGCCATATATATTGTACTAGTTGGAAAGGATCAGTAAAATAACACCGATTCATAGCACGGGGAGAAATGTTAATGCCGCCACACTGCACTTAACGAACTCTAGTGTGAATGTTAATACATACTGATTGGAAGCAAAAAACACAACCAAGAGACGCACACTCGGTTTAGAGTATATTCATGAGAGGTAATGTAAGAATAAACACCTCTCACGACCCCTAGCACCGGCTTAAGCGATATTCTTCTTTAAAGCCACATATATCGGGCTCGTAGATCCTAAAAGACTAGCAAAAATAGCACTACGGATTGTGCTATACGTATGTGTTATACCTCTATTGCATATTAATGCTGCCTTGCTTGTTAGAGAATATTACCTGACGTGGATATCTTTATTTACGATTGTTTGGTTTATGAAACGGCGTCTAAACATATCGTTAAAGCCTAAGCCTCCAGGTGCGGAGCTAAGCCCTCTGAGTGTGTAAGCCCTCGGGGTGAAACCATCTCTGTGAAACCAGCTAGTGTATAACGTTAGGAGCGGTGGAGACGGTCCCTGTACCTGGACATAGAGGTCAGGAGTTTGTGGAGGCGCCGACTCCCGGCACACCTCAAACCTCACTGGAGATCCATCACATCATAACCTCATAATCTTCATATCATCAATCCGCATAGGAGCCATTTGATTATTATCAACGTTAATTGGAGTCGCGCACCGTATTCATCTCTTCGCGAATTAGAGTATTGGTAGCATCGTGTCATTTAATATCAGAGTGTTAATTTATTTTTAACTTTACTGTTGATTAAATAAGAATCATCATCAACATCTATATTACGTCAGTAGTCAGTACATTCGATACAGTGCACACACCTCTTGTACGTTAATACAACATTAGTTTTTTCATTCATCTTTCATCTTTGTATTCGCTTGTTTTTCTTTGATCCCTGTATATATTTAACATATTTTAAAAGTTGCATTAAACTATTGTAAATGCAGTCTCTGACATTGCTATTTTCCTGAGTTAGTCCCAACTACACATGGCCATCCTGTGGCAATCCTCCCTTATATTGTATTACATATTTCGTCGTAATTAAATTATTATTTTTAATTTATTTTTTATTCATTTGCATGTCCTGGTCTACACGTTAGCTATGCGTCAACTTTATATAATGTAAACATGTTTCTTTGAGTTTCATCAATGTACAATACATAATAAACATGCAGTATATTCTGTACTATGCCATTCAACGTTTGAATTATAAGAGACTATCACTGCTTAGCATTAATAAACAAAACAGGCATGTCACACATAAAATATATAGATACAGATTTTTTACGCGCATAAAAAACAAACAATAAACCGGTTCTAATCTTGACGTTAGTTTTTAAGAGAATTAAAACTATTATAATATAATATATGATAATTAGAAAGCAAACACCATAGAGGGAAATTATAAACTTGTTTTGAAATACCGAATGTCATGACTTGCACGGATTCCTCAACATGTTATATAACAAAGACCTTGACGTCTGATCTACTGAACCCCAAAAGCAATAGAGATTCTTCTATCACCACGGGCAATGTACTTCTGAATTTACTTGAGCGTGGGTGTTCTACTTTCAGAGATATCGTGGGGATTGCGTATATCCATATGAGGTCATTGAAATCTTGAACTTGACATACTGATTCCAAAAGCAGTAAGGTTCATCCTCTCATCAAGGGCGATGCACATTAATTAGTATTTTCATAGCCAACATGGGTATTATAATTCCAGAGTTATCATGCTGAATTTAAAATATAGAATGTATTCAAACAAAATTCATATTCATATTAACATGCAAAAAATGATTTCGTAAATCTTCATAATATGAACATTGCATGATTACATGGTATTCGTCTTCTACTTATCCTGACATACACAACATACATGTTCTCTCATGATATGGCGTATCGGAATGTCTTCCTGTTTCAACATATAAATTATCAATTAAACTTTTCAGAACATCTCAACCTAGAAAAAGAAATTTTATGTTTTAGAGGTATATCTAAACTTAGATATCTTTCAACATTCAATAGATATTTAAGTGTTGATAATGGGCTGCTTTAGAAGACTAGGATAGTTCAGCTCGCCAATTTTGGAGAGCGCAAAGCGTTGTTTAAATATAGCTATAAATAACTGTACGTCTCCTACTTCATCCGATATCCACTGATCAAAACAAAACCAAAATCAATGCAACACCAAAACCATATCTAAAAAGTAGTGATTTAACATGAGTTGCCCATGTTATTCTACCGAAGTCATCAATATTTCTTAGCATAATATAACACTGTTTTGGGAGGAGTGCGTGGTCCAGTGGTAGGGCGCCGATCTCCGGATTGAGAGGTCGTGGGTTCGATCCTCCGTCGCGGCCAGGTTATTTATCCTTGAGCAAGATAATTAAACCACATTGCTTAGTACTGGTTCTACCCAGGAAGCCATCGAGAGTGATTAATCTAAGTTGCAAGAACTTGTTTCGCAATCGATGTAAAATAAATATGTTTAAAAATAAAAAACAAACTGTTTTGGGTACCTGGTATTACTCATATGTGAAATTCGTATCCAGTATTTAACACATTTACAATAATAAATAATATATAATGGAAACCTGCCACACTCGCCTTTGGCGAATGCATGGAATGTATTTCATAAAACTTTAAATATCGGCTGCAGAATTGGTTATGGACATTTTCAATGTGATTACAATATTGATAGCCCCACATTTCGGAACCGTATGTTAAAATAGGCATAACCATGGTATCAAATAATTTAAAGAGTTCATAATATTCAAAATAGCCAACATTACGTTGAAGTTTGGATATTGAAAGTAATGCTTTTCTGCTTTGAGTTGCTAATGTTTTTGAGCCTTTGTTCATGTTATTTTGGTGCCATATAACGACCCATGTATCTATACCATGAATCAGTTTCAAGATGATCACCACTGTATGATCATGTTTCGTTACCTCTCAAATATCCACCATTTCCGAAAACTATGACTTGTGTCTTCCTAAGATTTTTTGACATACTTGTGCGATTACAAAAACTGGAAATTACATTTATTTGTGATTGAAGTTGTCTGACAGTATCTGCACAGTTGGTCATGTCGTCAGCATAAACACATACAAAGATATTATCAACTTCATCAGATACATGAATACCATTATCGCAAGAGTGCTTAAAGAAATATAAAAAGATCGGACAGAGAAAGTAACATTCAAGGAGGACAGTCAACCACAAAACACAGAAAACACGCAAACAGACAAACAAGAAGGCAAAAGTAATAATAAATGCAAACGACATCACAAACACAAAATGGTTGAAAATAGTGCTACCGTCTTGGAACGGTCAGTGGCAAAGTAAGCCACTGGGGGTTAAAATCGTTCTAGAAAATGGGGTGATTAACAAACGTTGCATCGCGCGTAAACTTTTCAATTCCCCATGCAACAGCAAGGCATTCGCGCTCTATCTGACTGTACCTTCTTTCAACTTGATTTAATGTCCTGCTGGCATATGCTACGGGGCGATACTGTCCATCACTTTGTTTTTGAGATAGAATCGCTCCAAGACACATTTATAGTTGTTTCTGCGTCGGGGTTATAATATACCATTATAGTCGCGCTTGTCAATAGTTCCTTTAATTGTCGAACAATTGTTGTTGTTCAGACTGCTATTCAAATTGCTGGAGTTTACGGGTTAATCTCCGAGTTGGTTCTGAGACTGTTGCAAAGTTAGGTATGGATTTTGCACAGTAATTCACAAGTCCTAAACAACTTTTGACTTCTTTGACTGATTTTGGTACTTCCGTTTTAGTACTGCCTCTATTTTACTATCCTGTGGCATGAGACCTTCTGATGTGAGTGTGTGTCCCATGTCTTGGAAAGAAATATAAAAGATCGGACAGGGAAAGTAGCATTCAAGGAGGACAGTCAACCACAAAACACAGAAACAAACACGCAAACACACAAACAAGAAGGCAAAAGCAATAATAAATGCAAACGACATCACAAACACAAAAGTATGCATTTTTACTTACGACTTTTACTTTTAAGTTCATATATTAAGTCGTTTATGAAAAGGTTAACAGTTTTGTGTCAAAATCTCCAACGATAACTAATATTGCTGAAAACTGAAGTTCATTTCAAAAATTATAATATGGTATTTGATGAAGAATGCTTTTATTATTAAATTGTTTCAAAGTATTTGGCTTACAATAAGTTGTAATTTTATAGGCATGTCACACAATTAAGCGAAAAACGTCCATTTTGTGGAAAAATCGCTGAAAACTGGATTCTTTCCGGAGGAAAAAAACATGATATATAGAAGTCTATATATATGTTATGCGCAAAATGAGAATATGGACAATTCGGAATTGTTCTGCGCAAAGTAAGAATTGTCAAAATGCGCTGCATTATCGGAATTCTCAAAATGCGCGGTTCAATTACGGAATCGTCCTTGCGCAGAGTTGGAATTTGGAAGTAGGAATATTTTGATTCTAGTAGTTATTTCTAATACTGACGGCAAAGTCCTTCATTAATGCTGGGAGGACTTGTGGCTCAAACCTAAAATAAAAGCAATAACGTATGTTGAAAGTGCAAGTATACGCGCGATGCAAAGTTTGTTTATCACCCCATTTTCTATCAATTGTATATTAAAGGGGTTGATGCACTATTTCCAAACACAGTTCATTTTAAAGGGCTCTGAAAAACTTGAAAAAAGCTGAAAGAATTATCAAAATGCCATGAAAAATAAAGGAGATATGACGGATTGAAAATTTGCAAAGAACAAAAATGGAGGCGGCCATCTTTGAACGATGACGTCATCGCGCCGTTTAACCATATAAGGCATATTGACAAAATGTATTTTAAAGCAAAGAAACCCACTGCAAATTGATTAAAAATAAATATAAAGATGTAAAATGCATACATTTTAGTATTGTTTTTCATTTGCAGTGATTTTCTTTGCTTTAAAAGACATTTAATCAATATGCCGTATATGGTAAAACGGCGCGATGACGTCATCGTTCAAAGATGGCCGCCTCCATTTATGTTCTTTGCAAATTTTCAATAGGTCATATCTCCTTTATTTTTCATGGCATTTTGATAATTCTTTCAGTTTTTTTCAAGTTTTTCAGAGCCCTTTAAGATAAACTGTGTTTTAAAATAGTGCATCAACCCCTTTAATATCCATTATCTAATTAAGTATGATTCAAATATGCAAATGCCATTACTAGCAATGCCATAAACTGGTAATTTATTCTCAAACGGTCTGTGTAAATGATCGCTTTATTACAATTGGCAGATGGACATGTGTTTTAGACAATAATACAATTTGACATTAAATATATGTTTATACCTTATAAGTATATTACTTTAATAAATATGATTAAAAAATGCAAATGCAATTAGTAGTAGTAGTGTATAACACCTGCTGCCTTTTACTGAGCAACTGGTGTGTTTGTTATTTGGCAGATGTTCACTATTTGACTTATTTTGCATATACAAGAACATACGAAGGAATATTGCACACAAACCAGGGTCCAATGTTTGTATAAAGAAATCATAGGAAACTCTCTAAAGTATATTATATATGGAATGCCCAATTTGACCCGATATTAGAAATATTATTGTCTGCGTTGCGTTTATATTTTTTAAATTTTTATCCAGATTGCGCAGCAATTACAGGCTGATAGATTGGAGATTTCCGTCAGTCCGTCCTTCTATCTGTATGTATGTATGTATGTGTGTATGTATGTATGTATGTATGTTATATGTATTATGTATGTATGTCTATCTGTCTGCCTGCCTGTCAGTCCGTCCGTATGTCCGTTTACGAGTTTTGGTTAAAGTTTTTGTTTTTCACCATTTCTAAAGAATCGATGTGTCGGAAAGCTTTGAAACTTGGCACACATGTTCGTTGTCATTGCACACTGGAATATGACAAGAACCATAATGCTGTCATGTATTTCACTTGAATTATCCCGCTCCCCCATTATACTGTTTACTTAGATTTTTCAGTTAAAATGATGAATTTGTAATCCGGCGTTTGCACCACTGTTGGCGCTTCACTTGTTTATATATTCTTATCCATAACGTATCCTTATTTCAATAATATAAATCCGCACTTTACGAATTGCTTGAGGGCTTCATATTTTTTTCCTCAATAATTTAGTTCATGTTAATCATTTACCAAACAAAACTATGATTTTTTTTTATATATTATATATTATCAATTTATAACAGACGGGTGAAACAAATAAGCATATGAAATTAGAAATAAATAGGTTTCAAAACACTATATTCCTTTTCAAATCCCAACACAAATTCGTACTTTTCACGAAATATTCTCAAATTGCGTAGAAACTTGGTGCATATTTTATATCGATTAACCCCTTATACAATTCCGGAATAGTCCTACGCAATTCCGGAATCGTCGGGCATGTTAAGAACTCTTACTTTGCACAGAGCAGTTGCGGAATCGTTCATGTTCTCACATTGCGTATAACAAATACACTAAACAAAATTCCTAATAACTCACTTTTGTATCTTAACTAATTTTCTTATTTTAAATATATCTTAGAATAGTTGTGTGATACGTATTATGTTTTGAACAATAGTTTGTAAAACTATTTATTGTTTGTTTAAATTGTTGCATATGTGGAGAGTTACCCTGCTTTTATATAAAAAAAATGAAATGTGCTGATAAAACACATAACAGCCCCGTGTGGTTCTCGGGGGCCCCGTTTGGTCACAGGGCAAAGAATAGGGCCACTGCAGATCCCTTCGGAGTGATAGGCAGAGGGGTAGAATCCCCCCAAATTCATGTTCATTTTATCATTGTTTGTTCATGTTCATTAAAGGTCTTCATCATGATCCCTGCATTGTTTCAGATGTTATCTCGCTTGCATCAAAAGAGCAGTGGCAGAAAAACAATAACGTGGCTCCAGCGTAATGGAGTTTCTACGATAGAATTTGCAGCAACTCTGCAGTTCAGGGTGAGAAGGTTCTAGGCCCATTTTCCATATTTTATCTCAATGTACATGGAAGATGAGCCTGGCATGTTCATGCCTTTTAGGCGCCATATAACCTTTTCATGTGTTGGTGCGCCTTAAAACCCCAATTCAATTCAATTCAAAAACACATAACAGGAATCAAAGCCCGCTTATAAAGATATAAACTGCTTGGTAGGAAATAATATTAAAAAAACATTTGACCCATTTACTGCAGATGTTCCTCTATAATAAAATGAAACATGGTTAAAAATAAAATGAATCACCTCCTTTAAACTGAATATCATTTGAAATTGAAGTAACTATAAATCAGCGTTAACATTAAATATTTCCGAAATGTATTTTTGCAAACACATATGTAGTGGTAATGCTAGTAAAACATGATGCCAAAATCAATTTATTTGGCATATTTAGAATTCGGAACATCGGAAGCTGCACTAAGTCGAAGTATTTAACAAAATCCAAAACAAAAAATTAGAGTTTGCTTCAACGACGTTGGAAACAGTGCAGTTAGAACATGTGTTTGTAAAGCATTGCCTGGGGTGCGTATATTTGGGTGCGATAATGCATTTGCTCGAAGGGGGATTGACTCTAATCAAAATGGAACCAGTATAACAATAATTATTTCAGAAGTTAGTTAAAGATTGGACACTGACAACAGAAACTGTTGAAAAAAACATTAAAAGAGTTCGCTTGTCGAATGTATGGTTCAAAGGTATGTCAGACAACTGATGTAAATGAATATAGGGACCAACCATTTTGTGAAATTGGGTAAACATTGAATCATCACAGATACCACACTGTAAGACTTGTTTAAAGGGACACATGGTAACTTTGACTTGCTTAAAACACACAATTATGAACTATTAGAATAGTGCAGAACAAACTGTTTTTGCACATTACTAACTGTTAATTGTATTACACCAGTAATATATTAAACCTATGGTAGAATGATTGAAGACAAATTGAAAATTCATTTAATTATATGAATAAATCGAGATGCTTTTAATGCCTGATAATACGTTCAAGATTGCAGTTTGTCCCTTTAACAAAACATTGTGAACGAGTCAATTGTCAAGCTACTGTCTGGATAAGATGCTTACACAGGATATTAAATCTCACACTTCTCACACAAGTGTGTTATGGGTGGAAACAAAATGAAGATGGCGAATTCGAAATAGATTGGATGGATAGTCCTGCAGCTTGTGATGCCGTTTTAGATTTGATGACCTATGGTTCAATGCGTTAAACCAAGTTGAAGTTTCAGCGATCACATAAAATAAAAGTGGGTAGTTGGGTAGAACAGAAATGTGTGAAAACTAGAGATTTGTGTTTTTTTTTTAAAATAAATGATCCAACCTATGCTGAACGAGTTGGGATAACTCAAAATGAAAATATATGTCGTTAGAAGTTAAAGGTTGGCAATATGAAACACTGTGTCCATATTCTGCGGAAACTGTTAGAGTTAAACGTAAACCAGTATGCCTTAAAATATAACTATTTTTTAATGAAACTTTTGGTGTGATGTGACCTTCTTATTCAGTGTAAAGTTAACAAAATAAATGAAAATTATATGTGCGTGCAAGACAAGGACATTAGCAAAATAAGTTTTGATAGAATAAATATATTAATTATGTAAAGATATGCATGAATGAATGACTGAACGAACGAATGAACAAAGGAACGTACGTACGAACGAATGATCAAACAAAAAACAAACAAATAAATGAATGAATGAATGGATAAATAAATAAATAAAATAAAAAAAAATAAAAAAAAAATGATGGAAAGAATGAATGAATGAGCGAGCGAGCGAGCGAGCGAGCGAGAACGAACGAATGATCGAACGAATGAATAAACATCCGTCTTCTGTCGTAATGTCGTCAACCTTTAGCTTGTTTACACGAGAGGCCACAATACTTCAGCAATCTTAACCAAGATTGCCCAAATTTTATATGACCATAAGATCTCGGACGAGTTTGATAATGGGCCAGATCGGACCGGTAACACCAGAGTTATGGCCCCTGAATTAGCAAAATAATGCAGTTTTTCATCTTGTTTACACGATAGAGGCCACATTTATTGAACATTCTTAACCAAACTTGCCCAGATTGTATATGACCATAAGATCTCGGACGACTTAATGGGTAATATCGGACCAGTAATACCAGAGTTATGGCCCCTGAATTAGAAAAAATGCTGTTTTAGCTTGTTTACACGATAGAGGCCACATTACTTGAGCAATCTTAATCTTAACTTGCATAGATTGTACATGACCATATAATTTCGGACGAGTTCGATAATGGGCAAGATCGGATCAGTAACCCCAGAGTTATGGTCCATGAATAGAAAAATATGGAGTTTTACATGTTGTTAATACGATACAGGCCACATTTCTTGAGCAAGCTTAATCAAACTTACACAGGATTTTTATTTATTTATTTTTTAACTTTTTTTTTAAACGCCGTGTCGGATTTGACGAAACTTAGCAGGAAGCATTGGTATGATGTCTAGTTGTGCATATTGCGTTTTTTTCCGGTTCGTTGATTTTTTGACGGAGTTACTGCCCCTTGACATTTTTACTTTACATTTCTTGTCGGCGCCACTACTTCTAAACGCCTTGCTTGATTTCGACGAAACTTGGCAGAAAGCATCGGTAAGATGTCTAGTTGTGCATATCGCACTTTTGTTCCGGTTTGCTGATTTGTGATGGAGTTATGGCTCTTTGACATATTTGCTTTAAATTTCTTATCGGTGCTACTCTTCCTAAACGGCTTGTTGGATTTCTACGAAATTTGGCAGAAAGCATCAGTATGATGTCTAGTTTTATTTACTATTGTTTTTTTTGATAATTATTACTTTTTCCCCCCGATCCAACTAGTAACGCTGGAGTTATGGTCCTTTCATTGTTAAACATTTCCAAAATTTCCATTGTTTATTATTTTATTATTTATTTAATAACTTGGTTATTGTATATATATATATATATTGATTCTGAGTAATCACATGTAAAATTATAAGAACCAATCCATAAGATTAATTCGATAGTAATTTTTGTATACACTATTTGAATTAACGTAATGTGGATTTAAATTGTTTTGCCGTATATGTGGCTAGCATCCTCAACCTTCAAGCCAGTAGACAAATAGTAGAAGCCATTTGGTTATAGTTGCACCATAAACTCGTATTAAATAGTATATAACAAATGTTACGATTTGTAAACTACGGTGTACCCGTGGTGCAATCCTAGATGCACCGGTTAATATTGGGGATTATGTGTATGTGTACTACATCATGCATAGTTCTGCGATACATAAGAGCAAAACAATTTGCTTTCTGACTTCACTATAAATGAACAAACACAGATGAACCTAGACGAATGTTCAATATATCACTCATCTTTAAAAACAAAAGGCCCAAGAGGGCCTGTTTCGCACTACTGGCCGTACACATTTGGTAGAATTCAAGAGAAAACAAAATATCTATGCCCTAAACAAGAGAGTCAAAATTTCCCTGAATCGTACACCTGATGATCTTTACAAAGATGAAAACATTGTCAAACAATCTTAAAAGGCGAAACGTATCAAACAAGCTTATACTTTCATAACCGAATGAGAACACACAGTCGATGGTATATGTGGTTATAGGATGGTGATCTCAACGGTGTTCAAGTTATTTACCCAGGGTTGGGGACAGATCCCGGGCCGATGCTCTTTGGAAGGCTGTATCCATCTGTTTATGTCCAGTAAGTGTATGCATGGTTTTAGAGAGGTGATCTCAACGTTGTCCTAGTTATGACCCAGGGGCTATGTCTCAAAGGGTGGGGATGGACCACAGGACCAATGCTGGTTGGATGGTTCTATCTGTCTGTTCGTGTCTATTAGGTGTATATTGGGTGGATATCTCAACGGTTTCCAAGTTATGACACAGGGTTTATATCCCCAGGGGTCGGGACAGACCCCGGGCCTAGGATGGTTTGAAGGTTGTATACATATGTTCATGCTCAGTAAGTGTATAATATGGTTACGGAACTCTATAGACACAATATAAACGTTTTTTATCCAGCCAAGCAAAAATCAAAACTGGAACGTCGAATTAAAAGTTATCAACTCATAATTCATTTTACGCATATTCAATCTCGGGTATTTTCAGTATCCGTAAAACCTATGCTTTAAATCGGCACATATACATTAATTATGACTAAATGGTTATTTAGTGTAATTTTGCCGTTATTTTGCGGGGCAGTGCATGCTCTTAAAGCTGGTATTTCTTTCGTTGATAACAACTTCCGCACGCACAGATGCATACTATTTCCGATATATATGTATCGTTTTATTGTAAATACAATTACATACAATAATTTCGGGATTGCCTCTAGTCCTTTTAACATAAAAAATTCAATTGGAATTTAAGCATGCATAAAAAGGTATTCAATGATTAAGAAATAAACTTACTCTAAGGATCGCCATTTTTATTTACATATTAACGGCAGCTGTTCATTGGACAATTAAACTTGAAAGGTTTTCCTCGGACTGCCTTATTGTTATTCTCAGAACGTGCAAAGTATAGTCCAAAAGGCGAACAAGAACACGGTTACCTTCAGTATCCTTTAAAAGCCTACGGTGATATAGAGACTTCGTTACGTCGTAATGTTAAAGGTTTTGAATGCTGTTTTTCTGTCAAATATTGGTCGAAAGTATATATTAGCTGTTTTATTCAAAGTTAAGACAAACTGATCATTAACTCATTCAAGTTCTGTGTCTGAGTTGTTGAATTGTGCTGTTTAATAAATTGGTGTATATTGACCCTAAACAGACATTTATATGTGAATTAACTAATCGAATGGGTTTATTTTTAAATCAAATTATAGTAATTTCTTGCTTGCCTCTGAGATTTTTTATCATTATTCACGTGTTGAATGCTCTTATTTTCAGAATATTCTTTGCCATATCACTTTAAAAGTGCATGATATCCATTGGTTTATTCAACACAGACGTTTCTGACATAGAAATGACACGAAACTTGTTATTGTTGTACCATCAAGGCGAAAGGAAAAAGTAATTTCTGTACGTTTATTGTTGCAGTGTTGACGGACGATTTAGTCGCTGCTGGAACAAATGAAGCATGTGGTGCCGACGCAAACGATGATGCTCCGGTGTATGGTCCTGTCGTCAACCCAGATGCGTTAGTGGGACCCGCAAATGAAGCAGACGGTGACTTGTACAATGGAATTGTTCAGGAACCAAACGCTGACGATGCTGCACGTGGTGCCGACGCACACGATGATGCTCCGGTGTATGGTACTGTCGTCAACCCAGATGCGTTAGTGGGACCCGCAAATTAAGCAGACGGTGACTTGCACAATGGAATTGTTCAGGAACCAAAACGCTGACGATGCTGACGTTGGCACTAGAGCAGAGGATCCCGTAATTGCAATGCATCCCGTTGCTATAGTTCAGGAACCAGCCGCCGACGCTACAGTTAGTGGGGCGCGGCGTATTGGAGCCTATACCCCGAACACGTTAAAGAAACATACAAGTAGATACAAAAATCGAAGAGGAACAGTAGGACGGCAGTCAATCTCAAACACACACAGAAACAAAGAACAATTTTAACGATGAATAAAAGGCCAAATAAGACATCACAAACACAAAAGGGTTGACAATAGGGCTACCGCCTTGTAACGGTCAGTGGCAAAAAAAGGGGCCACTGGGAGTTTAAAACAGGTTCTAGGGTACACCAACCTACACTCTTACCCTATTGTCATCCCAATAAACGGACATGCAAATAAGAATATCCCGCCCAGGTTAAATTCTCTAACAAACAAGGCAGCATTAATAGGCAATATAAGTAAAAAAGATTTAAATCATCATGTATATATAATATCAAAAGCCTATAAAAAATAAGCATAAAAGTCGAACAGGAAATGCAGCTGAACAGAGTAAACCCCAAAACATGCAAAAGTAAGTACTCGGTGACTTGGCAGAAGCCAGAGCAACAAAAGTATAAACCGTTAAGGGTACGACAAGACAAGATTAAATACAAACATCAAACGCTACCGTCCTAACGGATTTAGGTAGACGTCATCATAGGGTCCACAATATGTTCGGTCATCGCACAATCAAAGAGGAAAGCATAGTGGCGTACTGTAAATGGGTCCACCACTAAACATGCAGTGCGTTGCAAAATGATAGGGTCATAATCTCTTTTGATAAACTTGTTAACAAGCTTAATAAAGATTATATGAAAATAATTATGACCAAGGGTCTTACAAAGTTTGTAAATCACATCACCATAAAAGTCAGGTTGTGATAGTCCTTGTCGCAGAAGAGTTGATAAAAGCAGATCAGAGATACGATAATAAAATGTTGCAAAGGTTTTTCTAAGTTCGTGGTAATGGTAGCCCTGCCGGAGTAGCGTTTTAGTATACAAATATTAATATTACGAATATTAAAGTCCTCAACACGACTAAAAGCTCTAGAGAAAGGAATAAGTTGAAACATAGACCCTATAAGAAGTTGGTGGGGGAAATCCCATCTAAATGGGGATACTAACAATATCAAAATTAAAATCATTTCTCTAGTCATAGATTTTACTAATTATTTCGCCATTTTCAATAGAGAGATGTAAATCAAGAAAGGAAGCGACAGTATCAGAAATATTAGCTTTGATGAGTTTAAGTATTTTAGGATAGATATTATTAACCATAATAGAAAAGAAAGGATTGTCAATGTTCAATATGTCATCTAGATTCCGAGAGGCGTCATTAAAGGCTTCAATTACATCTGCCTGAGTATCGGATGAATGACTCAACATGAAATCTCTTTCATAGCAATACAATAACAAATCTGCGACAAGATGTGCACAGTTCGTACCCATAGGGATAGCTACAATTGTTTTATAAACGGTAGTTTCATACCTGACGAACATAGTATCTAATGGGAAAATGAGTGCTTCGCAAACTTCCTGGCAAGTCCACATAGTGTAATTGTCTAAACTGACGTTAGTAAAAAACGCTTTAATATTGTTACAGGCCAAACATATGTTTTTCTCTAGCGAAAGTTTCTTGAATAAGAGCAATAAGCTTGTCTTTGTATAATTTTAAAAATATTTTTTTCCAAGTAGACCTAGAACAAATTCGACGGCGCGCCATCGCAAAATACCCACGTTTTCTTCACACCGGTCAATTCCCTTTAACCCTGTATCCATTTTACATGCAATGGTTTTATCGTTCTTTGATACTCAGGTCAGAAATAGTATTAGATGCTTTTCTGTATAAATGTATGACACTGTAAATGAATGAAAAATGTTTAGGTTATTTGTGTATTTGAACGTTTGACCCCTATCCCAGAGTCTCATGGTGGCCTGGAGCAAATTATACTGATATTCCCAAAATCATTACATTTTATTGAAAAAGAAAAATAGATATTTGACCGAATTTACCTCTCTCCCCACATCCCCACACCCACAATAATCCCCCTTCCCAACATACTCAGCCCACAATCTATACAGTGTAATCTACTTATCAAAATGTTCATTGAGACATAATTAAAAAAAAATTGAACCCCTGACCCCCTCTACCCACCACCTACCTTTCCAACCCCAACGCCAGGGAAGACGTCCGAGTTTTAAATAATACATAATTTGACATGCTGTGTATCTCTTTCATAGACGACTATTCTATCAATTAATGTGCAACAGGATGAGAAAATGTCATAATTGAATTGTTAGTGTATTTGATGCCCCTTCCTCCACGCCCCACCGATTATGTAGGAGGAAACAAATGTATACAGTGTAATCCCATCATCATAATGTTTCATTCGAGACAAATTATCAAATTTCTTTTTATATATACTCCAAATCCACCCCCCCCCACCCACCCACCCACCCACACACACACACACACACACACACACACACACACACACAAAACACACACACACACACATATAAACAACACCTCACCCTGGGCCCGAGTTCGAAATAATAAAATCGTTTGATATGTTGTTTATCTTTCATAGACGATTACATACACCAAGTTATGTGACAGAATATAGAAAAATGACAGTGTAATTGAATACTTAGTGTATTTGACCTTTTGATCCCCCTTTAGCGGTTTAGGAGGAGATGCGGTAACGGACAGACGGACAAACGGAGGCGATTTTAATATGCCCAGTTTTTTTTAAAAACGTGCGTATAAAGAGAGTTTGTGTCCGCATGTTGTCTACGACACCATTTTATACTAAAATCATCAATGGATTGGGTGATCAGACCACGACATACATTATAACAATAATTACATGTAACCATTCAAAGTAAGTGTAGGGCAGGTTCGCGGGTTCCTATGTATCCTTCCCCACTCTCATTGGCGGCTCTAAATAATATAGTATAATGTGTAGATGAACCGTTAAATAACATTCAACTTAATATGTTCTCTGATAATGAGATCCACACTAAATAGGAAAAAACATAATCAGAAACCTAGACCAAGCGTCCATGGGACACCGACGTCCCCCTTTAGAGCTGTCATTCAATAGCGGAGGATATAACTAAGTAATATTGGCAGCATAGTTCAAATTATGATACATGAATGCAATTTGGCAGAATAATTCTCCTTTGTGTGTCCTATTTATGTCAAGAACCTGAGCGACCTCAATTTCAAATGTGTATGCACCCCAAAGGAAGAACATATGCAATTTCACACATTGATAGCGGACAATGGTAGGAAGTGCAGATTATAAGTACCATAACTCTATCGCCATTCAAACTATAGTTATTGCCCTTTGCAATGTTATAATAATAATGCATGTGCAGAGCATAACCCAAAAACTACTAATGGAACTGAAATGATATTTCACATTATGACAGAGGCCACTGAGAGGTCCTTGCCTCTGTGCGTCCGTCCGTACGCCTTGATAATATATGTGTTTTCTTTATTTTGTTAGAATGGTGTTTTACGCCAATTTTAGCACATGTTAGCCCATACATGACGGTGTGTTTTTTGTGGTAGAAAAAGACCACCCAAGTTGTCCTGGGTAGAACCAGAACTGTAAACCTTTTAACGGCTCATCATCACATTATAGGTTATTCGGAGATGCCCAAGATAGATGGGAATGACTAAAATACAAATTAATCTGAGAACTTGCCCTCCCGCCCATCTGAAGAAAAAATCCAAAAGCTGTGTCGCATTAATACAGCATGGTTTTCGCATCGAAATCTGTCATTTGTCATATTTGTTTGCTAAATAATAACCAGAATGTTCGCAGGTGACCAAAACCTGTTCCAAACGTATACGTTGTGCAATCTGAAAAGTGATTTAGTAATAACGACTTACAGGGTAAAGTTTAAAACACATCTGAGCTTATTTTTATGTTAAGTAGTGGTGTTAAATTGTTTTTCTTAAACTTGAACTATTTTTAAACAATATGTTATGAAAGTAAGTTTATGTAAGTGCAAATATTTAAATACCAAACATATGCAAAATATCTCGGTCAAGAATCAACTGTATTCTGATTTACTAACCCAGTTTTCTCAAATTTTCAAATTATTTGCCTAGATTCCCATATATTTCAGACGTTTAACATTTCATAAGGCGCCCATATGATCGTGCCAGCTGATATCTATTATGCAGCTCTTTAGTATTATGTTAATATTTAATATCACCATACTTGCAATCCGATATATGCAGCGACTGCATTTATTATCCACAAATGTTAGAGGTTATTGCTGTCATCATTATATCTTACAAGAAAATATTTTTGTTTTGATAATGTTTTAATATAATACTCAAACAAAACACCACAACTTACATCAATATGTTATGAGAAAGTTAATGGATAGAGCATCAAACATATTTAATTCTTAAATTGTCTTTATAATTTTATAAAGCATGTGTCCATATGTTAATATCTATTGTTTTGTAAATGTTCAGTTGTTTATTTGTTGTTCAGTATGTATACATTTAATCATGTTTTAATCAATCAAATCCAAACTCATTTCGCGTACATTCGTCATGTACTTCACATCACTGTATGCGGCCTACACAACCCATAAACTTGCTACTGTTTTGTCTCCTGCGGACACATTGGTTCTTTTTTGTGATCTTTAATGTTTCCGCAGACAGATATTGTGGTATTCATAACATTATTAATGATTCGGATGTATAATTTGTTTGTTATACGCATGCAAACTGTTCTACTGCTAGTGTCATTTGAATACTTAATAACCACGCACACAACTGATGTACTTTGTAGAATGAATCAAAATATTTTTCATTTTATGATTGTATACATATATATCCATCCGCATCATTAATAATGACTAATAATGTTATGAATACGCTAATATATGAAAACCAATGCACTATATTAAGTTAGATTATATATTTTGTAGTTCATTTCAAAATAATTTAATAATGTGAGTATATTTGGGGAGGTATGGGAAATAGTGTACGTTTTCACAGTCACGGCAATACGATAAATTATGATCATGAAATCATGATTTATTATGTCCACCATTTTGGAAATGTTTTCGCGCTTGGTAGTATGCTATTTTGATGGACTTAAACATTGGGAATACATACTTACTTTTACTTGTAAACTCTCCATGTTTAAAGTGTTCATTAACCAGAACGACATAAAAAGGGATATGTCTCACATGTTTTGTTCTCATAAGGTGCTTTTTTAATGATAACATATTTGAATTCATGAATCTTAAAGCTTCAAATGTGTTATTAAAGAGATATGTATGCAACTGGAAAACAACAACACAAGAAACGACTAATTCAGTTAATGCTGTTTATATACAAATACCATCCGAAAGAAAAAGTTTGAAAATGGAAAGGATTGGAATGTACAAGAAATCTTGTTCGATTCCGTTCCAAAGTTCCACTCCACGATTAGGCCCTTCTATGGGTCTGTTTCAGCTGATGAAGACAAATTGTATTCTTCTAACGTTAACATTAATTCAAAACGACATTTGTGTATCCATGTCATGATAAAGGTTAATTGGCGTACTCGTTAGGCCTAACTCTGGAAAGCATGCTTTATGGTCAAATGTAAAATGTAGATGAGTGGAATATAGGTGGAATTTAGTGACCACATTCCGAATTACTGCAAGACACAATCTTTCGATAACAGATTAGTTTTGTTTTCGAGGCAGTAGTTCCTTATGGTGCCTATGTTTCTCAAATTATTCGTTTTTCTAGAGCCGTGTTGCCATAAACTTTCAAAAACCTTTGCAAAACGTAATCTCCCTTTTATATATAAAAGTATTTTAAAAACTCTTCTGCGACATAGACTATCACAACCTGTCTTCTATGGTGATATGATTTATAACTTCGAAAGTTCATCAACAATGGTAGTTCCATACCTGATGAAATTAGTATCTAATATGAAACTTGTTATAAAGTTTATCAATAGACGTTAGGAACGTATCATTTGCAACGCACTGCATGATTAGTGGTTGTTCGCCATTATGCTTTTCTCTTTGATTGTGCGATGACCGGACATATTATGGTAAGTCTACCTAAATCCTCAAATATATGTATTGTTTGTTGTTTGACTTGTCATACCCTTAACGGTTTGTTATCCTGCTGTCCTGGCTTTTGCCAAGTCACTGAGTACTTGCTTTGACGTTTTTAGGCTTTTTTGTTTTTTTAGATTTTATCTACATGATCATTTATAAATACTAATAAGGGTGATCGTTTGGAAGGATCAAACACAAGGGAATAAAGTAACATACTCGGTTTTAGTGAGTCTGTTCATCAAAGGTAATGTAAGAATCAACACCTATCACGCTCCCTAGCACCGGCTTAAGCGGTATTCTACTTCAAAGCCATATATATTGTACTAGTTGGAAAGGATCAGTAAAATAACACCGATTCATAGCACGGGGAGAAATGTTAATGCCGCCACACTGCACTTAACGAACTCTAGTGTGAATGTTAATACATACTGATTGGAAGCAAAAAACACAACCAAGAGACGCACACTCGGTTTAGAGTATATTCATGAGAGGTAATGTAAGAATAAACACCTCTCACGACCCCTAGCACCGGCTTAAGCGATATTCTTCTTTAAAGCCACATATATCGGGCTCGTAGATCCTAAAAGACTAGCAAAAATAGCACTACGGATTGTGCTATACGTATGTGTTATACCTCTATTGCATATTAATGCTGCCTTGCTTGTTAGAGAATATTACCTGACGTGGATATCTTTATTTACGATTGTTTGGTTTATGAAACGGCGTCTAAACATATCGTTAAAGCCTAAGCCTCCAGGTGCGGAGCTAAGCCCTCTGAGTGTGTAAGCCCTCGGGGTGAAACCATCTCTGTGAAACCAGCTAGTGTATAACGTTAGGAGCGGTGGAGACGGTCCCTGTACCTGGACATAGAGGTCAGGAGTTTGTGGAGGCGCCGACTCCCGGCACACCTCAAACCTCACTGGAGATCCATCACATCATAACCTCATAATCTTCATATCATCAATCCGCATAGGAGCCATTTGATTATTATCAACGTTAATTGGAGTCGCGCACCGTATTCATCTCTTCGCGAATTAGAGTATTGGTAGCATCGTGTCATTTAATATCAGAGTGTTAATTTATTTTTAACTTTACTGTTGATTAAATAAGAATCATCATCAACATCTATATTACGTCAGTAGTCAGTACATTCGATACAGTGCACACACCTCTTGTACGTTAATACAACATTAGTTTTTTCATTCATCTTTCATCTTTGTATTCGCTTGTTTTTCTTTGATCCCTGTATATATTTAACATATTTTAAAAGTTGCATTAAACTATTGTAAATGCAGTCTCTGACATTGCTATTTTCCTGAGTTAGTCCCAACTACACATGGCCATCCTGTGGCAATCCTCCCTTATATTGTATTACATATTTCGTCGTAATTAAATTATTATTTTTAATTTATTTTTTATTCATTTGCATGTCCTGGTCTACACGTTAGCTATGCGTCAACTTTATATAATGTAAACATGTTTCTTTGAGTTTCATCAATGTACAATACATAATAAACATGCAGTATATTCTGTACTATGCCATTCAACGTTTGAATTATAAGAGACTATCACTGCTTAGCATTAATAAACAAAACAGGCATGTCACACATAAAATATATAGATACAGATTTTTTACGCGCATAAAAAACAAACAATAAACCGGTTCTAATCTTGACGTTAGTTTTTAAGAGAATTAAAACTATTATAATATAATATATGATAATTAGAAAGCAAACACCATAGAGGGAAATTATAAACTTGTTTTGAAATACCGAATGTCATGACTTGCACGGATTCCTCAACATGTTATATAACAAAGACCTTGACGTCTGATCTACTGAACCCCAAAAGCAATAGAGATTCTTCTATCACCACGGGCAATGTACTTCTGAATTTACTTGAGCGTGGGTGTTCTACTTTCAGAGATATCGTGGGGATTGCGTATATCCATATGAGGTCATTGAAATCTTGAACTTGACATACTGATTCCAAAAGCAGTAAGGTTCATCCTCTCATCAAGGGCGATGCACATTAATTAGTATTTTCATAGCCAACATGGGTATTATAATTCCAGAGTTATCATGCTGAATTTAAAATATAGAATGTATTCAAACAAAATTCATATTCATATTAACATGCAAAAAATGATTTCGTAAATCTTCATAATATGAACATTGCATGATTACATGGTATTCGTCTTCTACTTATCCTGACATACACAACATACATGTTCTCTCATGATATGGCGTATCGGAATGTCTTCCTGTTTCAACATATAAATTATCAATTAAACTTTTCAGAACATCTCAACCTAGAAAAAGAAATTTTATGTTTTAGAGGTATATCTAAACTTAGATATCTTTCAACATTCAATAGATATTTAAGTGTTGATAATGGGCTGCTTTAGAAGACTAGGATAGTTCAGCTCGCCAATTTTGGAGAGCGCAAAGCGTTGTTTAAATATAGCTATAAATAACTGTACGTCTCCTACTTCATCCGATATCCACTGATCAAAACAAAACCAAAATCAATGCAACACCAAAACCATATCTAAAAAGTAGTGATTTAACATGAGTTGCCCATGTTATTCTACCGAAGTCATCAATATTTCTTAGCATAATATAACACTGTTTTGGGAGGAGTGCGTGGTCCAGTGGTAGGGCGCCGATCTCCGGATTGAGAGGTCGTGGGTTCGATCCTCCGTCGCGGCCAGGTTATTTATCCTTGAGCAAGATAATTAAACCACATTGCTTAGTACTGGTTCTACCCAGGAAGCCATCGAGAGTGATTAATCTAAGTTGCAAGAACTTGTTTCGCAATCGATGTAAAATAAATATGTTTAAAAATAAAAAACAAACTGTTTTGGGTACCTGGTATTACTCATATGTGAAATTCGTATCCAGTATTTAACACATTTACAATAATAAATAATATATAATGGAAACCTGCCACACTCGCCTTTGGCGAATGCATGGAATGTATTTCATAAAACTTTAAATATCGGCTGCAGAATTGGTTATGGACATTTTCAATGTGATTACAATATTGATAGCCCCACATTTCGGAACCGTATGTTAAAATAGGCATAACCATGGTATCAAATAATTTAAAGAGTTCATAATATTCAAAATAGCCAACATTACGTTGAAGTTTGGATATTGAAAGTAATGCTTTTCTGCTTTGAGTTGCTAATGTTTTTGAGCCTTTGTTCATGTTATTTTGGTGCCATATAACGACCCATGTATCTATACCATGAATCAGTTTCAAGATGATCACCACTGTATGATCATGTTTCGTTACCTCTCAAATATCCACCATTTCCGAAAACTATGACTTGTGTCTTCCTAAGATTTTTTGACATACTTGTGCGATTACAAAAACTGGAAATTACATTTATTTGTGATTGAAGTTGTCTGACAGTATCTGCACAGTTGGTCATGTCGTCAGCATAAACACATACAAAGATATTATCAACTTCATCAGATACATGAATACCATTATCGCAAGAGTGCTTAAAGAAATATAAAAAGATCGGACAGAGAAAGTAACATTCAAGGAGGACAGTCAACCACAAAACACAGAAAACACGCAAACAGACAAACAAGAAGGCAAAAGTAATAATAAATGCAAACGACATCACAAACACAAAATGGTTGAAAATAGTGCTACCGTCTTGGAACGGTCAGTGGCAAAGTAAGCCACTGGGGGTTAAAATCGTTCTAGAAAATGGGGTGATTAACAAACGTTGCATCGCGCGTAAACTTTTCAATTCCCCATGCAACAGCAAGGCATTCGCGCTCTATCTGACTGTACCTTCTTTCAACTTGATTTAATGTCCTGCTGGCATATGCTACGGGGCGATACTGTCCATCACTTTGTTTTTGAGATAGAATCGCTCCAAGACACATTTATAGTTGTTTCTGCGTCGGGGTTATAATATACCATTATAGTCGCGCTTGTCAATAGTTCCTTTAATTGTCGAACAATTGTTGTTGTTCAGACTGCTATTCAAATTGCTGGAGTTTACGGGTTAATCTCCGAGTTGGTTCTGAGACTGTTGCAAAGTTAGGTATGGATTTTGCACAGTAATTCACAAGTCCTAAACAACTTTTGACTTCTTTGACTGATTTTGGTACTTCCGTTTTAGTACTGCCTCTATTTTACTATCCTGTGGCATGAGACCTTCTGATGTGAGTGTGTGTCCCATGTCTTGGAAAGAAATATAAAAGATCGGACAGGGAAAGTAGCATTCAAGGAGGACAGTCAACCACAAAACACAGAAACAAACACGCAAACACACAAACAAGAAGGCAAAAGCAATAATAAATGCAAACGACATCACAAACACAAAAGTATGCATTTTTACTTACGACTTTTACTTTTAAGTTCATATATTAAGTCGTTTATGAAAAGGTTAACAGTTTTGTGTCAAAATCTCCAACGATAACTAATATTGCTGAAAACTGAAGTTCATTTCAAAAATTATAATATGGTATTTGATGAAGAATGCTTTTATTATTAAATTGTTTCAAAGTATTTGGCTTACAATAAGTTGTAATTTTATAGGCATGTCACACAATTAAGCGAAAAACGTCCATTTTGTGGAAAAATCGCTGAAAACTGGATTCTTTCCGGAGGAAAAAAACATGATATATAGAAGTCTATATATATGTTATGCGCAAAATGAGAATATGGACAATTCGGAATTGTTCTGCGCAAAGTAAGAATTGTCAAAATGCGCTGCATTATCGGAATTCTCAAAATGCGCGGTTCAATTACGGAATCGTCCTTGCGCAGAGTTGGAATTTGGAAGTAGGAATATTTTGATTCTAGTAGTTATTTCTAATACTGACGGCAAAGTCCTTCATTAATGCTGGGAGGACTTGTGGCTCAAACCTAAAATAAAAGCAATAACATATGTTGAAAGTGCAAGTATACGCGCGATGCAAAGTTTGTTTATCACCCCATTTTCTATCAATTGTATATTAAAGGGGTTGATGCACTATTTCCAAACACAGTTCATTTTAAAGGGCTCTGAAAAACTTGAAAAAAGCTGAAAGAATTATCAAAATGCCATGAAAAATAAAGGAGATATGACGGATTGAAAATTTGCAAAGAACAAAAATGGAGGCGGCCATCTTTGAACGATGACGTCATCGCGCCGTTTAACCATATAAGGCATATTGACAAAATGTATTTTAAAGCAAAGAAACCCACTGCAAATTGATTAAAAATAAATATAAAGATGTAAAATGCATACATTTTAGTATTGTTTTTCATTTGCAGTGATTTTCTTTGCTTTAAAAGACATTTAATCAATATGCCGTATATGGTAAAACGGCGCGATGACGTCATCGTTCAAAGATGGCCACCTCCATTTATGTTCTTTGCAAATTTTCAATAGGTCATATCTCCTTTATTTTTCATGGCATTTTGATAATTCTTTCAGTTTTTTTCAAGTTTTTCAGAGCCCTTTAAGATAAACTGTGTTTTAAAATAGTGCATCAACCCCTTTAATATCCATTATCTAATTAAGTATGATTCAAATATGCAAATGCCATTACTAGCAATGCCATAAACTGGTAATTTATTCTCAAACGGTCTGTGTAAATGATCGCTTTATTACAATTGGCAGATGGACATGTGTTTTAGACAATAATACAATTTGACATTAAATATATGTTTATACCTTATAAGTATATTACTTTAATAAATATGATTAAAAAATGCAAATGCAATTAGTAGTAGTAGTGTATAACACCTGCTGCCTTTTACTGAGCAACTGGTGTGTTTGTTATTTGGCAGATGTTCACTATTTGACTTATTTTGCATATACAAGAACATACGAAGGAATATTGCACACAAACCAGGGTCCAATGTTTGTATAAAGAAATCATAGGAAACTCTCTAAAGTATATTATATATGGAATGCCCAATTTGACCCGATATTAGAAATATTATTGTCTGCGTTGCGTTTATATTTTTTAAATTTTTATCCAGATTGCGCAGCAATTACAGGCTGATAGATTGGAGATTTCCGTCAGTCCGTCCTTCTATCTGTATGTATGTATGTATGTGTGTATGTATGTATGTATGTATGTTATATGTATTATGTATGTATGTCTATCTGTCTGCCTGCCTGTCAGTCCGTCCGTATGTCCGTTTACGAGTTTTGGTTAAAGTTTTTGTTTTTCACCATTTCTAAAGAATCGATGTGTCGGAAAGCTTTGAAACTTGGCACACATGTTCGTTGTCATTGCACACTGGAATATGACAAGAACCATAATGCTGTCATGTATTTCACTTGAATTATCCCGCTCCCCCATTATACTGTTTACTTAGATTTTTCAGTTAAAATGATGAATTTGTAATCCGGCGTTTGCACCACTGTTGGCGCTTCACTTGTTTATATATTCTTATCCATAACGTATCCTTATTTCAATAATATAAATCCGCACTTTACGAATTGCTTGAGGGCTTCATATTTTTTTCCTCAATAATTTAGTTCATGTTAATCATTTACCAAACAAAACTATGATTTTTTTTTATATATTATATATTATCAATTTATAACAGACGGGTGAAACAAATAAGCATATGAAATTAGAAATAAATAGGTTTCAAAACACTATATTCCTTTTCAAATCCCAACACAAATTCGTACTTTTCACGAAATATTCTCAAATTGCGTAGAAACTTGGTGCATATTTTATATCGATTAACCCCTTATACAATTCCGGAATAGTCCTACGCAATTCCGGAATCGTCGGGCATGTTAAGAACTCTTACTTTGCACAGAGCAGTTGCGGAATCGTTCATGTTCTCACATTGCGTATAACAAATACACTAAACAAAATTCCTAATAACTCACTTTTGTATCTTAACTAATTTTCTTATTTTAAATATATCTTAGAATAGTTGTGTGATACGTATTATGTTTTGAACAATAGTTTGTAAAACTATTTATTGTTTGTTTAAATTGTTGCATATGTGGAGAGTTACCCTGCTTTTATATAAAAAAAATGAAATGTGCTGATAAAACACATAACAGCCCCGTGTGGTTCTCGGGGGCCCCGTTTGGTCACAGGGCAAAGAATAGGGCCACTGCAGATCCCTTCGGAGTGATAGGCAGAGGGGTAGAATCCCCCCAAATTCATGTTCATTTTATCATTGTTTGTTCATGTTCATTAAAGGTCTTCATCATGATCCCTGCATTGTTTCAGATGTTATCTCGCTTGCATCAAAAGAGCAGTGGCAGAAAAACAATAACGTGGCTCCAGCGTAATGGAGTTTCTACGATAGAATTTGCAGCAACTCTGCAGTTCAGGGTGAGAAGGTTCTAGGCCCATTTTCCATATTTTATCTCAATGTACATGGAAGATGAGCCTGGCATGTTCATGCCTTTTAGGCGCCATATAACCTTTTCATGTGTTGGTGCGCCTTAAAACCCCAATTCAATTCAATTCAAAAACACATAACAGGAATCAAAGCCCGCTTATAAAGATATAAACTGCTTGGTAGGAAATAATATTAAAAAAACATTTGACCCATTTACTGCAGATGTTCCTCTATAATAAAATGAAACATGGTTAAAAATAAAATGAATCACCTCCTTTAAACTGAATATCATTTGAAATTGAAGTAACTATAAATCAGCGTTAACATTAAATATTTCCGAAATGTATTTTTGCAAACACATATGTAGTGGTAATGCTAGTAAAACATGATGCCAAAATCAATTTATTTGGCATATTTAGAATTCGGAACATCGGAAGCTGCACTAAGTCGAAGTATTTAACAAAATCCAAAACAAAAAATTAGAGTTTGCTTCAACGACGTTGGAAACAGTGCAGTTAGAACATGTGTTTGTAAAGCATTGCCTGGGGTGCGTATATTTGGGTGCGATAATGCATTTGCTCGAAGGGGGATTGACTCTAATCAAAATGGAACCAGTATAACAATAATTATTTCAGAAGTTAGTTAAAGATTGGACACTGACAACAGAAACTGTTGAAAAAAACATTAAAAGAGTTCGCTTGTCGAATGTATGGTTCAAAGGTATGTCAGACAACTGATGTAAATGAATATAGGGACCAACCATTTTGTGAAATTGGGTAAACATTGAATCATCACAGATACCACACTGTAAGACTTGTTTAAAGGGACACATGGTAACTTTGACTTGCTTAAAACACACAATTATGAACTATTAGAATAGTGCAGAACAAACTGTTTTTGCACATTACTAACTGTTAATTGTATTACACCAGTAATATATTAAACCTATGGTAGAATGATTGAAGACAAATTGAAAATTCATTTAATTATATGAATAAATCGAGATGCTTTTAATGCCTGATAATACGTTCAAGATTGCAGTTTGTCCCTTTAACAAAACATTGTGAACGAGTCAATTGTCAAGCTACTGTCTGGATAAGATGCTTACACAGGATATTAAATCTCACACTTCTCACACAAGTGTGTTATGGGTGGAAACAAAATGAAGATGGCGAATTCGAAATAGATTGGATGGATAGTCCTGCAGCTTGTGATGCCGTTTTAGATTTGATGACCTATGGTTCAATGCGTTAAACCAAGTTGAAGTTTCAGCGATCACATAAAATAAAAGTGGGTAGTTGGGTAGAACAGAAATGTGTGAAAACTAGAGATTTGTGTTTTTTTTTAAAAATAAATGATCCAACCTATGCTGAACGAGTTGGGATAACTCAAAATGAAAATATATGTCGTTAGAAGTTAAAGGTTGGCAATATGAAACACTGTGTCCATATTCTGCGGAAACTGTTAGAGTTAAACGTAAACCAGTATGCCTTAAAATATAACTATTTTTTAATGAAACTTTTGGTGTGATGTGACCTTCTTATTCAGTGTAAAGTTAACAAAATAAATGAAAATTATATGTGCGTGCAAGACAAGGACATTAGCAAAATAAGTTTTGATAGAATAAATATATTAATTATGTAAAGATATGCATGAATGAATGACTGAACGAACGAATGAACAAAGGAACGTACGTACGAACGAATGATCAAACAAAAAACAAACAAATAAATGAATGAATGAATGGATAAATAAATAAATAAAATAAAAAAAAAAAAAAAAAAAATGATGGAAAGAATGAATGAATGAGCGAGCGAGCGAGCGAGCGAGCGAGAACGAACGAATGATCGAACGAATGAATAAACAAACAGCGAACGAACGAATAAATAAAACACATTTAACAATTGTATGTTTCTATTTAACATGCATTTATATAAAACTTGTGTGTCATGTGGTTTGGAGATTTTTTGTGAGGACTAGTCTAAGGAAACATGTCTAATCTCTATACATGGGACTTTGTTTGAACAAGCTTGATGGTACAGTTCCTAGGAATTATTTCCGAGCAAACACTGTCGAAATCTGTTCAGCAGTTATTGAGAAAAAGATGTTTTAAGATATAAACTATTTTTAGTAATCGACCATTTTGGATGTCGCACTGACCTTATTTTAACAAACTTGAAAACCAACGATAACAGGATTACCCATGTGCAGTTTGGTCAAAATCGACAAAAGTGTTTCTAAGAAAACGCCGTTTAAAGTAAAATAATAATTTAAAAAAAACATGGCGGAGAGAAGGCAGATCAGCGGACGGACGGACGGACGGACGCCCAATGAAGATATCACATTATACTAGTTCATCTCTGAGACTCCCGCTTACAAGTTTCACGTGTCCAAAATCAATATCATAACAAAACACTGAGTACATGTACAGATGGTTCCACGCGGAACTGCGCGGACGTAAATATTTGATCATCGCGGATTTCCCCCCAGAATTAGAGTATGGCGGTCCGTTGCGATCCGCGGCAGTCGCAAATGTCCGAGAAAGCTGACGAAAAGTTAATTGCCTTCGCGGTAATTATGACCCAGTCTAAATGACTGAAAACTCGGCAGATCGGCAATTTGCAGTTTTATCTTCACGTGTGCACACATAATAAATTTAGTTCATTTAATGAACAACAACAAATGTTCAGTGTGTACATGCACCTGAGTAAATGTCCACTCTGTTGCTAGGTGCGTTGATAACTGTGTATTGAATAGTGAGTACACAGTCAGAAGCTGAATTAATGGGACACACGGAAATTTAATTGCACAAAACTTGACAAAGCATAATGTAAAACAAAACACAAAGATGATAAACATAATCAAAACATCTAATTTATAAAATCATTCAATTGAGTACCCTAATTTAACGCCTGCTACTTGTCACGTAGGCCTTTACGTCATACGGTGATCCAGTCAACATGGAAAAATGCCGCCAACATCAAAGGGTTTGTTATAGACCCACTGTTTTATACACAATTTCCAACTCTACCTAAAAATGAAAGTGGGCATATCCATATATTGTCTTGTGAACGGACATTCTCGCTTGCCAGAGTTGTGTAAACCGTGCGGATAATTTAACTCGTGAGATGTGAAAATGATGACTGGCCACACAATATAAATTATTTTGCTAATTACTCTGCTGGATATGCAACAAAAATAGGTCAAATTGTGGGAAAGGTGTAAAAAGCACCAAAGGTTGACCAATTCAACTTAAGGATACGTGCTTTCAAAAAATGCCAGGAGACAAGCATGAGAGGCCCTTTAACCCATAATTATGAGGCCCCAATGAGGGGCCCTCTATTAAATTAAAAAATATACTAAAATTATTAAAATAATAATATTGTTTTATACAATCAATTGATTCAAAATATTTTGATTGATTTATGCATAAAAAGTATTAACCTAATTTTCTAAATAAAAAAAATCATAAATATGCACTTCTGTTAATGTAATAGAGGCCCACAGGGGGTATTTTGGTAAATTTTATACTAAAACTGAATGTATGTTAAATAAAATGTTCTCTTTGTGAATTATGTGCATGACATTTAAGTATAACGTAACCATGACACTGCTTAAGCAATTTTAACTCTTTATTCTAAATAAGAACATGTATTATCTAGTAGTTGAGGCCCTAATAAGGGCATTTAAAATGTTTAAAAATTGTCAAAAAAATAGTTTTTTATAACCTTGTAACAAAGAATGATCTTCAATTCCTATTACCTTTAATTTACAATGATTTTCAAATATGTATAAAAACTGTCATTTTCAACAAAACATAAATTAAATGAGGCCCTTTAAAGGTTTTTTTTTGTAATATTTTTTCGAGCAATTAACCTATTTTCAGACACAACATGTCTCTTTGTTTTCACTCATAAAAATAAGAAAATTAAACAAAGAGAAACAACACATTAAAGAAATTATAACATTTATTACAGTTGTATTACATTAAGTGAGGCCCCTCTTGGGTATATATTTGTACGAACATAAAAGACAGATCACATATTCATGAATTTGTAATTATATTGAAAGTTATATGCACTTATACATGTATACACATTGAACACATACCTAATTCAAAACTGAACATCAAATTACATTGTGCAGCAAGTTTTTTTAACAAACAATTCCTAATAGAGAAATAGTATCAATAAACTTCCAATATTCAATCATTGGGAAGGCCTGACTATATAAGAATATTTGGGGGTTTTTCAGTGTGAGATCGAAATTTATTTCATCGCGTGATCTTCGAAAATGGCATTCTCAAGATTGGCCAACAAAAAAACAAATGTTCTTTTTATTTTATGCTTTAGTCATGTTTTACAGCGTTTTAATAGCCAATCAGATATTTCAATTCCTCACGTGTAGCCCCATCTTTACAGACAATTTACTTTAACTCAATAAATACTACGCAAGTGAAATAGTGCACAAGATTTTAAGTAATTAAAAATTCATTATGTTCAAAATATCAGTTTTTTCCAACAATACACGCAAACAAATGAGTCTCAATTGTAAAAAAGTAGTCCCAAAAACCAGAGAGATAACATATTGGTATTCTACTGTTTTCAAACAGTGAGATACCAATTTTATCTGACTGTCGTTGCAAAGCATAACATAAAAACTATTATTGGTTATCCAGTTTCATGTGAAAAATGTCAAATTAGCCTAAATTGTACATAACACGTAACTGTACTTTTAACGCTTATTTTCTCTTTCGCACTGCCCACTGCACATGCATTGCTGAGTACATGGGAGGTTTGCCTTGTTGCACTTGCAATGTCTACGGCATGTTGTTGTACTTTGCATTTGACTAGTTCTTGACAACCTTTTGAAGTCTCAGGGAGAGTACTCCAGAACGGAATCCAGTTACCAGATTCTTTAGCCCACACCCACTCAGTGGTCGATGGCAGTACAGCCATCCTAAGGAGCATTTTATCCAAATATGACCGCTCTGGTAGACAGCTCGCAGTATATGCTGGACAAGCGCACTATGTGATCATCAATTTGTCTATTTCCATATGAAAACATGTTTCCTGGCAGTGTTGACAGTTTCAAAAGCCGATGTTCTGGAGTACATGAGAGTAACAAATCTCTCGAGCATATCAGTATCCTCATCAGTGACTTGCTCAGGGGCTGAAGATAAACGCTTGAATCCAATGTATATATTTCTGGCATAGGTTTCCACATATTAAACGCACTCTTTTTACCAATGCCATTAAATGACAAAACCGTATCACAACCTGAGATTGCAAGAAACAGTAGAAGTCCCCAAGAGGCATCGGGGCCAAGACGCTCAGAAATCATATGTGCTGGTATGTATTGGAAATTCTTGGCATGACCAAATGCATTCCAAAGGCAACAATCAGAAGTAGCAAGTGAACTGGCAATGGCTAATACTACAATGTCAGTAATAGTGGCATATAAAAGTATGTTTTTGCAATCGCTATTGAAAGCATGCGCTGTGTGGATCATCATCCTGTAATCTGCCTCCTTGAGGTTACATCTATTTCGACGTTTCGTTGCAAACCTTCTCGCCTCTCAACGCTGCCGGTTAGAATCCCACTGGTAGCTCGACTTATGAGAAAGTGTCGATTCTTACGGTTTTCGGGAGGTCTATAGTACTGGTTCTACCCAGGAAGTGTGTGTGGTCTGCCTCCACTACAAACAAATAGACTGTCGAATATAACATTACAAGTGTTGAAAATGACGTAAAACACAATACAAACAAACGAATCTATTTCGCTATCTCCAACATACTTCAGGGCATTCTCTCCATATGTCGAAATGACAGTTTTCCCTATCACAAATTCGAAACCCTCTACACACTTTGAAAGGTACTGATACAATCCAATTTTGTTTCTGGCATTTTGAAGATATGTTTTCCAATTTTGAGGTATCATGGTTGTAGGTAAGACTTTCACAGACTCTGCTGTACCTCTAGTCTGTCTTGTATAGGCCTTCAAACTGTCATCTCGATATACATCCCATACAATGTCAAGTCGTAGCTGCTTTATGATGTACGGTAGAAATACTTTGTTGGCATAGTCTTCGAATGTTGTTATCATATCATTGGCTTTATGTGGGTCAAGTCATTGAACTACAGCCACTATGTCAATGACAATACAGTCAACAGCTGGGCATTCATTGGTTTTATAACATATTTAGTTCCAATAGATCGGACTTGCTACCGAATTTCATTTCATTGTTCTCAGCCATTGCTGGTCCAACTGTGATTTTCATGAGCGAAGAAGTTATCAACGTCCCCATCTCTATTTTGGCAGGCTTTATTCATTCTGCTGAAGAACAAGTCTATGTCTGTCTTCATGGTCTTCATTTGTCTTTGTTTTAATGATTATTTTTGTCCTTTAAATATTACGAAATAAGGGTAGGTTGTTTCTAGTGAGCGGTTCATAGAATGACCTCTCATTGCCTATGTTCTCTGATACCAAATTATCATACTGTTTCCACCTTTTCCTGCTTCTCTCGCAGATCCTATTGCATTCGTTGTCATCATGACTTTCGAGTCCAATGTCTTTAAGCAGAATCTGTAAACAACAGGAGGAGTGCTGTTATCGCTGGTGTTCTCTTAGATCAAGTACCTGCTTTTGTATGATGACCATGACAAGAAGTCATATTTGTCTATTGTTGACTTGCCAATGTTGTTTTTAACATGTTCTAGCCAGTCTGACTGTAATGTGACAAAACCATTTGGTGTAGGCTCACATCCGTAAATCACTGTGGGTTGCGGAGTGTCAGTCCAAAACGCTGTTGGTAGTACATCTAAGTACTTCTCTGGAAGACACTTCGTAACTGTTCGTCCCTGTAATGATCGTACACTGAGGGAATTGGATTCAGAATCCTCAAGATATTCATATACATGTTGTGAAAGTGAGATGGCTGTTCCATGAAAACCATCAGTTGACTTACTGACTGTGGGTTATGGTCTATATTGCATAAGGTTTCCAGTCGTGTAAAGCCCATTTCTGATATTTGGCGGGCACACAATTCCGGTGCCTGGGCCGAGTGGTAAACGTCTCTGAATTGAAATAAATTACCCCTCATCGCTGTAGGTTCGACCCCTCAGGGGCCTAGGAAACTTTATGTGAGGAAGCTATCCAGTTGGCTTGTGGAACGTCGGTGGTTTTACCCCGGTGCTCGAGCGTGCATGAAAATTGCCCGGAGGGGCAACTGGGGTCTTCCTCCACAATAGGAAGTTGAAAAGTTGCCATATGACCTTAGCTGTTGGTGTGACTATAAAATCCAATTCAATTCAATTCCAAGTTGGCCTGACATGAAAACTATAGTAAGTATCATGTATAACAGCCAAATAAAGTATACACATGGATATCTCTTTTAAACAATAATTACATGCAAATAACGTCTGTGTCAACACTGCCAGTGTCGTCTGCAAAATGTTTGGTAAATGGCGAATTTTAAAAAAGGGAAATAACTGAAATATATCAAACAACAATTTCCTTACAAAGGGAATAAATAAAAATTGTTGTTATAGGATATACATTGTTTTAAATAGTGTTGCTACTAAATTCATATATATTTCTCGGTTTTAGACAATTTAAGTTGATTTATGACAAATAAAATCAATCTTTGAACCTCAATATGGGTGTCACTCGGGCTTGAAATTTAAGTACGGGCCTCATATACGCATTTTATGTTTAAATAAGACCTTATTTAATTACTTACACATGTTAGTGTTGTGTAAAACTATGTTTGAGTAATTTGGGGCCTCATTTAAGCAGGAGACAGAGCCTCTCATGATTGTCTCCTGGACTTTTTTTAACAAGCTTGGCCTATAGTATAATCATGCCAAGTTTGGTGATTTTTACACCATTTCCACATTCATGTTGCATATCCAGCAGACTAAATGTCAACAGGTGTTTATTTATAACTATATGTCTACTGTACCTTTAAAGATAGCGCCTACATTCAATTTAAATATAGTAACCACTGAACCTTAGCATTTCTATTTACCTGGACAGTTTAGACTGGACACTGAACTACTTTCAGTGTACATGTATGTTGTATGTATATGTATAGTATGTGTATGAATATGGTGTGATGTGAATAGGTTACCTAACCAGTTACCTAACCTTGTTTTTATTAGTTTCCCGCCTAAAATCCCTCTCTAATATCACTTTTGTCACAGATGTCATCGGAGTAGGTTCTACCTCTCCAAGAGTATAATTATGCATTGATAGTTTATACTAGCCATAAGTTGAGTTACTTGCCTGTCCATAAAGGGCAAATATATTGAGGCCATTGCCTGGCTGTTAGTTCCGTAATAAAAAACCTGCAAAGGACGTACTTTTATCTATTACCAACCCTTACAACAATTTCGATCCCGGCATTCGGAAACAGCTAGGCGTGGCCCATTGGTTCACCTTAACCGGAGGCAAAATGGAGAAGTGATGGCCGCCATAAGACCCCACCACAACCCGGAAAAGCTGAAGGATGGAGGATGATGGATCGAGTTGTTTTTTTAGGCCTAGAGTGTTTTTTTAAGTGATTTTTTGGGACCTAAACTTTATGTTGTGCACAAAACTTTGCATGGTCTCTTTCAAAAGACTACGATGGAGGAGAGGACTCACGCGGCGACCTTCGGGTGTGATCGGGAGAGGACATGGACAAAATGCGGAGTGTTTGTGTGTTTGTGAAAGTGTTTTTTATGTGATTGAGGTAATGGAAGGATAGTGAACTGATAAATGTAAGTTATCTTGTTTATTTGCTCTGGCTGTTATATTCGTAAATTGTTGTTTCTAAATTATATAATTTCGTGCCCATTTCTACTTTCGTTTTCGCAAAGTCGGTACTTTTTCCAGATTGGTAAATTTACGCTGTGTATGATAAACGATTGATTCATATAGTTAAAGACGCTCTTTTTATAAGGATTAGTTGTGATAGTTCATAACAATTACAAGTAAAAAGTGCTTTTTAGACCGTTTTCCGAAAACAGAAGTTGACAATATTCTTAACCGGAAGTGTTCCGTGATTGCTAAAAATTAGAAAGCAAACATTGATTTTCAGTTATTTTTGCTAATTTTGCACTACCAGAGCAGATTTTTGTGTTATTTGTTATTAAAATTAGTTTGGTTATAAGATTTTGATACAGTTATACCGTCATTTACCCATTCTGTGCATAGTGAAAAGAAATATGAATGTATGAAAGGTGTGTTTACATGTCAATATTAATAATTAAGTTGATTAGATGGTATATTATAAATTAGTTTAGATTATAGTTTAGACATAGCTATAAATTTTCTCCAGCTGATTTGTAAAATATTTCAGCCAGGATATTAATTAAGTTGTTTCACTTGCTTTCACTTCTTTAAATTAACACTCTGCACTAACTTTGACAGAGAGGAAGATCAGTATTTATCTTTTGTATTTGCCCCTTATGCTATATTTGACGGAAAAGAATATAGTTTAGCATTGCTTTTCAGCAGTTACACATAGGATTCAGTGCTGCATTTTTTCCATGTAAAATATATTTGTGTTTCAGCATAACAAGGTTCATAGCTATTTACTGCTGCAGGGATAACGTTGAACGTAGATTAGAAGAAACAAATTCATTTAGTGTATTTAATGTTGATATGACAGGTAGTATTGTATTTACAGGGAATGGCGAACGTGTGAGGCGTTTCTGATAGTCAGTGCATATGACTTGTAAGTCGTATATATGTGTTGTTTACATTTTCAGTGGGTTCATAATTTATTTTGTTTACATTGTCAGATATTTAAACTGTATATCAGTGTGGGTTAATTTAATTAGCCATATGTAAATCGTGCAAATAGATTTTTACTTTTCAGGAGCAGTCATATCCTTTTTGCAGCGTTTATAAAAACACATTAGTTTAAGTAACTTATTAGTATTACTTAATTATGAGTGCGGTTAAGAGCCCTGAAAAAGGTGCAAAGCCCAAACAATTATTTTTTAATTCACCCGGTGATATTGGCCCAAAATCTACCAAGATGTCTACGCCTAAACCAACAGGGGTGGGAGATGGGAGTATAAGTAATCCAGTGAATTACAATGTGACCCCTTTTGTCCCTAAGCTTGCAACATTTTCCGGCGACGAACCCCTTAATAAAGGTGAATGTCTTTATAATGAATGGTATTTCGAGGTAAGGTGTCTATTGAATGACCCTGACACAGTAGAGCATTTAATATTACAGTCCATTTGTAGGTCACTCAAAGGCTCTGCTAGAAAATGATGATCCCTCTTGGTAAGAAAGCCATAGTAAAGGACATTGTTGACAAACTAGACGCCATGTTTGGTGACGTCTCAACCAAGGGCATGATCATGCAGGAATTGTTTAATACTGCACAGAAGCCTGAGGAGTCGGTAACATCTTTCGGATGTAGACTGGAAACGCTACTCCAAACCGCTATAGATAATGGTCACCTTAATCATGAATCCAAGAACGATTTATTGAGACATAAGTTCTGGACATCCCTTTGTTCGGAGAGGTTAAAGTCACAAACTCGTCATAAGTATGACACCATATTAGATTTTGCTGCTAAGGGAAATAGGTAACGTTGACCGCGAGATCAACTTACAGCCTTCGGTCTCATCCACTGTTCGTAAAGCACAGGCAAATGCTATTGAAGAGCAGTCTCTTGAATCTAAATTTCAAGCACGTAGCTCCGATTTGCATAAGCAAGTCAGTGAGATGGAGACGAGGTTAGACACAAAATATGAGTCTAAACTGGACCAGATTATTCAGTTATTGAACCGCCCTATAGATAGGTCGTTGAATCCTGGTGCCCCAGAGTTTCAACCTTCTTTCCCAAACCCCAACCTCCAAGACCATTTTATGGTAGATGTAGAGGTCAAGGTAATCCTGGTCGGCAGTTTGGCCGAGGTAACTTCAGTTGCACTAGAGGTCCACCCCAAAAGGGTAACCGCCTCTGTTAAGGGCCAAACAGAGGCTGGTGAAGCGGATAGGCCTTTACTAGACAGATTGATTGGAACTGCAAATAACTACAACATAACAGTTAACCACCAGAGTTTCAAATCACGTATTGATACAGGAGCCATATCTTCAACCATATCGGAACATGCTTTTTATTCTTTGAAGAATAATCCTGCTCTTTTACCATTGACAAACCTTGGTATTGAACTTTCAACAGCTGATGGTTCAAAATTGAATTATATTGGATACATTGAATGTTCAATACAATAAACACTGATAAAGGTGACACGTTTCCTTTTTAAAGGAACAGTTTGAAGTTCAATACTTGTTATCCCTGATATTGAATTCACAGAAGATTGTCCCATTATCATTGGAACCAATATAATACGTCTCTTTAGGGATTCTCCTTCAGATTGGTTATCTGATTTTATTCCGAATAAATGGCCAGTTGCCGTTGATAGCCTTAACTGTGTTAAGTACACTGCAAAACTGTCACTAGGGTGCACTAATCTTCTTAAGCACAAAATAGTCCTAGAAGACCCTACCCCTTTCAAACAACCTTATCGGAAGATACCGCCCGGTCTATATGAGAAGGGACGGCAACATATTAAAGAAATGTTGGCCGCTGATGTAATCAGAGAGTCGGACAGTCCTTTCTCCAGTAAGTTGGTATTGGTGAAGAAAAAAGACGGGTCATTGCGATTTTGCATTGACTGGAGATTTCTCGACTCCAGAACTAGGAAAGATGTCTATATGCTTCCTAGGTTCGATGATTCCGTTGACTCTATGGTTGGCTCAACCATGTACAGTAAACTGCACCTCCGGTCAGGATACTGGAACGTTGAGGTAGAGGAAGACCATAAGCCTTTCACCGATTTTTCAGTAGGTAATCTTGGTTTCTACGAATGGAATCGTATGGGCTTTGGTCTAACAAACGCTGCTGCCACCTTTCAGAGATTGATAGAGAAATGTATGGGTGACCTACATCTCAGGGAATGCATAGTCTTCCTTGACGACATTCTCATATTCTCGAAAACGTTCGAGGAGCATATTAATCGTCTAGAGGCAGTGTTTTCTAGGCTTTCCCAACATGGTTTGAAGTGTAAACCCTCGAAGTGTGAGCTTGTTATGCCTTCAATTTCTTATCTCGGACATATCATTTCCAAAGAAGGAATACACAATGAGCTCGAAAAGATTTCTGCCATTAGAAACTGGCCAGTGCCGAAAAATGTCAAGGAGTTACGCCAATTCCATTTTCCGGCTACTACCGCAAATTTATTGAATCTTATGCCAGTATAGCAGAGCCTCTTAATACCTTGCTTAAGGGCCACTGCACTAATGGTGTGAACAGACAAAGAAGAGGAAGAAAAAAGTCCCACAGATGGACTTGGGGTCCCAACAACAGGCCTTTTCAACTCCGATTGAAAAGTTGACAACTGCCCCAGTTCTAGCCTTTGCAGATTACTCACTATCCTTTACCCTCCATACAGATAGCTCAGGTACTGGACTGGGTGAAGTCCTTTGCCAAAAGCAAGACGGAGTGGAAAGCGTAATTGCATATGCAAGTCGAAACCCAGTAAGAAGAGATATCCAGACCATAAGTTGGAATTTCTAGCCTTAAAGTGGGCTGTGACCGACAAATGAAAACGATTACCTAGAAGGTAATTCCTTTAATGTCGTTACAGACAACAACCCGCTGACATATGTGCTTACCACTGCGGAGCTTGATGCTACCGGTCACCGTTGGTTAGCCGCTTTGGCACACTACAAATTTACCCTGTCTTACAGGCCCGGAAAGTTGAATGCAGATGCCGATGGACTGTCTCGGATCCCAGTTTTCCCAGAGGTTATTAAGGCCAAATGTGTGGCTGTAACAGCCAACATCCCATTAGCAGGAAGTGTTTCTACTGGAAACATCCCTTCTTCGGCCGAGGAGAGAGATGATCCAGTATGAAAGCTTACAGAAAATTGACTGGGTAGGGGAACAAAAAAAGGACGCGGTTGTGTCTAGGGTGTCTGAAATAATTAAGAGTGGTTTTCGCCCAAGGGGGGAGGAACTCCGGCAAGAGTTTCCCAATGTACAGAAATTCCTTAGAGAATGGAATCGTCTCTGCATAGAAGACAATATTCTGTACAGAACCACTTCCCAAGATGGTCAGCCTATCAGGCAATTAGTCATATCAGAGTCTTTTCGCGCTCATGCCCTAAAAGGAGTTCATGATGACGTAGGTCATCTGGGAAAAGAAAAAATGCTGTGGCTTGCAAGGCAACGGTTCTATTGGCCTGGCTTGGAAAATGATGTGAATGCCAGGGTGGAACATTGTGGGCGTTGTATAAGCAGAAAGTCACATATTCAGTTAGCTGAACTGGTCCCTATTCAGACATCTAGACCTATGGAATTCTTCTACATTGATGTTATGTCATTAGAAATGTCTAAAGGCGGGTATGAACATATCCTGGTTATTACTGATCATTTTACCAGGTATTCTCAGGCGGTACCTGCAGAAATCAACTGGCACAGACTACTGCCTAGGCACTGTACGACAATGTCTTCAGGTTTTACTCCTTTCCTGAAAAACTACACAGTGACAGTAAGTTAATACAAGAACTTTGTAAGATAGCCGGCACAGCAAAGACTCGAACTTCGCCATACCATCCTCAAGGGAATGGGTCTTGCGAACGTTTTAATCAAACGCTATTTAAATTCCTCTGTACTCTCGAGGTGGACCAGAAAGCTGACTGGAAAAAATATGTAGGACCCTTGGTACAGGCATATAATGCGACCAGGAGTGAGTCCACAGGTTATTCCCCTCATATTTTGATGTTCGGGTGGCATCCCAGGCTTCCCATAGATGCATATATGGGTACAGGACCCAAGATCAGTCATACCGATCGGCATTCTTATGCTGAAAAGCTCCAGCAACGCCTTCAGTCTGCTTATAAACTAGCAGCTGAAGAGGCTGGTAAAAAGGCCGCAAAGGGCAAAGTGCTCTACGACCGCAAGGTCACTGCGTCCAAGCTTGAAGTCGGAGACCGAGTTTTGGTTAGATCTGTTGGTCATAAAGGAAAACATAAATTGGCAGATCGTTGGGAAGAACCTCTTTATTTGATAATAAGTATTCCCAATAAGGATATGCCAGTGTACAATGTTAAACTTGAGGATGGACAAGGCAAAGAGCGTAAACTTCATCGCACTTATGTTATTGCAGTTTATTGCCCCATTTCCTGTCCCAGTCCCATGTCAGCCTAGGCAAGATCGCAAGAAATACAAAAAGATCGGACAGGGAAAGTAGCATTCAAGGAGGACAGTCAACCACAAAACACAGAAACAAACACGTACACAGACAAACAAGAAGGCAAAAGCAATAATAAATGCAAACGACATCACAAACACAAAAGGGTTGACAATAGGGCTACCGCCTTGGAAAGGTCAGTGGTTATGTCTAAACCCAAAAACCGTAGAAAGCCTGTGGAACCACCTACATTCTATGTCTCTAGTTCTGAATCTGACACCTCTTCAACTAGCTACATTATTCCCCAACGTAGGCAGAGATCTGCACCAACGACTAGTTAGATGAATAACAGCTTTCAACCTCCAGTTTCTCCTATTTCTGAAAGAAAATCCTTTTCTACTTTAACCGACTCTATGAACAGTACTCAACCTGTTATGAAGCAAAGAGTCTCAAGTCCTACTCAGCAGGAACCCGTTTTCTGCTTACTAGGAATGAGATTGAGCGGTTGGATGGCCCTACAACAACCAAACAAAGTTCTGGGGTTAATGATTCTCTGCAAGAAACGGACCTGAGTGATTCTGCTCGGCAGGAAACCTATCATCTCAGCCAGATACTAGTTATGCATCCGTGCCCAACAATTCTCAGTTGGAAGCAATGAGCAAAAATTCTTAGTTGGAAGCAATGAGCAACAATTCTCAGTTGGAAGCAATGAGCATCAATTCTCAGTTGGAAGCAATGAATACTGCTAATCTTCCACCTAAGTCAATTCTGGACCAGGTGAACTCAGACCCAACTCTGATAGATGCTAAACCAACTCCTACGATGGCAGTACCATCGCTACAGCAAGACGACGGTGATTATCGAAGACAGTTTGAGAACGAAAAGCCCCAACTCGATTTGGGCAATGAGTATATCTCCCCATTCACGTTAAAGACCCGGACACCATCGAGTATTTCATTTAAACCGATGGTGTTCTACGGTTATAATACGTGAATTTAGTAATATGCTGATTTTAATTTTAAAATCATTGTTTTTTTATTGTTCACCAGCTAGTTGAACAGAAAACGCTGGGTTTTTTTGTCATTAAATTCTGAAAGCAGAATTTTATATTATGCAACTGCTGTATTATTATGTATTCGTAAAGACAGATTACATTAATACATTATCGCAGTAATTTCTTCTTGACATATGAAGAAAACAGTTTTTATTGTCTATTTGACATATTTAGTGTGTGTGGTGTTGTGTTTTCAGAAAGTGATACTTCGCAAAATAGCAAAGAACTGGGGTTTTTTTAAAGTGATTTTTTGGAAGTCTGTAGTTTTCCTAATGTTATATTTTTCTACAACCAAACTTTACCCACTTTCTTTGCTACAGTTTGAATTTAAATGTTAAGTATTTCTTTCAGGATAGTCTCATGTAACTATTATCTAATGTATTGCAGCTAGAAATGTTTGGAACCATTTTTCTCCTTATAAAGGGAGTATGTCAACAGGTGTTTATTTTTAACTATATGTCTACTGTACCTTTAAAGATAGCGCCTACATTCCATTTAATTATAGTAACCACTGAACCTTAGCATTTGTATTTACCTGGACAGTTTAGACTGGACACTGAAAGTAGCTGGACACTGAGCTACTTTCAGTGTACATGTATGTTGTATGTATATTTATAGTATGTGTATGATGTGGTGTGATGTGAATAGGTTATCTAACCAGTTACCTAACCTTGTTCTTTTATTTGTTTCCCGCCTAAAAGCCCTCTCTAATATCACTTTTGTCACAGCTGTCATCGGAGTAGGTTCTACCTCTCTAAGAGTATAATTATGCATTGATAGTTTATACTAGCCATAAGTTGAGTTACTTGCCTGTCCATACAGGGCAAATATATTGAGGCCATTGCCTGGTATGTATTGTTTTATTTAATTTGTATGTAATTGTGAAATGATTTATTTCTCTGGACATGCTGGAATGATGAAATAATTACTTTGTACATTTTTGCGTATTAAGTTATAATGTTATTTCTTTGTAATTACAGGCTGTTAGTTCCGTAATAAAATATAGAAAAACCTGCAAAGGACGTAATTTTATCTATTACCAACCCTTACAACACAAATGTGTCGTGAACCATCAAGCATCGTTCACTGCGCTAAATATTGCGTTATTTTTATTGCAAGGCTGCGTGAGACATTTCATACACATTCAAAAAAACAGTGATGTAGACTACACACATGTGTGTGTAAAGATCGCTTGCTACTGCGGCAACAATGGGTCGACGAATCGGTGACGAGAGTGACAACTATTCATTATATATTCACATTCTTGAACTATTCATTATATATTCACATTCTTATTTACATTTAGCGAAAAATGGGGCGGAGTTGAACACACGATAAGTGTATGTATATATCCGTGTGTATGTTAATTGTGCCTCCAGACGAGTGGGTTATGATGTAGAGATACAGTTTATCAGCGTGTGTTGCAGCTATCCTTTTTAGAAAGTGAATGCGTACATTTGATTTCTGTGTCTTTCATCATAGCTAGGCGCCCTGCCGTAGTTCTCCGAAGATTGTCTGTCCTTGGTTGTTCGCAAATACTTCTCCCTCTCTATCCTCATAAACAGCTTCAAGTTGCGGAAAGGAGACGCCCCCTCCATCATTGTATTAATGCATATAAAGGTCACTAACGTGGGTAGTCGACGCCAGTCGACGCTTGGAATAGATGGAACAACTTATTTCCAGTAGATCCCACGGCAGGTGTCTTTTTACCCCTCCCCACACCCCACCGGCATCCAGTCTAGGCTAATAATGCTGGAAACAGTCCAAGCCCCTGCATCCAGTCTACAGTCTAGGCTAATATTGCTGGAAACAGTCCCCCGGCATCCATTCTAGGCTAATACTGCTGAAACCAGTCCCCACCGGCATCCAGTCTAGGCTAGTACTGTTGAAAAACAGCCCCCACCCCCTACATCCAAACTAGGATAGTACTGCTGGAACCAGTCCCCAACGGCATCCAGTCTAGGTTAGTACTGTTGGAAACAGTCCCCCAACCCCACCCCCTGCTTCCAAACTAGGAGAGTACTGCTGGAACAGTACCCAATTAAGTAATCACCCAGCACTGATTACCAGTTGGGAAATCAACTGTGGCCGGGAATCCAACCTGCTAACCGTTACAGCGCTGACTCTCCATACTTTATTTGTTAATATAACTTTCCAGTGTTGATGCATCACTTACTACAACTGAGTATCGCGTAACAGTGAACTGTCTTTTAAATTGTATAATGCCGTTTTAAATGAATAGACTTAAAAATAAACATATGTATTTATAGAAAGAGTGAAACAAATAATAACAATAACGATGATTATATTGACACAGGAAAGAATTTAACCAGAAGGCGTTATGTTTTAGTAATGCATGTGTACACCGAATTACCGCACCGCGGATGTACACCGAATTACCGCACCGCGGATGTAGTCCTAATAAATCAGGATTGAAGAGGCGGAATATCAGCTTGAAATTCTGAAAAAAATCGAGATATTGTTCACATACATACCTGATATGGTATTGCTGGCTGGGGCTAAACTTCGTAACAAGATGGACATGTGACAACAATCGACCAATCAAAAATGGTGTCATGTATCGTTAGGTTGCCTCGTTCACTGATTGGTCGGTCAAAAGACATATAGCAGCGACCTAGGTTCAGTCAGCTCGTATTTGTAACATTCGGTAAATACGTCCGCTGACTAGGGAGAGTATTTGAAACATAAGTGGTAAATACGTCCTCTGACTAGAGAGCTTAGTTTCTACCCTGCAGTGAAGGAATCAAAACAAACTCTGCAAGGAAAACAGGAATTAATTTTGAACATGTCATCCATGAAAATACCACCTCTGACATCGGAGTCAGCTTGGAAGAAGTTGCAGAACTTCTATGACCAATATGGAAAGGAGATTAAGATGACAGAAATGTTCAGCAGTGATGCAAATCGGTTCGAAAAGTTCAGGTTTGTAAGTTTTTACATCTCTCATATTTTATACTCTTCAAAATAAGTTAAGGACCTTAAATATATTTCTCCATATGCTTACCAGTATTTTTAAACGGTTACACAGAATGTGTAAGCAACGTTGCATTAAACTTGGACATTGTCAGGTCTTCTGCATTATATGAAAGAACAAAATGTTGATATACATTGTTATGTTAAGTTAAAATAGTCCGATAATTTTGATAATTTCTAAAAATCATTAATTTGCCCCAAAATAACAATAGTAAAAGTTTCAATATGTGTGTCCATTTATTCATTACGTTTAATCTCTATCAATGGAACTATGGACGCGAAATTTTAATTTTCTCCTAAATTGACTAACCTTTGACAGTTTAAATGCATACACCGAACAGTTTTGAAAAACGCTGATTTTTTATCCCATCCAAAATGAAGTAAATGTTTCAGACCTAGTTGCATATTTGGCACTGCACGCTTATCGGTAGAGTTATTCTAAAGAAAATAGTGACAGATGTTTGTTAAGGAATCAATAGTCATGAAAATAAAACGAAATAACATTTTTGGGTGAAAAAAAAAGCATTTTATTGAAATTTCAAAATCTGAGTTTTCAAAAAGAAGAAAATTGGTATAAAATGTTCCTAAAGAATACAGAAACACGAAACAGTTTCCCTTTTTGGAATGCAATGAGTATTCAAACTTGTGCGACGATGCAAACTTTAATCTTATTGAAATAAAGAAGGGATGGTCCTTGACCTATTTAGAGGAGTATATTACGTGTAGCCAATGCTTTGTCTTGTGTTTATATGTTCAAGTACTAGTTCTATTGCGAATGACTGATAATTTTAAATATATACTGAAAGGAAAAAGAAACGCATATTGGGTATTTCCGCTATATATTATATTTTTAATATGCTACTGCTAATCGAATGGTACAGGGCGACATTAGGCCTGTCCTTTTGCAAAGAAGATTTAAACATCATCGAACATACCAATGGTTACCCCTTTAAAGTTTCATTATCGACATAATGCGCATATGACTCAAGCAGGTGAGTAAACTTGGGCTTTAAACGTTGCTATCCCTTATCATTAAGCACAATACTGAAACGGCTTGAGGTTTTCAAGCGAAACTTCAACATTTATGAATTTCGTGTAACAAAGTATACTTTGAATAAAAGTTCTACTACATGACAGAGTTGTCATTTTTAGCTCGACTATTCGAAGAATAAGAGAGCTTATGTAATCACCCCGGCGTCGGCGTCGGCGTTGGTGTCGGCGTTGGCGTCGGCGTCCCACATCAAGTTTTGCGAGTAAGCTGTGTTTACAAGTCTATATCTCTTACATTTCTTATCCTAGCACAACCAAATTTGTTCATGGGCTTCCTTATAGCATTATCTTAAGGGCTGCATAAGCAATTTTGGTTCTTGTAACCCATGGGCTCCCATGGAACCCAAATTATGATAGCCCTTAAAATATGTCTGTTTCACATCAAATTTTGCGTGTAAGCCGTGTTTACAGGTCTATATCTCTTACATTTCTTGTCCTAGCTGAACTAAATTTTGGAATTGGTTTTCTTATAGTATGTTGTAAAGGGCTGGATAAGTAATTTTGTCTTCTGCAAATTCTGGGCTCCCATGGAACCCAAATTGTGATGGCCCATAAAATGTGCAATAAAGGCAGATCTATGTTTGCATGTAAGCATGTATATATCTATAATTTTGGTTTGGGATTTGTTATAGCATTATGCATCTTATTACTTCACCCATATTGGGGCATGGGCTCCCTCCTCACCCCCCATCCCCCACCCCGACTCCCCTCCACACCTTTTTTTTATATTTCTGTGTTGTTTTAATCAATTCTTACACATATATGTTGCCCCCTCCACACCCCGCCACCCCGCTTCCCCAGTTGAAACTTTTTTTATTTATTTTTTTATATATTTCAGTGTTGTTTTAGTCAATTCTTACACATATATGTTCTCCCCCCACCCCCACCCCCCCGCATCTCACCCCCGCTCCACACCAACCCACCCCTATTCGATTTTTTTTTTTACATATTTCTGTGTTGCTTTTGTCAATTCTTTCACATATATGTTGCCCCCGCCCCGCCCCCACCCCAAACCCCCCACCCACCACCCCGCCTCTCACTCCCCACACTTGAAACTTTTTTTTTCCATATTTCTTTGTTGTTTTAGTCAATTCTTACACATATATGTTGCCCCCTCCCCTCTCCCCCACAACCACTCCCGCCTCTCACCCCCCTTCCCCCGCCCCACCACACCCCCAATTGAAAATCTATTATTTTTTTACATATTTCTTTGTTGTTTTAGTCAATTCTAACACATGCATGTTGCCCCTCCCCTCCCCTCCACACCCCCCCCCCACCCCCAACCCAATCCCGCCTCTCACCGCCGCTCCCACCCACCCCATACCCACTTGAAAATTAATTCTTGTTTTGTTTACATATTTCTTTGTTGTTTTAGTCAATTCTTACACATATATGTTCCCCCCACACACTCTCGCCTGCCTCTCATCCCCGCTCCCCCACCCACTACACCCCCACTTGAAACTCTATTTTTTTTTTTACATTTTTCTGTGTTGCTTTTGTCAATTCTTTCACATATATCTTGCCCCCTCCCCGCACCCCTCCACCCACCACCCCCACCCACGCCTCTCACCCCCACACACTTGAAACGTTTTTTTTTTTACATATTTCTTTGTTGTTTTACTCAATTCTTACACATATATGTTGCCCACTCCCCTCCCCCAACAACCCACTCCCACCTCACACCCCTGCTCCCTACCCCCCACCACACACCCACTTGAAAATCTTTTTTTTTTAAATTATTTTTCAGTTCTTGAACATGTTTAATGTTTATTGTTTTTTTTACATATATCTGTGTTGATATGGTTATTTCTTACACATAGCCTCTTACACATATATGTTGCCCCCTCCACCCGCCCCCCCCCACCCCTCCTCCACTACCACACACCAAAAACTACCCCCCCCCCCCCAACAAACACCTGTGTTGTTTTTGTCAATTCTTACATATAGCTATCTTGCCTCCCACATCCACCCTCCCCCTCCCCACTCACCCCACCCCAATCTTATTTTTTTATTTTCTTTATTTTGTTTTACCATATTTCTGTGTTGTTTTGGTTAATTCTTACATAGCTTCTTACACATATTTGTTGTCCTCCCCACCCCCCGCCTCTACCCCATCCCCACTCAAACTCGATTTTTTTATTTATTTTTTTTACATATTTTTGTATTGTTTTGGTGAATTCTTACATAGCTTCTTACACATATATGTTGCCCTCACTACCCCCACTCCACCCCCCCCCCCCCCACCATCCACCCGCACCTATCTGCCAAAATCGAATAGTCGAGCTGCGCTGTTCTCCGACAGCTCTTGTTGTAATTAGTTGTAGACTCTTTTTGTACAAAACATGTTGAGATTACGTGGAATAAGGTGTATATGATTGAGTAGTATAGGCAATATTTTGATTATGCGTTTCTTATTGCTTTCAGTATATGTTATGTTAAAACATGTTATTTTTCTAAAAAACTTGACAATTAAAAAAGAGTATGATAATGGACCTTTGGAAACGGCCGAGCACGACACATAAGAAATATTGCAGGCTGCACTCAGATCATTGAAACTTAATATATACTTAATATATACTGACGTTAACAGTTCTCGATGGTCTAAGCCATATATATCGTTTTTATTTTGCTATTTCAACTAATTTTGGGTTAGCCATAATACATATAGCTATCTTGCCTCCCACATCCACCCTCCCCCTCCCCACTCACCCCACCCCAATCTTATTTTTTTATTTTCTTTATTTTGTTTTACCATATTTCTGTGTTGTTTTGGTTAATTCTTACATAGCTTCTTACACATATTTGTTGTCCTCCCCACCCCCCGCCTCTACCCCATCCCCACTCAAACTCGATTTTTTTATTTATTTTTTTTACATATTTTTGTATTGTTTTGGTGAATTCTTACATAGCTTCTTACACATATATGTTGCCCTCACTACCCCCACTCCACCCCCCCCCCCCCCCCACCATCCACCCGCACCTATCTGCCAAAATCGAATAGTCGAGCTGCGCTGTTCTCCGACAGCTCTTGTTGTAATTAGTTGTAGACTCTTTTTGTACAAAACATGTTGAGATTACGTGGAATAAGGTGTATATGATTGAGTAGTATAGGCAATATTTTGATTATGCGTTTCTTATTGCTTTCAGTATATGTTATGTTAAAACATGTTATTTTTCTAAAAAACTTGACAATTAAAAAAGAGTATGATAATGGACCTTTGGAAACGGCCGAGCACGACACATAAGAAATATTGCAGGCTGCACTCAGATCATTGAAACTTAATATATACTTAATATATACTGACGTTAACAGTTCTCGATGGTCTAAGCCATATATATCGTTTTTATTTTGCTATTTCAACTAATTTTGGGTTAGCCATAATATTATGACCCAAACTGACTTCCATCGATTTTTTTCTCTATTTTATTTTTAGTAATCGTAGGTCAGTGATATGACCCAAATTGACATCCATGATTTTTTTCTCAACAAGCTCCACTGTTTTGTTCTATTTTTAGTAATCGTAGCGCGATAAAGAGTCAGATTTTAATGAGAGTGCATATTTCACAGTAAGTAGTGCATAGTTCAGAGTAAGTAGGCAAACGTGTGAAAAAACGTCTAGACAAGAAATCGCGGATTCACACGTCTCGCCTAACGGGTACGGGATTAAGAAATAAGAGGTAAACGTTGTTTAAATAACAATTTGTAAAATGTTTAATATTAAACGGAAAACAAGAGAGTTTACATTATTCCGATATATGACATTTAAGTCCATAGATGAAAAACAAAATAACATTGTTTAAAAAACAAAAGAAAAAAAAAGTAGGTCAAGGTCATGGATGCAACCCATGTGTCCAGTAAGATGCACTACCCAAGACACAACTCTGTCAAAATGGAATTGTTTGTCTCCCAATGATTAAACTATAATCTAAGATTAAAGCATCTAGTGCATAATTATATTTCGTTAGAAAGTGAATTAAACGTAAGAATTACTAAGTTATCTGCCCTTTTCTTGGAGGCTGACGGTCACATCCGCATTGCCCATGTCATTTTGCGATGTATTATTAGTTATTTGGGTTCTTGACAAGGAAATGGGCTCACATTTCCTGCCTGGCAAATAACAGCTCGGGTGAATGTAATTTGCAGGCTGGGAATGTGACCCATGGGACGGCTCGGGTGAATATAATTTGCAGGCAGGGAATATGAGCGCATGTTCCCTGTCAAGAATCCAAATAACGAATGTGTCGTACTTCACAGTTGTTACTAATACTAACAAACAGCCTTAAGTGTATCTAGGTCACCCTCTAATCTGTAAAGAGCGCTGATAGTAAGTTCTTCATGAATAAACGTAGCCAGTATTTGAAATTCTGAGGCATCTGATTGGTTTGAAAAGTAGGGTAAACACTAAAGTAGGTTAATGACGTCAACCACATGTAGCCGGCACAGAGCTAGGATAGTAAAGTATGGACTAGCGTGATTAAAATATTAATTAATTGATTTCTGGACCAAACAAATATATACTTGAAAGTATTGACATCCTAAATTATTATTACAATGGCAAACAACACTACTTACTATTATGTAAGACGTTTACCGAAAATGGAAAGCGCAGAAAGAAACAGTCGACGCTTTTCACACCGAATCGACCGAGATATCCCCGCTATTTTGTTTTTGTGTATTGAAGGTATGAGGCACCCGTCCGGAGATCGTGAAATGCTCACGTCGCGAGACATAGACATGGGCTCACATATACGGCACATTGACCAGTGAAACTCCGAGAATTTTCTTTGCAGTATGACAATAACCAAGATTCAACAATAATTAAAGTTTGAAAGGTCTTGCGCATACACTTCATGAGAAAGTGACTAACATCAGAAAGTTGAATGTAAACGTTATTAAGGTTATCTGCCCTTTGCTTGGATGTTGAAGGTCACAGCCGCATTTCCTATGAAAGCCATTCGCACTATTAAGGAGAGCAAGAGGACATCCTGGAGATCTTATGTCTGTAGGCTGAACTCTCGCTCATCTCTTAAGAAGACGTGGGGAAAATAAACGGTAAAGGTAATTCTAGTTGTGTAAATCATCTTAAAACTGATAATAAAGATATTGCATCTGTCAAAGATATAAGAAACACTTTGGCAGAATTTTTTTTCTAAAAACCTCTTCTGATGAAAATTGTCAACCAAATTTTCTAAAAAATAAGAAACTAAAAGAACAGAAGAAGCTGAATTTCAAGTCGAACAATTTGGAGAAATACAATAAACTGTTCACTCTCAAAGAACTTCGAGAATCTCTTATAAAGGCTCATGATACATCAACTGGTCCTGAAGATATCCATTATCAATTATTAATTATTAAAACATTTACCTGCAACCTGTCTCTCTACACTTCTTGATATATTTAATAAGGTTTGGGTGACCGGAAACTTCCACGATTTTTGGCTGGAAGCAATCGTTATTCCAGTCCCAAACCTGAAAGGATCATACGGACCCAATACATTATCGCCCTATTGCTTTAACGAGTTGTATAAAACCATGGAACAAATGATTAATGAGCGACTCGTTTGGTACCTGGAATCCAACAACCTGATAACAAAGTATCAAAGTGGATTCCGGCGCCAACGAGGCACAACAGACAATCTTATTCGATTTGAATCATTTATTAGGGAAGCTTTCGTAAAGAAAGAACATCTAATCGATGTATTTTTTGACTTGGAGAAAGCTTATGATACATTCATGGGAGTACTGTATCATGAATGATCTTTACGACATTGTTCTTAGACGTTTACCAATTTTAACAGAGAATTTCTTAGATGATAGACAGTTCGAAACCGAATGGGTTTAACCCTCTCTGACATTCATGAACAGGATATGGGTGTGCCACAGGGCAGCATATTCTCTGTCACCCTTTTTAATATACAAATTAACAGTATAGTTAAATGCATCAATCCTGGTGTGGATTGCTCTCTATATGCTGACGACTTTGTTATATGTTATCGTGCAAAAACATGAACACTATTGAGAGACAACTTCAACAATGTCTGAATAAACTACAGACCTTGTCGGATGAAAATGGATTTAAATTTTCTAAATCTAAAACTAATTGCTTGCACTTTTGTCAACTACGTAAATATCATGAAGACCCTCATCTAACACTGGATGAGTCACCAATACCAGTAGTGGATGAGACAAAATTCCTTGGTCTTATTTTCGACCGTAAATTAACGTTTATACCACACCTTAAATACTTGAAGGCCAAGTGCCTCACAGCTCTTAATTTACTTAAAGTTGTTGCAAACACTAATTGGGGAGCAGATCGTAAATCACTTTTACAACTTTATAAATCTCTTATAAGATCCAAGCTGGACTACGGCTCAATAGTATATGGATCGACTCGCAAGCCATACTGACAGATGCTCGATCCTATACATAATCAAGTATTACGACTCGCCTTAGGTGCCATTCGTACATCACCAGCCGAAAGTATATATGTTGAAGCTAATGAACCATCACTGTCTCATAGGTGGGACAAATAAGCCCTTCATTATGCCATCAAATTAAAATCTAACCCTTCAAACCCAACTTTCGATAATGTTTTTAATCGAAGGTCATTCGACCATTTGGTCTTCGTATTAAACCAAAATTAAGAGACACTGTAATCGACCTAAATTTGATTGCCAAATACAAAGTACCACAAATTCCACCGTGGACTTTGGAAACACCAACAATTATTTTTGATCTTTGTAATAGTAATAAATCCAGTACAGACCCTATAAGCAAATTTAATGAAATTAAATCGAAATACAGTAACTTTCAACATATATACACAGATGGTTCTAAAGATGGAGATAATGTAGCTGCAACAACTTTTGTTCACAAACACAGTATAAAGAGCCGCCTGCCTGACATGGCCTCTATCTTTTCAGCTGAAATTGAGGAAACTGAAAATCAGCCAAATCGGATCAGAAACACCGGAGTTAGGGCCCTTGTTCTTTCTGAAAAATGCCATTTTCTGGCTTGTGAACACTCTAGCACCTTCATTTACTATTTTTTATTGGAGAGCACTGTAATAACAACACATAAACTATTTTTTAAACTTTAATAGATTTGGCAAATATTGGGCGTGGCATGGATTGATAAACAAGCCCCAATCATGGGGCTTAACAATTGGGCTGCCGGTAAGCACAAAAGACCAGTATGGCAAAGTAGAAAGCATTAAGCAATAAAGCAAATTGAATATTACAATATTAAGGACATAAATACATGTGCACCAAATTAAATGTTCATTATGAAAGCAACTTTTCTGATAAGCATTTAAGCAAGTGTTGAAAGCACGGTTGATATTCAAGCATAATTACAAGTGCAACGAATTCAATCAATTCAATTTTTTTTAGCAATTCGTACGGACAGAAAATTTGCATATAAATTATGTTTAGATTACAATTCAGTCTCTGGGTACAGGAGCTGAATAAAGTTAAACTGAAACTTATATGTCCTTCCTTTCACACCTTCGCTGCCCGCCATATATGAATGGCGCCCGGACACTTCCATCATGGAGTGTTCAGACTCCCATCCACCGCCAAAAACGGAGCAAACATTTTTTGGAAGCAGCGAAGAGTGCGTATCAAAAGCAAAATATCCCAATGCCACGCCCAAAACAGAAACGGTGCCAAAAAAGTATATATTTCCTTAGCACTGCCCACTTTTAATGAAACATTCAAATCCAGCCGAAAACTGGTTAAGAAGAAATTTGTTCGCCACATTTGATAAATGAACACCATCCGGTTCAAGACAGGTATCATCAGCCTGAATGTCTTCGTGTAGCAGGTAATGGCCCCCAATATCTATTATCGCCTTAGCAGCATAACTGTTAAACCTCTTTCTGGCCTTTTCCATTGCAAAAGAGTGGTTAGGCTAACGCCATGAAAGCCTAGGAAGTATTTGAGACAAATAACGACCACATTATGTAAATTGACCCTACAGCTTAACATGCTTTCTAAGAACCTTTAATGGATATTTCTCTAAAGCAGTTCCCCAGGACCACATGAGTTGATGCATCAGACATTGACAAAATAAATAATTGTCAGAAAAATATCCAGTATGTAAAGGTTGGAGGAAGATTGCAAACTTTAATGTGTGGCGCCAAACACAAATTGACTATTAAACGTTTCGAAGCTGTCATAAATTAGCATCAGAAATATAAATAATATAAAGTGTAACATGTACATGTTACTCAGTTTCAGACCTTGAACATTGAATGATTTCTGATTAAGCATGTATCCTTTCCTCCTGTTTCGTGTGCCACTGTTATTTCATTTCAGTCAGCAAACAACTGATATACATTTGTTTGTATATAATATGCATATTTTCCCAATTGTATTAACTTTTGCCTCCTTGATTATTAAGTTTATGTCTATTGTTAACAGGTATTTAACTGCATTTTTACCTTTAACATACAATCGGTTTTTAGACTTTTGTATCAATCATCATCATCAGAGGTCTAAGTAATTGATGAACAGTTATTCAATCAATCGGTACATGCCTGTGTACAAGCCATATATAGTAACTCTCAATTGATGTCATTGCTCCACTGTTTTATCAGCCACACTAGAAATACCAAATATTTGCATAACGATCTATAACTATCTGAAAGCTAATCCATCCAAACACTCCGACAACAATAGACGAAGAACATGTATCCTTATCAAGTAAATTCAGGGTTCGACTTAACAGTTGTCCCCTAGTCCTGTGCCATGAAGATTCTACTAGTTAATTGTCCCAGGTGACCTGTCCTACGGACAACTAAATTTTTAACAAGAAAAGAATTTTACATCTTTAAAACTTGTGGCTGAAAAAATGTAAAACATTGGCGAGCACATTGTAAATGACAAAATAAAACCATCTTGTTGTCATTGGTGGAATGCAACTGAGGGAATGTAATGTCACTTTCATGATTGATCTTGTTTTTTGTATCACTTTTACATGAAGTGTGGGGACAAGTAAATTTGACTGGAGACAAGTAAATGGTGTAAGTTACTTATCCAATGGAGTAGTTGCTGAAAAAAGTTTATTTCAAACCCTGAAATTAGCCCACATTTAAAATGAAAACATCATTGTACGCAAACTGAACAAATGTAAAGCTGATCGCTAGACGAAAAGCATTGGTTGTTTTATAAACAGTCAGTTTAGAAGAAAGGCAAGTGCAATGGAGGCATGAATTGATTTTGAACTGTTAAACAGTATTAATTCAAATGAAAATAATGCCATATCCAACGCAATGCTTCCGCAATGTCACAGACGCACGCCCTGATAGTATGACGTCACTTACCGCTCTGGGTCATGAATATGCATTGCCTCCATTGTCAGATCAACAACTTTTATTAGTAGCAACAGTCAACAGCAGCAAGTTAAAATTAGCTGAGATCAACAAACTGTTGAGATATACGTATCCGCAGTAAGAAAACATATTGCCTAAACACTCCAATTACATGGTTAGCATCATAAAACACGATTTCACCAACAGCATTAGAGTTAAATAATAGCAGCAGAAGCTGAAAACATAGTGCACAACAACGATGATGATAACAACAGGCTAACAAATATGGCTTGATCAACATTTCACCATCAACTAGATGGTGTTCAACAAATTATTCTTATATAAATGGTTTTCATAATAGTCCTTAAATAATATTTGCAGTAGATATGGGCATCATCCGCATAATGACAACATAATAATATTTGAGTTGAAAATGTAGTCCAACTACTGTCATTACAAACAGGATATTATTTACTTTGATATCATTTCAAATTTCCTAGTGTGAACTGTTGGCAGTAACAATTTGTTACTGTAACAAAAATGAGAAGTTGTGAACAATCTACAGCCATACATCACCCACCAACATCTACAATGAACTTGTAATTTGCAGACTCCTGGTGGAAAAATGATAATATGATAAGGTTTGGTGATTTTTGCATTATCTACGACAACAGCATTATAAAGTGTATAAAAACGAGTCCTGTTTCCGGAGGCAGTGCAACAACTGTTCCTCTAGCTGACTAACGTCTGTGTACGGCCTCTTCTGCAACCAGTCGAGCCACTCAACGATCTGTGACATCAATGACTAGCTGAACGATCTTCACACCCTTTGGATCTGCTGGGAGGCAACCGCTGACTTTTCCAGGTGGGATCATCAACCACGTTAACCGGAAGAGAAGTAACCATCGAACTGGCTCGCTTTCCACGACGCATTATCCAATGTGATTATGAAAACAAAATCGACGTACAATGTATAAACCGAGCACAAATGGAGTACAAATGAAATAAATCCTAAATAGTAATACCAACTTACTAGAATAACTGATTGTGCGTCTTCATGTAGATCTAGTCTATTTTTATTTATTTTATTTTATTTATTATTTTTATTATTTTTTTTATGTATTTATTTTTTATTTATTTATTTTTAAGGTTCGATATTATTATCATTATTATTATTATTATTATATTTATTTAATTATTATTATTACCACTAGATGATCCAGGTGGGGGCCCACCAGGCGCGCGCCTCCACTAAAAATTCAGGATCATACATGTATGTCCATGTTACTGTAAATAAAATATCAAACAATTTCGATGCATATAAAAACGAGTCCTGTTTCCGGAGGCAGTGCAACAACCACCCCATGCTCCCCCCCCCCCCACCCACACATGTTGAAATCCTGCATCCGCCCTGATTACCCCACTATTGTTATTTATATTCATATTATTGTTTTTATTTAGTTTATTTTTGATTATTTTTATTCATTCTTGTCCATTGATCACAACACCCAAAAAATCCCTGAGTCGAACGCACCGAGACGCATAAAGCTTGCAATACACACAATGTCCTAAACATTTTCAGTTACAATGTAGCCTACCTAGACGCAACACACGCAAATACTCCCATCCACCATGTTCTAAATTAGCATATATCAGCTGTTGACTCAGTAACCGCGAACATGAGAGTGCAGTATATCCCCGACCTGCATACACCAGTAAACAGTTATAGTCCTTCTAAATTAAAGGAACATTTCCATTTTGGAATTCAGGTGATTCAGGTGGATAAGTTAACGCCCAAAGCCAGTATCAAACCCTGCTAAAACATACTATTTAAACACAATCAAAGCAAGAAACGAAGTCACCAAGTTGTAGAAACCATTTCATTCTACCTCGACAGCCACAAACCACACATATGAGAGTATTATTAATCAATGTCTACCTAAAGTCCCTGAAAATCTTAACTGCGTGAACGATAACAGTCACTACACACGGCTGGAGAACGAATGTTTTTATGTTTTTATTTATTAATATCAACGACCTATATGAATTATCAGAATAGAAACAAAGAAAGAGACGAAATAAAGCTTATGTTAATAAAATTGAAAGAAAGATTTCTCCGGCGACAACCAAAAAATGGCGCAAACATGGTGAAATGGAAAACATTATTTGCATCCAGGAACAACGAAAACATCTGTAGGACTAAATAGAAACGAATACATCCTAATAGATGATAAAATCATGAGTACCAGAAATATTACTAAATCATAGAACATGCGAGTCTGATGTTAATAAATTTAAGTTTTTAAATGTAAGCTCAAAGCACATCTTATCTATTTGTTAAAATTCAACATGCCGGTGTACATGTACGAACAAATGCACCGTGAAAATTACTCAGTAAGTGGAAAATCCAGTAACGTGTCCCCCAATAACTGTGACTATAAGAGATTTTTTATAGTCAGTGATATTTACCAAACATACAAAGACTGTTAATACCAATAAAAGCTCGGACATGTTTGAAATCAGTCAAATTGGGTCAGTAATATCAGAGTTATGGCCCTTGTTTTTTCCTGAAAATGCCATTTTCTGCCTTGTGAACCCCCTAACACCTTCATTTAGTATTTGATCTTTACCAAATTTGTAGAGATTGTTAATACCCATGAAAACGTGGACTAGTTCGAAAACCAGATAACAGCAGAGTTATAGCCCTTGTTTCTTCTGAAAAATGCCATATTAAGCCTTGTGAACACTCTAGCACCTTCATTTATTATTTGTTCTTTACCAAACTTATAGATATTGTTAATATCAATGAAAGCTCGGATAGTTCGAAACCCAGCCAAATCGGATCAGTAACTCCGGAGTTTTGGCCCTTGTTCTTTCTGAAAAATGACATTTTCTGCATGTGAACACTCTAGCACTTCATTTATTATTTGATATTAACCAAATTAACACTGATTGTTATTAGTCCATTGAGGGGGAAAAGTAAGTTTATGAACCACCCCACAATACAAAAACAATTTCTTTGTTTCTAGCAATTGCCAAATGAATACGCCTTATTTTCAAATGTTCTGACGACAAAAGCAACCTAGCTAATAACTGGTGTTTTTCCCTTGCAACAATGCCATACAGATGTTTATTTACAATGTAATGTGTCAGTTGCATTATTTGCTATTATTTCCACAATTTGGTGTTAAACCTGTCATTTTTGTAAACAAAGGAGTACTCGCGTTAGATGCCTAAATGACTCCTGCTGATCAGTCGTTTCCCCCAAAACACCCATTGGTCAATTAATTCAAAGGAAGAACAGTCCATTATATATATGTAGCGGGTTAAGGTTTAATGGGCATGAACAGACGGATAGAACCATTCAACCAGCATCGGCCCATCGGCCCTGGGGTCCATCCCAACTCCTGGTGATATAACCCCTGGGTCATAACTTGAAAACCTTTGAGATTCTCACCCTATAGCCATATATATACTTACTGGGCCTAACACTTTAAGGCGTGCGAAAATTGAATTTGGCTTTAAGGCTCACCAAAACATGAAAGGTTATATAGCCCTAACAGGAATAAATGTGCCACAAGATAAAATATGGCAAATGTGTCTAGCACCTTTTTACAGAACTGCTGATTTGCTGCACATTCTATAGTAGACACTTAATTTACGACGGAGCCACATGTCCACGCCTGCATACGCGATATCATGATAAAGACCTTGAAGAAAAATGATATAAAATGACAAAATGAATATTGGATATGAATGGGAGGATCAATGGGAGGAGGAGAGCATAGTCGCCACCGACTGCATGGTCTAATTATTTCTTACACACAATGACTGGTAGGAAACGTGTAATCTACATTTTATTACGGATACACTGTATACAAGTATAAACATGAAAATGAAAACATAAAAAAAAAAAAATACCTTGAATATTAACTATAAACTGCGTCAATGGGACACGGTTACTCTGATAAAGTAAACGTTTTTAGCTCTACTGGCCAAGGGCCAGCAGGGCTTATGGGATGGTGTGTTGTCCGTCTTCCGTCGTCCGTCGTCCGTCCGTCCGTTAACTTTTGCTTGTGTACACTCTAGAGGCCACATTTCTGCTGCAATCATCATGAAACTTTGTCAGAATGTTTGTCTCAATGAAATCTCGGTCAAGTTCGAAAATGGGTCATGTGGGGTTAAAAACTAGGTCACTAGGTTAAATATTGGAAAAACATTGTGTACACTCTAGAGGCCATATTTTTGACCCGAGCTTGATGCAACTTTGTCAGAATGTTTGTCTTAATTATATCTTGGTCAATTTTGAAAATGGGTCACATGGGGTTAAAAACTAGGTCACTAGGTCAAATACTTGAAAAACCTTGTGTACACTCTAGAAGCCATACTTCTGATCCAATCTTGATGAAACTTTGTCAAAATGTTTGTCTGAATTATATCTTGGTCAAGTTCAAAAATGGGTCACATGGTGTTAAAAACTAGGTCACTAGGTCAAACTTTGGAAAAACAGTGTGTACACTCTAGAGGCCATATTTTTGACCCGATCTTGATGAAACTTTCTCAGAATGTTTGTCTCAATGAAATCTCAGTCAAGTTCAAAAATGGGTCATGTGGGGTCTAAAACTAGGTCACTAGGTCAAATATTGGAAAAACCTTGTGTACACTCTAGAGGCCATATTTTTGTCCCGAGCTTGATGCAACTTTGTCAGAATGTTTGTCTTAATTATATCTTGGTCAAGTTTGAAAATGGGTCACATGGGGTTAAAAACTAGGTCACTAGGTCAAATGTTGGAAAAACCTTGTGTACACTCTTTGTCAAAATGTTTGTCTTAATTATATCTTGGTCAAGTTCAAAAATGGGTCACATGGTGTCAAAAACTAGGTCACTAGGTCAAACTTTGGAAAAACGGTTTGTACACTCTAGAGGCCATATTTTTGACCCGATCTTGATGCAACTTTGTCAGAATGTTTGTCTTAATTATATCTTGGTCAAGTTTGAAAATGGGTCACATGGGGTTAAAAACTAGGTCATTAGGTCAATTACTTGAAAAACCTTGTGTACACTCTAGAAGCCGTATTTCTGATCCAATATTGATGAAACTATGTCAAATTTTTTGTCTGAATTATATCTTGGTCAAGTTCAAAAATGGGTCACATGGTTTTAAAAACTAGGTCACTAGGTCAAACTTTGGAAAAACCGTGTGTACACTCTAGATGCCATATTTTTGACCTGATCTTGATGAAACTTTGTCAGAATGTTTGTCTTAATGAAATCTCGGTCAAGTTTAAAAATTGGGTCATGTGGGGTCAAAAACTAGGTCACTAGGTCAAATACTTGAACAAACTTGCGTACACTCTAGAGGTCATATTTGTTACCCAATCTTGATGAAACTTTGTCAAATTGTTTATCTTAATTATACCTTGATCAAGTTTGAAAATGGGTCACATGAAGTTAAAAACTAGGTCACTAGGTCAAATATTGGAGAAACCTTGTGTACACTCTAGAGGCCATATTTTTGACCCGAGCTTGATGCAACTTTGTCAGAATGTTTATCTTAATTGTTTGTCTCAATAAAATCTCGGTCAAGTTCGAAAATGGGTCATGTGGGGTCAAAAACTAGGTCACTAGGTCAAATATTGGAAAAACCTTGTGTACACTCTAGAGGCCATATTTTTGACCCGAGGTTGATGCAACTTTGTCAAGATGTTTGTCTTAATTATATCTTGGTCAAGTTTGAAAATGGGTCACATGAGGTTAAAAACTAGGTCACTAGGTCAAATACTTGAGAAACCTTGTGTACACTCTAGAAGCCGTATTTCTGACCCAATCTTGATGAAACTTTGTCAAAATGTTTGTCTTAATTATATCTTGGTCAAGTTCAAAAATGGGTCACATGGTGTTAAAAACTAGGTCACTAGGTCAAACTTTGGAAAAACCGTGTGTACACTCTAGAGGCCATACTTTTGACCCGATCTTGATGAAACTTTCTCAGAATGTTTGTCTCAATGAAATCTCGGTCAAGTTTAAAAATGGGTCATGTGGGGTCTAAAACTAGGTCACTGGGTCAAATACTTGAAAAAACTTGTGTACACTCTAGAGGTCATATTTGTTACCCAATCTTGATGAAATTTTGTCAATTTTTTTATCTTAATTATATCTTGATCAAGTTCGGAAATGGGTCACATGAAGTTAAAAACTAGGTCACTAGGTCAAATATTGGAAAAACCTTGTGTACACTCTAGAGGCCATATTTTTGACCCGAGCTTGATGCAACTTTGTCAGAATGTTTGTCTTAATTATATCTTGGTCAAGTTTGAAAATGGGTCACATGGGGTTAAAAACTAGGTCACTAGGTCAAATGTTGGAAAAACTTTGTGTACACTCTTTGTCAAAATGTTTGTCTTAATTATATCTTGGTCAAGTTCAAAAATGGGTCACATGGTGTTAAAAACTAGGTCACTAGGTCAAACTTTGGAAAAACGGTGTGTACACTCTAGAGGCCATATTTTTGACCCGATCTTGATGCAACTTTGTCAGAATGTTTGTCTTAATTATATCTTGGTCAAGTTTGAAAATGGGTCACATGGGATTAAAAACTAGGTCACTAGGTTAAATACTTGAAAAACCTTGTGTACACTCTAGAAGCCGTATTTCTGACCCAATCTTGATGAAACTTTGTCAAAATGTTTGTCTTAATTATACTTGGTCAAGTTCAAAAATGGGTCACATGGTGTTAAAAACTAGGTCACTAGGTCAAACTTTGGAAAAACCGTGTGTACACTCTAGAGGCCATATTTTTGACCTGATATTGATGAAACTTTGTCAGAATGTTTGTCTCAATGAAATCTCGGTCAAGTTTAAAAATTGGTCATGTGGTGTCAAAAACTAGGTCACTAAGTCAAATACTTGAAAAAACTTGTGTACACTCTAGAGGTCATATTTGTTACCCAATCTTGATGAAATTTTGTCAAATTGTTTATCTTAATTATATCTTGATCAAGTTCGGAAATGGGTCACATGAAGTTAAAAACTAGGTCACTAGGTCAAATATTGGAAAAACCTTGTGTACACTCTAGAGGCCATATTTTTGACCCGAGGTTGATGCAACTTTGTCAGTATGTTTGTCTTAATTATATCTTGGTCATGTTTGAAAATGGGTCACATGGAATTAAAAACTAGGTCACTAGGTCAAATATTGGAAAAACCTTGTGTACACTCTTTGTCAAAATGTTTGTCTTAATTATATCTTGGTCAAGTTCAAAAATGGGTCACTTGGTGTTAAAAACTAGGTCACAAGGTCAAACTTTGGAAAAACCGTGTGTACACTCTAGAGGCCATATTTTTGACCCGATCTTGATGCCATTTTGTCAGAATATTTGTCTCAATTATAGCTTGCTAAAGTTCGAAAATGGGTCACACAGGGTCACACAGGGTCAAAAACTAGGTCACTAGTACACTCTAGAGGCCATATTTCTGACCCGATCTTGATGAAACTTTGTCGAAATGTTGTCTTAATTATATTTTGGTCAAGTTCGAAAATGGGTCCCATGGGGTCAAAAACTAGGTCACTAGGTCAAATACTTGAAAAACCTTGTGTACACTCTAGACACCATGTAGTATGACTCGATTCATCAATGGTATAACAGCCAGTAGAGCGTTCACAGGCCCTCTTGGGCCTCTTGTTTAATATTATAACTAGAAAATGTCCATGGGGCAAAGATGCACCACTCTGCATTTCAAACTACCAACTCAATAGGAGTCATCCTCTCACCAAGGACAAATATGTTATAGATAGATAGATACTTTATTGATTTAAACTTTTACAGTTTCTCATCATTGCATCCATAATTTGTAATACATAATTATAATCACATGACATGTTTCACATACTTCTACACATTCACTTATAGTTCAATTTTCAATATTCCTTAATTAATCATAGCTCATATGAATCACACATTTTAATCAATAATCCAAGGATATCAAAAAATAAAAGGAATTATATATAAAATAACAATTTATGTGAGGATGTACTTTAATATATTTTAAGAAAAAATATTTGTAATAGAACATCTGACAGTAAACGCCTCTGACAAATATTTACTTAAATTAAAAAGTTCTTTCTTCTTTGAAGATTGTAGAAGTGTTATGAATTTAAACATATTTGGCCTTTGCATGTAATATTTGTTGATATATTTCTTTCTAATATCATTATAAGCTGTACAAATTAAAACAAAGTGAAATTCGTCTTCAATTTCAGTTGAATTACATATTTGAAAAACTCTTTCATTTCTTTCAATCCTATGTCTTGCATAACGACCTGTCTCAATTCTTAAGCTATGCAGTTTGAAGACAGCGAGTGCAATCCTTCATAAGTTACTGAGCGGAAATGAAACTGCAATGATAATGATACAAACAGATGCTGCAATTAGAAAACATTAAGAGAATGGCTGCTGACGTTGTATTCATAATTGCTGTGTATTCATTTTGGTGTGAATTAGTCAAGGTCACTTTGACCGTCTACTTGAAATAGTCCTTATCCGGATTGGGTCTAAATGGGTTTTTCATCTAGATACAAATGTGGTAGGGCAACTTTTCTACTGAAAACAAACATTGTGGAATACTAATGTTCATCGTTCAAGATAAATGCGCCAAACGTTGTAGCAGTACAAGTTGTTAGTACCTACCTCAAGTAACTGTAAAACCCATCAGAGGCTATTCCTGAGTAAGTATATTGTGAATTCGAAGTATGAAACGAAGCTAATGAAAAACCTTGAAATGTAAAAAGTAGGTCAAGGGCAGTCACAGTGACGTTCGTTTTGACAGAACCACTACTCATCTGGTTGTAAATATTTATGAACTTTGAAGAGTGTGCAGCTATCAGTGAAAAACTGAGCTTATGGAAAACCTTAACCAAGGTCTGACATACAGATATATGGACAGACAAGGATATCAATATATATCCCCTCCACTATAGTATTGTAGGGCATACATTTGGAAAATAGACAGTACTCTTTAAAAAGAAAAATAACTGACCCGGCCGCTAAAACAATATGCCATCTTAATTGTTATGGTGATTGTCAGCTCAATGTGAATTTTGTACCTGGCGGACAATGGCAACACTATATGCCCCTACTTTATTACACATCACACAGTCTGAATTTAAAAACGTGTAAATTATACACGCTGTCTTGCATTTCACATGTGTCCTTAATACAGTTTGTTAATACTGGAAAAAGACGAGCTTGTTTGTAGTACCGCGCAAGCGCATTACCGCCACATGTTGTTGTTTCTGATGTTAGCAGGGGTTGAAAAATGCGCAAATATAGCATGAGTACGTCATTTTTGTGAGATTAAATACAAACCAATTGAAGACTAATTATTGAAGTATTGTATTAGTACATAAACTAGAGCGTAATCATCCGATTTAACACTGAATATAATACTAATATCCGAAAACCACACTTCATTTCCATTTGTTTTTCATCTACCACTAAATTATAAGAGCATGGGGTCAAATACGTATTGTATGTGGTGTTTCCTTTCTATATTCAACATAAACAGTTCCACTTTTTAGTGTCTTAAATTAGCACTTAAAAGGTGCGTAATTGTAGTACCCCACTCCAGGTTGGGATATTCCTAAATTCTAAATATAGCTTACGCGGCGCCACCTATCGGACTTTGCATTGCTAGTTCGAGTCCCACTGGGAGCTCGACGTGTAACTAAATCATGTTTTGTTACGTTTAATTTATAAATAATTTAATTTCTCAGGTTATGTTCGTAACTGTAAATACAATTATTTTATAATGTATTACCTGGGATGAAAATTGAAAATTGATCCGTATCAGTAAGTGTAACGTAACACGCTAATTACCTACTACATGCTGTGTTTCTGATTAGTAGTAGTAGTAGTGGTGGGGACGGGGAGTAGTGTGTGTATGTTTGTTAAAGATCGAGGAATGAATTGTGATAGCCAATGGACCAACGCAATAAATATATATAATAGTACATCAAACGTAATTATAAATAACGTAATTAAGAACATAAGCATATCTTAATTATTAATACTCAAATAAAAATCGACTACACAGCAATTTCGCCTGTTCTCTCATATTACAAACTCGTTCACCATTTTCCGGAAATGTATGTATCCATTTCGCTTATCAGGGGCCTAAAGTATAATACGTCCCTGATTTTATCAATGAATTAAATGATCATGTTGTGTTTTTTATTCTATATTTATCTTTTTGGTTTCGTTCATTTTATTCTTTCCTTTATTTATTACCTTTTCTTTCTTAATATTATTTAACTAAAACGAATTCGACGGCGCGGCCGTTGTAAAATACCCACGTTTTATTCACACAGGTCACTTCCCCACATAGCCCCACAGTATATACAATGTAATGCCTTCATCAAAATATTCATTTGAGAAATAATTTTTAAATAAATTGACCCCCTGTTACCCTCCACCCACCACCCACCCCCTCCAACCCGAACCCCAGGGAAGACGTCCGAGTTTTAAATAATAAATCATTTGAAATGCTGTGTATCTCTTTATTAGATGACTATTCTACCATTTAATGTGCAAAAGTATGAAAAAATGACACCGTAATTTCATTATTAGTGTATTTGATGCCTCTTCCTCCAGGCCCATCTATAACATAGGAGGAAACAAAAGTATATAGTGTTTCATTTGAAACATAATTATAAAAAAAAGAAAAGAAAACAAAACCTTTTTTTTTTTTTTTTTAGTGTGTGTGACATTTTGACCCCCATGAGACCCCGGGTGCAGAGCCATCATCATAATGTTTCAATTGGGAAATAATTACAAAAACAAATGACCCCAAATCCTCCCCCCACCCCCACCGCCCGCCCCACCCACTTTTGCAGACGTTCAAAATAAAAAAATCGTTTGATATGTTGTTTATATTTTATAGACGATAACATATAACAAGTTATGTGCAAAAATATGAAAAAATGACAGTGTAATTGATTTTTTTGTCTATTTGACCTTTTGAGCCCCTGAGGGCCCCTGGGCTCGGAGCCAAAAATAATGTTGCTCTTGCACGCCGTCATCATATGATGATGTCATAACCTAAGTTTGGTTGAATTCCGTTCAGCGGTTTAGGAGGAGATGCGGTAACGGACAGACGGACGGACGGACGGACAGACGGAGGCGATTTTAATATACCCTGTTTTTGAATGCAAGGTTGATTTATGAACTTGCATTCATAGTCATTGCTTTTGGCGCCTCTTCATCGCCATCTGGCGGATAACCCACATTTTTTCTCATAAATCGAGGCTTTAAGGCGTACATGCATGCTGATCTATACTAGACGAACGTATTGGATGCTGGAAACAACTATATAATGCAAATAATCAGGTCGAGAAACTCTACGAAAATCTCATTATGAATGAGTTGTGGGCGATTTTTTTTTCAAGCGATTTTTTGCAAGGTGTTTTCTCATCAAGGGGCGTCACGCGCACCTTCGCTTGACAGTGTTATAATCACGCAAAGAGCCCAAATTAAACGAGATTTCCGGGGAAAAAGTTATTTCAATATATTCAGAGTTATTTCAATATATTTATTATGTATAATTGTATATAGCTACACTATTTCAAAAGAGTTTTAGTGATTCACGATGTCAGTGAATTATTATTAATGATAAGATGAAATAAAGAAACATGTTTAGACATTAGACACCACTTGATTGTTATTCTGTTGGAATATAGTATATACAGAAATCTTGCTCTGTATTTAAGATTGGATTTGATCAAAACTTTCATATATTGTAGAGTTCATGGTCTAGTTGTGCAAGAACGCTAATACGTGTCTCTACGTCATGACGGTTTAACGCCAATGACGTCAGAATGTTATTAAAAACCTTTTTTTTTTTCACTGATCGCATTTGTTTAGTTAGTGGCCACATCACTGACCGTTGTGACGTCATGACATCATCTAATTTGGAAAGCCCATGTTTGACCGTGTTCTGATAAAATCTATTCATTCATAAAAAGTGTCAAGCTCCAGATTATCTGAGTTTTTATTCATAACATGTGACAAGCTCCACATTATCCGCGTTTTCATTCATGATGACAAATGTTTGAACTTAGTTGCATTTTGTTTGATGTTTCATTTTATTTGCATGCATATTTTAAAAAATGTTTTTTATGTCCATTTTCAATAATATATTTCTCAGTAATGTTTTGTGAATTGGGGCACTGTACTTACACAAAGATTTAATGTTTTGTTTGTAAAGATGTATTTCGAAATCGACTAAATCACGAAACTGCACATGGCTGTGGCATTTTAAAATACTTCGTCCACCTGGGTTCTGTTCTGTCTCTTGTTGTTGTTGTTTTAATATGGCCACTTTTACCGTTGTATTTACTTATGTATGTATCGATCTTTTCTTCCACCTATAAATTTGTATTTTTATTTTTTAGTAAATACTGCAGTAAAGTTTAATTTCAATGTGTGGGACAGACATAGGGAAGTTGAATCAACGGGTAGTGTCCCCTTTTAAGTTATTTGTCCCTGGAGCAGAAGGCGTTTTCTAGGTTACGCCTCTGAACTTGGACAAGTTCAAAACCAGTTGCATCAGGCTAGACAAATCAGAGTTATCTAGCGTTTGTTTTTTTAAAAAATGTTTTCCAGTAAGCCCTAGACTATTCCAGCCAGTAGAGTGATACAGGCAGGCCCTCTTGTGCATCTTGTTCCCGGAAGACTACTTAATACACACCACCTGTAAATGACATACTTTTAGACATGGAGGTCATCTTTAGTGACAGCTTGGACATACAACACAAATCTGTCGTTCCATCAGCAATTTCATAAAATAATATTCTAGTCTAGATTTGAAACAGTTTAATGACAATTGATCACAATATTATATATTTGGAATGGACCGACCCTCTTAGAGTTTTGTATGTCGCCCAAGATCGCCAATTTGGCTAAAACTATGTCAAATTTATGGAATTTTTAAATATCCAGCAATCGTGCAAATATTCATACAATCTTTAAGTTTTCTATCAAACCTTGCATTCTCAGTACTTTCAGTACTTTGATTTTCAAAGACGTGGGTTTAATAATAAATCATTTAATATGTTGCTTATCTTTTATAGACGTTTACATACACCAAGTATGTGCAAGACTATGGAAAAATGACAGTGTAATTGAATGTTTAGTGTATTTGACCTTTTGAGGGACCCTGCATCATAATGTTTCATTTGGGACATACTTACAAAAATCAAATCAAAAAAAAGTGACACCAAATCGGTCAGACGTACGGACGGACGGACTAACAAACGGAGGCGATTTTAATATACCCTGTTTTTTTTTTCAAAACGTGGGTATTATAATCTTTTTATTAATTTGCCTTATTCATTACAAAAAAGGCTTTTCAAATTCAATGCCTTCTCTCTAACTTACCGTTCGACCTTAACTGATCGATTTCAATGATTAATTTCTTTGAGACGCCCCCTAAATTTGCCGCGGACATATTCGTTCATTGCGGTGTGGTCCAACATGTCTGCGGACACAATGAATGAATGAATGAATGGTGTTTTAAGCCACGTCGATACATAAATAGGTCATAGTGTGCGCTACAACTGATGAAAGATGAAGAAATAAAGTAGTATTTAAAAATTAATGTAAATATATAAAGAAAAAGATTTTTACAAATAAGCGATGATATGGTAGTAATATAAACTATATATGTATATAAACAAATGCCCGTCAACGGGTATATAAACAAGTAAATATGGACACATTCACGTTGCGGGCATAATGGCACTCTACATTTACTCCGTCAGTTGATTCAGCACCTATATGCCTATTTCGTATCTACATAACTGGTAAGTTTTGGGAACACGTCCGTCTAGTAGATCTACAGGGTTGGCTTTCAGAATGCCCTTCTCTGGCTCATCAGCGGAATTAAAGAAAGAGTCACTTATTACCCAAATGATCAGAATGGACAAGAAGCATAGTGACCAGTCCAATTTACTACTATGTATACTCAGAAATAGATTGGTAAAATACAAAAGAATCAAAAAATCTCTACTTTAATAAAATTCCCATGCTTTTCCTTAAAATGACAGAAGTTAAATGACAGAAGTTAAACAACCTAATGTTCTTATATGAATTTTAAAACTCGTTAGCTCGTCAAAGCGAAAGACGTTGTTCACGGTGTTGGTATAAATTAGCATTACGCGACGTCGTGAACATTTTATGCGTTGACTTTCCTATCTTTTGTAAAATATTATTTGCAGACATGAGTTTCTGAAATGTTAAGTAAGTTGTAAGGTTGTATTTGACAATATATATCTGTAAGCATTTCTTTTGAAGACGGGCACATGCACAATGATAGCTTAAGTAAGAATTAAACATACATAAATACGTCATTATCTTATGGACTAGATATATGTATTAGTTGCTGTAAAAAGTAAGCAGCTTTAAAATTACGAAACAGATAACTAACTAACCTTAGTTACCTTTCGAAACAGAAGTGTTTATTTTTAAATTTTCACATCACAACAGGCATTTATGATCTCTTGATGCGTGGTTATGACGACGAAACGTCGACTGATGACTTTAGGACAATTTGACTACCTTTTTTATTTATTTTTTTAATAAAAATGTAATTATTCTATTTTCGTTTTATAATATTTGGAATATAATCCATTTCTCATGTATTTTTTATTTATTTAAAAACAACAACTAAGATAAGTACATAAAATACTTGGTTATGTTCATTTTTAAGTCAGTGCGCCTAGTCAAAAGTACATTTTATAAAATGAGTCCAAATTACTACCTTTATAAAAAATTCATAAAATTCATCATCATATTTACATAAGAATTCTAATTCCCCATGCAGCTGTCCAATTTTTTCACAAAAAATCCCGATGGACATTTTTTCTGGCGATTAAGAATAGCCGATGTTATAAAACTGCGATTTTTATATTGACCACGGCATTATCCCCGTGAAATTTCGTCTGTTTCCGTTGAAATAGCTGTCTATAGCTGGGATTTGAACATAAACCATTGCAAACTTCAGTAACGTTGGACATGTCATTTTTTGACGTTTTTTGTGAAAAAATGTATGGTAAATAACTAACACAAACATAATTCAATAGAAAACGTATGCATATTTTATTTATATTTGCTTTTATGACTAAACATATATTTCCGTTCGCATTAAATTGAAAACCTAAACCAAGTAAAGCAGTTATTCTACTCTATTTTACATTAGCGCAAGTTTCCGAGAAAGGTTCGACTACTTGATGAGTACAGTAGTTAATTTCGATCGATATTTGATTAGCAGTCCAATCCTGAAAATCTCAAGCAATATTTCAAACAGTCACCAGGAAAACTTTTAACAAGGCAAGCTATCTTGGATTAGTCTAGATCATCTGCGATGCTACGTTTTTTTTTTACTAAATATAAATATATCCAATTTATGACTCATTTTCTGTTTTCAGTGTGATGCTCAAGGGTAAAGATGGGGATTTCCTGCTGGATTATTCTAAGAACCTGGTCGAGGACGATGTCATGAAGCTGCTGTTTGACTTGGTAAATAATATAATTCAGTCTAAGAAAACAATATTTGAAAGTAATCTATATCACTTTAGGTTAGGGCTAAAAAGCGATAGCCAAGTTTTTGAAAATATATTTGAATTAAATAAAAATGTGCAAGAAAATGCCAAACACATCACTTTTAAGATAATTTCTGAAAACTAAGTAGCCGTTGCTTTGCTAGCGCTACCATATATCCACTGATATTTGTGCGCCGTATATATATTACACAACTGATGTGGAGACTGCATGCTAGTCTGCTGATGCTTCGTTTATGATATTATTGACCTGACCGGTTTCGTTGAATGATTGTTACGCTTAATTAGAGGACTTAATTAGTTTTGAAGTTGAGGTGAGCCATTAATTTGGATTCAGACATGCAGTGAGGCCAACACGTCTCCGCATGCCATTTGTGCAGAAGTTTTGTTTTTTTGCACGTCTGACTTTGAAAGTTCTTTTGATTTTAGGATGGCGAGTTGTTCGTCGTTCGTCGTCGTCCGTTGTCGTTTCAGTCTTCCATCGTCCGTTAACTTTTGCCTTGTGAACACGATAGGGCCTTCATTAATAATCGGATCTTTACCAAACTTTGCCAGGATTTTAAATAAATGAAAGCTTAGACAAGTTCGAAAACCAGCCAGATAGGATTAGTTTCACCGGAGTTATGGCCTTTGATTTGCTGAAAAATGCCATATTCTGCATTGTGAACACACTAGCATCTTCATTTCTTTTTTGATCTTTAACAAACCTGTGAAGATTATTATAATCAATTAAAGTTCGGACAAGTTCGAAAACAGCCAGATCGGATAAGTAACACCAGAGTTATGGCACTTGTTTTGTTATGGAAAAATGCCGTTTTATGAATTGTGAACACTCTGGCACCTTTATTTATTATTTGATCTTTACCGAACTTGCACATAATGTTAATATCAATGAAAGCTCAGACAAGTTTGAAAACCAGCCAGCTCAGATAAATAACACCGGAATTATGGCCCTTGTTTTGCTGAAAATGCCATGTTTTGCCTTGTGAACACTCTAGCACCTTTATTTATTTTTTGATCTTTACCCACATTTGTCACTGTCTTTATAGTAATGAAATCTCGGAAAAGTTTGAAAATCAGCCAGATCGGATTAGTAATACCAGAGTTATGACCCTTGTTTGTATAAAACCTGCCATTTTCTGCCTTGTGAACAGTTTAGCACCTTCATTTATTACTTGATCTTTACCAAACTTGCACAGCTTGTTATCATTAATAAAAACTCAGATAAGTTCAAAAACAAATCAGATCGGATAAGTAATACTAGAGTTCTGGCCCTTGTTTTTTTCTTCTGAAAAAATGCCATTTTATGGCTTGTGAACACTAGCACCTTCATTTATCATTTGATCTTTAACACTTTTTGCCTGATTGTTAATATCAATGAAAGTTCGGACAAGTTCGAAAACCAGCCAGATCGGACTAACACCAGACTTATGACCCTTGTGACCCTTGTTTTTCTTAAATATGCAATATGCTATATTGAGAACCAGGGTCGTGGTTTCACAGGTGGTCGGAGAGTGGTGGGTGGAGGGGGCTAACTTTTTTTTTTAATTTTATGACCCAAGGGGGTGCAGCATGGTCTCGGATTTTGTGTCCACCCACTGAGGGGTAATTGGGTAAAAAATCAGAAACAAATACATATCTTTTGCATTTGATTCTAATTTTGTAAGGTCATTTAGGGACTCGAGGCACAACATAAAAAAACGAGTTTTGTCCTCCTGCATATAGGAGGCCCGCTACAGGGGTACAATCTGGGGAGCGTGCAGTAATTTACTATTACAGAGTTTTGGTATTGTGACGCTAACTCCTATACCCTTTGAGATCTCAAGTTCATGTGTAGGTTCAATCCTCCGTGGTGCCACTGAGTTTCGTCGGTGTGTTCTTGGGCAAGACAATTTCCCTTAGCCTCGTCCGTCGGATAGGGACGTAAACCTGGCGGTCCCGTGTATCGGCTTACCCGCCGAGCACGTTAAATAGCCATAGGAATCTATTCAATATAAGAGTAGGGCACGGTTCCCGGATTTCTATGTATCATTCTCCTCTCTCTGGGGCGGCTCTAAATAACTGTGTTGTTAAACGACATGCAATTCAATTTATAGATGTGTAAATGCGCAATATGGTCTTAGATTTTCGCTCTGCCCACTGGGGCCTCCTGGGAGGTAATCGGGCCAAAAAATTACTCATCTTGTCCATATGTGAATGGCTACGATTCTAGTTTGGTATGGTCATTTAGGGACTCGAGGCACAACATATGTAAAACTTGTTTTGACCTCCCCCATAGAGGGGCCTTCTACATGGCACAACTTGGGGAACTTGCAATAATTTACTACTACGAGTTTCAGGCTTGTGACGTTAATTCCTTTTATGCCCTTTGATAATTCATGTTTGGTGTATTTCTTAGATAAGGATTTAGGATTTGCAGATGCGCTATAAGTTTCATATTTTGGCTCCATCGGTGGGGTCGCCATAGATGGAAATCAGGTAAAAAACACAACAAAATGCATATCTTTTCCAATTGTGAATGCATTTGATTCTAATTTGGTATGATCATTTAGGGACTCAAGCCACAACGTTTAGAAAACGGGTTATGTCATCCTGTGTAAAGGGGCCCTCTACAGGGTTACAACTCTCAGTAATTTACTATTTCAGTGTTTCGGACTTATGACACTTACTCCTTCTACACCATTTGCGATTTCAAGTTCTTGTATGGTGTTTTTCTTAGGATGTGTAGATGCACAATAATGTCACGGATTTTGGCTTCACTCACTGGGGCCCCCTATAGGGTAATCGGGTCAAAAGCCACACGAACATGCATATCTTTTCCAAATGTAAATTGTTATAATTTAAATTTGGTATGGTCATTGATGGGCCTGAGGCACAACATATATCAAAAGGGTTCTGACCTCCTGTTTAAAGCGGCCCCTCTAAAGAGGTATAACTTATTGTAATTCACTATTGCATAGTGCCTTGTGACGCTAACTACTTCTATACCCTTTGAGATATCAAGTTCATGTTTAGTGTTTCTTAGTTAAGAATGTGTAGATGTGCAATAATATTTGGTATTTTGGCTCCATCCACTGTGACCGCGGGTGGGGTAATACAACAAAAAAACACAAAATGAAGCATATCTTGTCCAAATGTGAATGCATTTGATTCTAATTTGGTATGGTCATTTTTAGGGAGAACGTGTATATAAAACATGTTTCTCATCCTGCTTAAAGCGCCCCTCTATACTGGCTTACAACTTGGAGAACTTGCAGTAATTTTCCATTTTTGAAGTTTCAGCCTTGTGACGCTAACTCGCTCTATACTTTTTGAGATTTCAAGTTCATGTGTGATGTATTTCTTAGATAAGAATGTGCAGATGCACAGTGAGTTTTCGTCTTTGGCTCCACCCGCTGGGTATCCCTAGGATTAGAGGTAATACTAATTTGGTATGGCCATTTAGTTACTCGAGGCACAAGAGATATAAAACGTGATTTGTCCTCCTGAGTAAGGGGCCCCTTTACAAGGGTACAACTTGGGGAACTTGCAGTAATTTATATGTTCGACTGCCATTTTGCTCTGTGCAGGACAAAGGATTTTGTCGTAAGTGCTACAACAACTTATTTACTCCACCCACACTCTAACCACAGACTCTATACAGCCAGTAGAGCGATAATGCCCTCTTGAACCTCTTGTTTGTAAACAAGACTTCCACACTATAACTAGACCCAATTCGCCTAAAGCAAATATCATCAAACCTCACGGGTTGATTGCCTGTAGCGAAAGGATATATATTGATGTTGAGGTCAGTGGGTCAAAGGTCAAGGTCCCCATGACAGAATAATGAAAAATTCTTCCCCTGAAGCAAATCTCATGAAACTTCATGGATTGACTGCCTGTAGAAAAAGGATGACTGTTTTGATTTTAAGGTCAACGGTCAAGGTCCTTGTTGACAAAAACGCACCCTATCCACAATCAAACACGGTTGTACAGTGGGACAGGGACGGGGAACATAGGCATAAGTTGATTATATATTTTATTTATAAGGCTTCCGCGTACTTTGTCAACTGTTTTATTTTACGTTTTAATATGTTATCCTTGCATTTTGTCTGCAGTTTTATCAAATTACTAAAGTTAAAATGAATACACCTACTTTAACATGTAAGTGCATTTGTAATTAAAAGTGGATTTTGTCCAGATCCTGCGAGCTTGATAAAATAATATTACCTTTAAATAAAGTCGTGATATTGTTTCTGGTTTTAATAGGCTCGTGAAAGAAAAGTGGAAGAAATGCGTACCGCTTTGTACACAGGGGAGCAGATGAATTTCACCGAAAAGAAAGCAGTTCTAACCGCAACCTTGAGGAATAGATCCAACACTCCCATGATGGTCAATGGCAAGGATGTGAGTATTTAAAGAAACTGCCCCGCCAAATAACGGCAAGAATACTCTATAAAACTCCGTCCATGTATTAAGGTCCTATAATAATGTATATGTGCTGATTAAAAGTATAAGAATGTTCATGGTTTCTTTAAAAAAAAGCCGTGATTGAATATGCGTAAAATGAATTATGAGTCGGTAAGTCTTAATTTGACACTACTGTGTTAGTGGTTGACTTTTATATTGTGTCTATAGAGTTCTCAAAATATGTAGTCATAAATATATTCTCAAAATATGTAGTCATAAATATATTCTCAAAATATGTAGTCATAAATATATTCTCAAAATATGTAGTCATAAATATATTCTCAAAATATGTAAGTCATAAATATATTCTCAAAATATGTAGTCATAAATATATTCTCAAAATATGTAGTCATAAATATATTCTCAAAATATGTAGTCATAAATATATTCTCAAAATATGTAAGTCATATATATATATGACTCTTCGTTAGTATGTTTCGACACAGTGTTTATAAGTTGTAAGTTTTTGCTGTTGTTTGCGGGATAGCTGCTTTAAAGCTACATGTATTTTTCAGAGTTTGTTTCCTTTTATAAGAGGTACCGAAAAATGGTACCACTTCCAGTGCCAAAAAGCATTTTTCCCCCCAACACTTATAGAACCAAAGAACGACTTTAAAGGTGATTAAAAGGCAAGACAAGACATCACAGACACAAAATGGTTGACAATAGGAGTGCCGCCTTGGAAAGGTCAGAGGCAAAAACGCCGATGGGGGGTGGGGGGGGGGGGGGGATTATACCAGGTTCTAGGGAGTACCAAACCTCACTATTACCCTATTGTCATCCCAATAAACGGGAAAGTGTAAATAAAGATATCCCCGCCAGGTTATAATCTAACAAACAAGGCAGCATTAATAGGTATACATATATATATATATATAAAATATTTAGAGTGCAACTTTATAACAGAAGGGGAAATATATTCTTTTATGTGAGGGTAATGACATATTACAAGATAATGTATACATAGTAATATGTTTGTAAAGTATTTAAGCATATGATATTGCTTTTATTTGATAGTGAACAATTCCCAATTTAAGGCAAAACAATGCAAATTTTCCCAATTGAATATGTACCGTTACCATTCCAAAAAGGGTGAAAAAAAAATGCTGTTTTCTATTCCACCTTATATTGGATCATATGCATTTTTCATGCACAACAATCAAACTGGAATATAGATATAGACTTGACATGGCATACTCTCACGGCCAGTTGTAAAGTTCACAGGACCATATTAGTTTCCATCAACTGAGCTTCACGAGCTGAATAAGGCAAGCTAATCATAGACAAGATGGAAGCGCTTTGAAATCTTCCTTCACATTATAAATTTCTCCTTTTTAACGTTATATCTGAAATAAAGAAAATAATGTCTATTTTTTGTGTTGCCTGCGTAGCATGGCAGACATTTAGGGATCATTTTGTCTGTCGTCGTTTGTCAGACTTTAACCTGCAACCTGCAACCTAACCTTAATCATAACTTGGAAAAATATTATACCTATATTCATGAAACTTACAAATCTCATCATCTTACCCAAAGGAAGGCTGTTACACATGTCCAATAACTGTGACTTTGTCCTTTCCATAAAACGTAAACCTGCAGCTTAAACTTGCTAAAATAAGCACACGTCAGGTGACAGAAGTGTTCTGTGGCACACCCTTTTAGTTTCAAATTCATTAAAAAACAAATGGTTGATTCTTGTTCGATGGAATTTCAGAATTGAAATTATGTTTATCTAGAAAACTGTCGGTGTAAGTTGCATATTCGTATTCATAACTTTCACAAAATAATTTGACTATTTAGTGATCAATAAATAAAACACCTTAACCTTATGGTAGGGGGTAAACTCTGTGTTTATCATTAATGCTCAACTGAATTTAATAGCCTTTTATAAATATAGATATAAAAATCGAACAGGAAAAACAGCATTCAAGGATGATAGTCAACCACAAACACACACAGAAACAAACAAAGAATAACTTTAAAGAAGTATAAAATGCCAAATAAGACATCACAAACACAAAAGGGTTGACAATAGGGCTACCGCCTTGGAACGGTCAGTGGCAAAAAAGACCGCTGTGAGTTTAAACCAGGTTCTAGGGTGCACAGGTTCTAGGGTGCACCAAACCTCACACTTACCCTACTGTCAACCCAATAAGGCTAAGTTGTAGTGATTATTATAGTAAAAACTTTATTTTGTGTGTAGAACTATGCATCTTTTTTCAGTGCTGATTTTAAAACACCACTATGGATACATCTTATTTAAATTATGGTCTATTATTTTGACTTTATATAGAGATTGCGGATAACGTCCGAGTAAACCCTTTTACTTTCACCTATTGCATATCTCAACATCTCGGAAATGTGCAACTAACGATAAGATGTGACAGTTATGAATACTTGGCATTGACTGTTTATTATTTTAATACTTTTCATGGTTTCTATCTTTGTGTTTAATTATTTGGCTGGAGACTTTTAAGTTAATGAAACAATAAAAGCGATATTTCTGTCGTAATTTCTAGAGTATCAGTTTCTGTTCCTGATAATATGACTAATTTGGTTCCCATTGCTATTTAGTAAAACAACTGTTTCTTCCATATACAGGTGATGCCAGATGTCAACCGTATGCTCCAACACATGAGGGAGTTCTGTGCTTCCGTTCTGTCAGGACAGTGGAAGGGGTTCACAGGGATGCCCATCACAGACGTGGTCAATATTGGTATCGGTGGCCCGAATCTGGTATGTTTTATTGGCCGTCTGTATTAACCTGCATCTCATTCTGCCCATGTATATGTCTGTGCAAAAGTGTTTACATTATTTTAGCTTTAATATTTCAGCGGGTGAACATGACATAAATTAAGGTTACTTCTATTAACTATGTGTCTCATTAGGCCAACCATAAAAAAACACGTTGGTTAGCTAATGTTTTATATTTAATCACTATTTTTTTACTATCTTTTAGATATTTCCTTTAATTTTTATACGGGGTTTACTGTTTACTGCCTTCTGCCCACTTATAAAATCCATGTTCAAGGAACAGCGAACAACTTACTTTTAAGGAGACCTTGGAATTGATTGTCATAGGGACATATTTAATAAGATTGTTAAAGACATGAAGTATGTTTATTGCAACTATCGGCAGTACATATATCATTTCAAGGGGCCATTGATGGCGACAGAGGCACTTGAGCCCTACCAGCTGGGTCCTAACGTACATTTTGTCTCCAATGTAGACGGCACACACTTGGCCAAAACACTCAAGAGGCTGAATCCAGATACCACACTATTTGTTATAGCATCAACGGTAAATACCTGTATGTTACTTAGGAGGCCCTAGATTTTACATGTTCTTATAACTAAACTATTACTTGTTATACAGTCATTACTGCAGCTGGAGTCAAGTGTATATCTTCATATTTTTCCTGTCATTTAATTTCTAATCTAATGACAAAACCAATGAGTCTATGAAAATGTTCTGAAAAAACAACTGATTTTAGTATGTCATTTTAGAATTATTTTTTTATTTGACTCAAGCATTAAATGTAAATACATCACTGATAGTTACTCCAAAAAGAGCTGCATCATATTTTCATCCAATTTTGTTCCTGTCTAATATGTTTGAACACTTATTGGTCACTTAAGATTCTAACCAGAAAGCCACAAGGTTAAAAACGCATTAAACAAAGCAGGTTCCTCTTTATTCTAATTTTCCATTGTCAGACATTTTGGATGAAATCTTAAAGCTGAAACATTCACTTTCTGGCAAAAGGATAACCTGTATACTTTATCTACTTTTTCTACTTTCAGACATTCAGTACCCCAGACACCTTAACTAATGCAAACTCAGCGAAGTCTTGGTTTCTAGAAGCTAATAAAGGAGATGTAAGAACACATGATTACTCTCATATGTTAGATAGCAAACACATGGTTACTCTAACATGTTAGATAGAAAACACATGGTTATTCTCACATGTTAGAAGGCAAACACATGGTTATTCTCACATGTTAGATAGCAAACACATGGTTACTATCGCATGTTAGATAGCATACACACGGTTACTATCGCATGTTTGATAGCGAACACATGGCTACACATGGCTACTATTGCATGTTTGGTAGCAAACACATGGTTACTCTTATATGTTAGATAGCATACACACGGTTATTATCGCATGTTTGAAAGCGAACACATGGTCACTATCGCATGTTTGATAGCAAACACATGGATACTATCCCATGTATGGTAGAAAACACATGGATACTCTCATATGTTAGACAGCGAATACATGGTTACTATTGAATGTTTTTTATCGAACACATGGTTACTCTCAAATGTTAGATAGCAAACACATGATTACTTTCGTATGTTTGATAGCGAACACATGTTACTATCACATTTTTGATAGCGAACACATGGTTACTGTATCATGTTTGATAGCGAACACATGGTTACTAACGCATGTTTCATAGTGAACGCGTGGTTACTATCGTATACTATCGTTTGATAGCGAACACATGGTTACTCTCACATGTTCGATAGCAAACACATGGTTACTCTCACATGTTAGATAGCGAACACATGGTTACTATCGCATGTTTGACAGCGAACACATGGTTACTAGCGCATTTTTGATAGTGAACACATGGTTTCTCTCACATGTTAGATAGCGAACACATGGTTACTATCACATGTAAGATAGCGAACACATGGTTACTATCGCATGTTTTATAACAAACACATGGTTACTATCGTATGTTAGATAGCGAACGCATGGTTACTATGGCATGTTAGATAGCAAACACATGGTTACTATCACATGTAAGATAGCGAGCACATGGTTACTATCGCATTTTTCATAACGAACACATGGTTACTATCGTATGTTAGATAGCAACACATGGTTTCTCTCACATGTTAGATAGCGAACACAGCGTTACTATCGCATGTGTGAGAGCCTAGTTTTGTTTCCTATCTGGGGTATCTAGATGATGTGGAGAAGTGACAAAATAATTGTTAGGTAGACTCTTCAATTTAACTTTCATTATAATTAACCTAGAACGAGGCCAGTAGGATATTGTCTTTATATGACATTGATGGGATTGTCAAATGTCACAGGGCTAAAAACTAAGTGCAGCCAGGCTGTGGCTCGAACCCGGCAACTTTGGAATACCATTCCAACCGAGCTAACCTGTGAAGCACAACCGGTTGAAACGAGACACATTGTTTTTCTAGTCACGTGCCTGCCAGGATCGCCAAATTTAAAATTACAACGTGCACATAGTGTGCGAAAAAATGTAACCACTGAAGATGATTAACCGAACGCATTTTAAAATAGAATTTGTTTTAAATGTTCATTTTAGAGCGAGATCATTTTAAGTCCAAATTGATACCTTCATCTCATCCTGACTATCTTACAGTGTGGTTTACATTGACATATTATTATTTTTGTTTTCCAGGTGAAGGGTTTAGCAAAACATTTTGTCGCCGTATCAAAAAACGCAGTAAGTATAGACGTTTTTCAGACATGTTAACACATCTTGCCTCCTTGCTACTGGCCAAGTAGTGGTATGGTGGACACATCTTGCCTCCTTGCTACTGGCCAAGTAGATGTTAACACATCTTGCCTCCTTGCTGCTGGCCAAGTAGATGTTAACACATCTTGCCTCCTTGCTACTGGCCAAGTAGTGGTATGGTGGACTGTAATTTGCAACTCCGTCAAGTGGTTAATTGGTTAGTATGACACACTTTACATATTTGGGGGCGTATAACTATTGTATATATACACACCGTTGCAAATTTAACAAGGTTCAAATAAAATTGTCTTTCAGATTCTATTGAAAAACAGCAGTAACGTCTAAATCAACTGACGTCAAATAAATCAAGACTTCGGCCTGCACACAATGACGTTCTACCATCAATTAAGTCTGTGTTTACAAAATAACATGATACTTAAAAGGGGAATGCATTAAAAAGGGATTTACCATGAGGACTTTTTTCAAATTATAAGACATAGCCATTGAACAACATTTCCGAGCGTAAACAGGAATATAAACTTCCCAAATTGATTTTTTTATACAGTTAATCCATTAAAATTAACCCTTTTGCCGCCAAAGTTCAAGTGTCGACTGCTAAAATTTGAATTCAAACCTTCCAGTAATATGTTGTATAAAGCGTTATGGAAAGCAGTGGCGAACAGAGCAAACCCTGATCTGGGCCTACACTTGTCGTAGATCAATTTTTTCGACTGTGGCAGCGAAAGTGTTAAGGTACACATGAAGCCAAGTGTTCCATGGCCACAGTTGTCACACGTTTGTTTAGCCCTGGCAAACACCTGACATGACCACTGTTGTCACACGTTTACGTTTGTTTAGCCCTGGCAAACACCTGACATGACCACTGTTGTCACACGTTTACGTTTGTTTAGCCCTGGCAAACACCTGACATGGCCACAGTTGTCACACGTTTGTTAAGCCATGGCAAACACCTGATAGGAGTTTTCATCTTCCTTATCATCGTCCCTTTCTATAGTATTTATAGGGGATGTCAGATTATTATTTCTATTATACACCGCTTTCAAGTAAAGTGGGGATTTCTTTATTAACACTATCCTGTTTTAATGGGTTGACAGTAGGGTAAGTGTGAGGTTTGGTGCACCCTAGAACCGGTTTAAACCCCCCAGTGGCCTACTTTGCCACTGACCGGTCCAAGGCGGTAGCCCTATTGTCAACCCTTTTGTGTTTGTGATGTCGTTTGCATTTTTTTTTTATTACTTTTGCCTTTTCGTTTGTCTGTTTGCGTGTTTGATTTTGTGTTTTGTGGTTGACTGTCGTCCTTGAATGCTGCTTTCCCTGTCCGATAGTTTTATCCTTCTTTATATGGGAACCACGTTGTCCGGAACGTCCAGTCGCGACGCGTGACACATGTGTGTCGCGTCGCGTTCCGCCGCATAACATATTTTTAGGTGTAGGTTCTATCTGCGCCTATTGCAAACATCGTCATTTTTAAAATGGCGACATCCCGTTATAGTTGAGCCCCACTAGCGACAAGTTTGAGATAGTGGTGTGCAGTACTAGTCTACTTCATCTGCGACGCTTGCTCGTTTTCAAGACAAACGTTTGTATTTACACTCAAGCGTCGAAGATGATCACGACTATTGCAGTACAGGTCTGGCTTATTATATTATATTATCGGCATAAAGCAGCGTATCGTCTAAAATCGTTTTCAAATGGTCAGTTGCTGGCGTTGACTGCCTGACTGAATATAATATAATCACATGCATTTGACATACCGATATAACATTCCGCAGTGGTCTAGAGGTTAGTATAGCTGCCCTATGTGCACGATTTGATTTAATTGCACCATATAGAGGGTTCGATTTCCGGTGTAAGCGAAAAATATTACTTGCCTGATTTTTTTTAATAAATTAATTAAATTAAAGTAGGTCTGTAGTTCTGTAGGAATTTGTTTTAAATCAATTATTTTCAATAAGAAACTTGTTCCTTAGTGGTCTTGTTCGTATTTAAAGAACTTTCATAAAAATGAACACATCTATCATGAACAACACTTTTTATTGCAATAAACAGTTTGTGGGCAGTTTGGAATTTCTATTTCAGTAATAATGTGCACTACTATAATTATTTACTGCATTCTGCTTTTTTTGCTGTAATGTTTGGTTAATTCTTTTAAATGCAAAATTTTCTGCGGCGACTTGATACTGTGCATCAATGTTTCTTGTACTGAATTACTAAGGTAGCCGAGTGCCAAACAATAAAAAAAAAGATTGTTAATGTATTCCACATTTCGAAATGAGGCAGATAAACTAAAATTAACGACGATCGAGGTTAGAAAACTTGCTTCAACATTTTGAATAATAGTTTTTTTCTTTAAATCTAGCGATTTCGTTCAGTATTCGGTTTAATATTATTCTTTGATTTATAAAAAATTGATAGATGATTCTTTTCACTACGAAATTATGCGGAATGATAAAGAATAATTATAATAATGATGGCCACTGTCAAATCTAGAACGAAAATCGAAGATGGCCGCACCAGTCGTAAAACCTGTATACCTCAATCCTTTTTCTACGGTAGGAGAAATGACTGTTTTCCACCAGTGTCAATAACTCATAATAGTAGTTAATATGGGTTTTATATTATTTTGTAACAGTAACACACACACATTATGTCCACAATGACGAAATAATTAAAACTAGTTGTACCTAATTGTTATGATAGTTTGATGGGTGGGATTACTGGAAATCGCTTTAACCCTTCACGGCATTTCAGATCTAATTTATTGAAGATATTTTTTCTCACTTTTTATTCTGTTTTGCATTTCATTTCTATTTTATATCGATTTAAGAAAAAGATATGTTAAAATGTATATCGTGATGTTTTTTTAACTTTATAATCAGTTATATAAATAGAATGGTCGATCAAAAAAAATAAAAAAATAATTTTAAAAGAAATATTTGTCAAAACAATAGGTATAGATTTCTTCTGCGTTAAGTTACCTGCCCTTCACGAACATATTGGTCTATTATAGGTACATGGCTTTCCTTTATACCGGTAGGCGGGTGATTTTACCCTCCTACCTTGGTAAGCTGATTGGCAATTTTTAGCTGCCCTCAATAAAACAAAAAAAGGACTAGATAAACATGAAGCGCACATGACACAATTTTGGTGCGGCTCATTCAATATCATGCAGAGTTATTGCCCTTGCTCTTACTAAAAAAATGTTTTTGGAGTGGGTGGTATTTATCACCTTTAGTGATACATCTAGTTATAGGAATAATAAAACAATTTCTTTGTGTTAATATTAACTATTGATTACATTGCACCAATAATATATTTACAGATATTTTTGAAGACGACAAAAAAAGAAAAATCAACAAAAATAACATGTATATGAAAGAAGGTTCTATTTCAGCATGATATTGGATAAATAATTATTTAAATGCTTGATACTCATTTCACAAGTGGCATGTGTCTCTTTAAAACTTTGTATGCAGAGCTACAGATAAGAGTTTAAATATCCAATTAAAAAATGTCAAAATTCCCAATTGAAACCAAAAGCATGGGCACCAATAAAGTAATCGAAATTGTCAAATAATAAAACAACCAATGCAAAGTGAGCAATGCATGGGTTGTTGAAGGACCACCCAGTCACCTTGTATAAAGCCTATTATAAAACAAGTTTACTTGATGAGTTACATTTTGTGTAATGCGAACAATATTAGTGGAATTACACTCCAAAACAATGGCACACATTTTATCGTTTTCTTTTACCCAATTGAAATCATGAAATATCCATTTAAATATATACCAGTGGGAAACTACACACTTGATCAAAAAGCTCATTTGTAACTCTGTTGTATGTTCTTGCATCTCAGACACTATTTGTTATATTGAATTATCTCCTTCAATTTAGGTCACCAATAAAGCGATTAGGCATTGAAAGTCGAGCATCTGCACCAACAAGAATTGCTTGCAGTTTACGATACATTCCACATTTGATAATATTGTCATAATAAAACTGTTGACAGACTTCTTCACATAAATGGTATAACTTTGTTTAAAAATATAACAAAGCAAATGCAACGCATTCTGCTTCTTTCACGCCCCTTCAACATGACAAAGGATCTAGACAGGAAATTCTCGTCGACCAACCCACGCCGCTCAGTACTTTCAGTACCTTGATTATTACTTGCATTCCTCACACAGATTTGAATTGGCTGTTCCCAAACTTCATATACGCATAACAAATGATGACCTTATGTCCATGTATGAGCCATTGTTGATTGCCTAATTTATCACAGAAATATGTCCCTTTGCTTGACTTAGAATTTTAGCGGGGGTATTCATGACCTTCAGTGATAGTTCTAGTTTATTATGCTGCCCGATATTTGCAGGGAAGCATATAGTTGCCATCATGTCCGTCCGTATGTACGTCCGTATGTCCGTATTGTTATACTTTTTAAAGTCACAATTTGTAGCTAAGAAGTTCATACTTTTAAGTGGGTATATGGAAGAGTGTTGGAATGTAGAGGGTAATTATTATTAATCGGGGTAACTTTTTATTTTACAACTAGTCAATTAATTGCTATCCTATCAAAATAACGAATCAAGTATGATAAGAACAATTTCAATTGTTGTCCATCCCTTTAGCATGCTATAATGACAAATCCTTCAGTAAAAAAACAACATATACTCATTTTTAGAAATTAGAACATTGTCTATACAGCTCAATGATTTGGCCTGATGGTGTTGATTGTTCAACTGTTGGGATGTTTGCTATTTGACGTATTGTCCAAGGTCATGAATTGGTTCTGCTACTTGATAATCAATATTTCGACATGTCCAGCAATTACACGTTTGGTTATGATTTTTGATTGGCACTAAGTATAGTTGTGGAAAAGAATGAATTATTAATACGTGTAGTTAGAGTTCTGTAATGTAAGCAATAAAAACACTATTTATGTATTATTAGTATCTATGAATATATAGTTTCATAGATATTATTACCTAACAACAACCAACACGTTAATTTATCTATAGACTTTTTGATTATTTGGACTTCTGAAGAAGGTTATATAAGGGAGTCACTTTCATTGTTAGTGGGGAATATAGAAAAAAATAGAAAAAGAAAGCTAGAGTGCTGATCTAGAGTTTGGCTTAATCTTGAACTTTTGGAATCAATTGCATTTTTGGGAATTCGTGACATTTTTGGTGAATTTTACAGAAAAATACTATCGAGAGAATTTGAAGAAATACTTGAGAGAGATAACTGTTTAACAATAAACCTGATGATTTTAGATATGTAAGTTTCATACTTAAAGAAATCTAATCACAAACTATTGAATATGTGAAAGAAATCTGTGGAAACTGAAATAAAACAATTAGTATTGGACATTTGATTTGTTTTTGTTTATTTTATCGGTCATATTACTGTGTAACTTTGTGCTACTTTAAGAAACTTTAAAATTAGAAGACCCCACTAATATTTTAACAGTATGTATGTCCGACTGTCCCGCTTTCTTGTCCGATTAACTCCTCCTACGTTTTCATCCAATTTTCATGAAACTTCACAGGACGTATCAGTATGATGTCTAGTACCGCAGATTGTCAGGACATTCCGGCTGAGTAATTTTTAGCGAAGTTACGGGACTTTGAAGTTGTTCGAATCTAAACCTTGTCCGCTCAAATTTTCCTACGTTTTTCTTCCGATTTTCATGAATCGTCAAAGGAAGTATCAGTTTAATATCTAGTAGCGCATAGTATCAGGACATTCCGATTTAATGATTTTTGGCGGTGTTACGGGAGTTTGAATTTTTACGATTCTAAAGCTTGTCCGTTCAGCACCTCTTACATTTTCCATCCGACTTTCAAGAAACTTCACAGGAATTATCAGTATTGCCAGGGAGTAAGTATACTCCCTGGTATTGCTGTGTCTAGTAGCGCATATTATCAGGACGTACCGGTTGAATGATTTTTGGTGAAATTACGTGACCTTAAAGTTTTACAACTCTACAGCTTGTCCGCTGAACTCCCTAAGTTTTTCATCTGATTTCCATGGAACTTCATAGGAAATATCCTTATGATTTCTAGTAGAGCATATTATCAGGATTTTCTAGTTGAATGATTTTGGCGGAGTCAAGGGACTTCGGTTTTCAAACCAAAAGCTTGTCCGCTAAACTCCTACGTTTTTCATTCGATTTTCAAGAAACCCTACAGAAAGTATCAGAATGATGTCTAGTTTTATAAAGAAAACAAGAATGAATTATGAAACAATTGACTGCCTTGGGGAGTAAACTAAATATTTGGTCGACAAACAGAGCTACTTGGTTATATATATATGGAGATCATACAAATTCACCCATGGCAGGAAATTGAGGAGTCATGCAAAAAACGAGGTCATACTGTTATGGCATGTGTTGGACTCCCCTTACTGCGGAATACACAGGGAAATAAAATTCATCATGTCCGAAAGCTACTTGGTGTTGAATGTGCAGGTCTTAAAAAGTCAATGAGTGCCTTACTTGTCAGTCGACAAGGTCAGGGAAACGACAGGGTCATAAAGAACATCTGGTCAATACTGCTCCTAACCTAACAGAGGAACACACACAGTCATCAGAAAGTTTGTTGAACATATACAGGCTTGTAAAAGGTTACTAAGTACAAATAATGTGTTTAAATTTCCTTTGTATGCTCCCCGAAATTTTCAGGGGAGCATTTAGTTGCCATCATGTCCGGCCGCCCGTATGTCCGTATATATGTCCGTCTGTCCCGCATTCTTGTCCGCTTAACTCCTCATACGATTTTCATCCGATTTTCATGAAACTTCTCAGGAAGTATACTTATGATGTCTACTGTCAGAACGTTCCAGTTGATTGATTTTTGGCGGAGTTACGGGACTTTGAAGTTTTTTTTAATCTAAACATTGTCTGCTCAACTTCATCTACGTTTTTTAGCCGATTTTCATGAAACTTCATAGGAAGTTTCAGTATGATGTCTAGTAGCGCATATTGTCATGGCAATATTGTCATTCATTCTATTTCTTTTCAGGCACTGGTTAAAGACTTTGGAATAAATGAAGAAAACTGGTTTGAATGTTTTGATGTAAGTTTTAGAAAAAAAAAGTTTAGAAAAGTTAAAATATAAATATGTTGTTTTATTGAACACCATACTTCCATACGATTTTCTAAATGTATAATGAGAAAGTTAACAGAATAAAATACTGCTTTACAGTTCTTGTAATACATGTTTCATTGCTTGAAACGTTAAAAGTAGTTCCAAATAAGTCAACTGAGCAGTAATACGTTGAAGACGGCAAGAGTTTACATCGGTGGAAGCAGTGGTCGTTTTTCTATTCTTTAAAAAAATCGAAAAAAATACATGAAAAAAGGAATTACATGTAACACATTCATTAACCGTTATGAAAAAAGAAAATCTTTGCATATAATTGTATTAAAATCATGGAATTTTGACTTGAACTGAATAGTATATTGACAGCCTTATAAGTTACACTATTAATTTCTCATTCCTTAATATCAGTATAACTCACGCTGCTATTGATGATTAGGGGGAAATAACTAGCTATATGTACATTGAATATTTCAGTGGGCCGGATTTTCGTTGTGGTCAGGTGTTGGCCTGTCTGTAGCACTGTTCGTAGGTACGATTTGTCATTAATCATAATAATGTACTGTATTTGAAAGAAAATAGCTTGAGTACCTTAAAGGCATTTTGAAGGCATAACTTAGGCCATTTTCGGGAACAATACAGTACACTGGGCAATCAGGTTAACCAAGTCCATTACACAACACGCTTTGGTGGGTTGTGTCAGCTGAATTGTTTAATTATTTGCCTCTTGATCCAGAGGTCCTGGGTTCGATTCCCGGTGACGACACGTCCCAGGTTTTTCAAATGCACTTACTCAGTACCTTGTTTGGGCAAGGTAAATACATGTGAAATACAAAAATCATGTAAACCATTCCTCGGAAACATGGCTACCGTGATAATCAGAATTGATTGTGTGCAGTATCAGGAAAAAAAGGGAGATGTAAATATAGCTCTAATAAAATATGGCATTGAAGGCAGGGTTGTTGGTGTAGTGCTCCGCGGAACCAGTAATATGTGTATCAGTAGCATCATAGCATTATGCATGGTATTAAGCATGATGTGAGGTAGATCCTCGTCTGTGTTGAGTTTGGATCACATTTCAGAATACATTTGTACTTTAAAGTAGCTATCCCGCCAACAACAGCCAAATTTAAGAACACGTGTAGACCGTTTCTAAACCTACTGACGACAAGGTATAATACCTAACTTACATATTTTGAGAATCCAAACTATAAAGACACAATATAAACGGTCTAAAACAGCCAGAGCAAACGCCGAAACTGGAGCGTCGGATTAAGAGTTACCAAATCATAATTCATTTTAAGCATATTCAGTCTCAGGTATTTTAAAAACTCATCAATAAATTATAATGTTTATCGACTCATGTACATTATTATATGACCTGAACACATGGTATTTAGCAGGTTTGTTTCTTTGAACGAGTCTCCCACCTAGTACAATCAAATGTGCCATTAACAGTTCAAACTATGCTATGTTGGAATAACACACGCACGCACTATCTTTTATCCAACGAGTTTATCACAACACAACTATGACGTGATAGTTTCAATTTAATGTTGTTAATTTACCTTGTGCACGAATGGTATACGACGGCAATTTGTAAAAAAAAGAATAACCTTAACAATTTAATGTGACCACAAACGTTTCGGCCAGCCGTCGTATATACACTTCTCAAAACTGCTAACTACACCGCTCACGTTTTGGGTTATATATATCGATGGGTTGAATGTTTTTCAATAAAATAAAAAGGAAATACCAATTCAATCATTTTTACATCATTTCATTTTATTTTTTTCATGGGCAATGCTAGAACTAAACCACAATAAGCAATTACAAACGACCCATGTAAACACTAAAATCACACTTTTATGAACAAGAAATGAAAAGTGTGACTTTAGTGTTTACATGGGTCGTTTGTAATTGCTTATTGTGGTTTAGTTCTAGCATTGCCCATGAAAAAAATAAAACGAAATGATGTAAAAATGATTGAATTGGTATTTCCTTTTTATTTTATTGAAAAACATTCAACCCATCGATATATATAACCCAAAACGTAGCGGTGTAGTTAGCAGTTTTGAGAAGTGTAGTGTATTTATTGTTATACTGAGGAATTATTCGAATTGCAGGTATGGATAATTTTGAAGACATGCTGAGTGGAGGACATTTTATGGATCAGCACTTTCTTACAGCTCCCCTGGAAGAAAATGTAAGAAATATTGTTATGGACCTTAAGTACCTGCTCTAAGAGTTTTTCCATTAAAAACCTACCATGGACCCCAGGAAGGCTATTTAATAAACATATTTAAGTGTATCCTATTTTCTATGTTCTTTAAACTCAATTTTGCATCTATGAGTGGGTGTTCAATTTCAAAAGTGCCTTCCTGGGGTCCCATGTATGTTTAAATGGAATAGCCCTTAAGATGAGCATTACAATTACACCCCAGTAAACAAAGCTTCAGGAGGTGGTTTGATATGTCTGTCTGTCCGCCCATAGAAATGTTCCCACACCATAACTCAGCTTTCTATTCCAAGCATGTATAAAAGTGTTGAAGATGTGGATTGACTTTCTGAATATTTAATTTGAACACTTGTACGTGTAAACTGATATATGACTGACACCACAAACAACATACTTGCAGGTTCCTGTGATACTAGCTCTGTTGGGTGTGTGGTACATCAACTTCCATGGTGCCGAGACGCATGCCATATTGCCATATGATCAGGTTGGTTGTTACCCTAACTTAGTAATTATGCAAATACAGTGTTGAGTTTGGCTAATTTCAAGCTGTTAACTGATTGATTTCTTTTTTCTCCGACCAACAGGATATTGTGGTATTTTTTTTGTCGAGCCCGTTTACGGATATCGACATAGCGCTCGAAGTGTTGTCGGCGTGTTTGCATGTCTATGAATACTTTCACTACGGTACTGGTTCTACCCAGGAAAAATGGGAGGTCTGCCTCTACCATAAACAAATCGACCGTCATATTATGGCATAACACGTGCTGAAAATGACGTGCATAGCATCAGTCAATGGGACCTACTTTTGACGAAATATGACGTGTCCAGTCTCCACAGCGACATGTGTCCCCAACTGTTAATGACATTAGTTAAATACCAAGTAAAGTTAAGTACGTTAGGGAGGAATATCTCGTGAGACTGACATTGGTGTTGGTCAAATTAATATATAGTCCAATCTGGACTACTTCACTATAAGGCTCGACTATCATGATGATTGTATGGTAATTTGGATATGTAGTGTTCGGAACTATCCACTCACAGTGTCGCACTGCGATGGAAGTTTCCTAAAGACAATGAGCATATTACGCTGGTATAAAGTGGAATTTACAACTGAATCTAAAACTTTGTATATGTCCGGGTAAACAGTTAAATTTAATTTCATGCTTTCATATGAGAATGGGTTACCCTGCAACGAAAAATGGATGTTGATACATTTTATAGATCACGTAGCTCTATATATTCTTAACTTCTTAAACTTCAGCCCATTGTCCCACATGAAATTCAGCTCCTGTTCATTTTATGTGTAGTGTATGAAATAAAATTTAAATAGGCGACCTCAACTGTTCTCCATATTTTCAGTCCATGCACCGATTTCCAGCCTATTTACAGAAAACTGACACAGAGAGAAACGGAAAGTCTGTCACTCGCAGTGGTCAACCTGTCAACTATAACACTGGAGCAATTGTGTGGGGTGAACCAGGAACGAATGGCCAGCATGCATTTTTTCAGCTGTTCCATCAAGGTATATGTATAGATGAAATGTGACCATGCGGTGGTTTCCTATTGCATACCCCTTTTATATATCACAGTAGCGTTGCCTGTGCAGTTTGGCAGCGGTAAAACGTTCCCCATGCTTGCAATCGGAACTGTTATTCATTCCGATCTTTGGAGATCGCTGAGCCCGATATTTATTTCCAGATATCTCGGTGGTACTTTCTCAAACACTTTTGTTTTCTTATTTTAATTTCGAATAGGTGGTTCCACTAGTACAGGCTTTAAATATTCCGAGTATTATTTAATCACACTTAGGATATGTAGTCTGCTTTTTAATTTAGTATTTCGACTGTTACTTGCAAGCTTGATAACCTCTGCTCCCTACTAAATTCCATTTTGTTTATTTCGTCCATTGTTTTCTCGCCATGGGACGCTGGACATGGACAGGTATGCAATTGCCTCATTGAAGATTATATATTCATCGTCATATGCATACCATCTTGGCTCAATTTTCTGTACTATTGACATTTTAAATATTGAGTTCTGCTCAACATGGGGCTAGAGGACATGAACGCTAGCAAGCACTTTTCAACACCGTTCATGAACAGTCTCATTCAAACCGAAACTGCAGTATTTGTATACTTATTGTGTATTATCCAAATTTCCCCTTTCATACTATTTTATACTTGAGGTAACCTGCCATCCTTTCTAGACTTTGCGATAAAAATATCTATCAAATAAGGTTATATCTATGAACATCTGGTATAGCTGACAGATTACGCAAGTGTCCTACATAGACTCAGAAAAAATAGAAACGTCCCTCTTTTGAGCTGTAATTTGCATAGGGTTGACTTTGTTACACTTTGTACACCGATTTAGATAAAATTTCATCTTTTTATACTTATCACTGAATCATTTTGATCAATATTAATAATCATCAAAAACCAAAGTTTGTCTGTTGCTGCTAAAACATGTTTTATTCAAATTGCGAAATCACTATATTTTTATTATAAAGGGAAGTAATCTGAAAATATTCGTTCTTGAAAGCTGTATGGCGCAAAAATGAGTGAAACGATCAGCGTCTTTTCTCTGTTTTTGTGGTGATGAGGTCATTCTCTGTTTATTTCAATATAACAAAACTGTGTTAACTCAAAGTTTTAACCACAAGACCCGGAAATGCTATTTAAACCAAATCAAGGGGAATAAGTTTGCCCAAACGTTTGATTAAAAGAAAACTGTTTTCATGACATCGCTGGCCTTTAACAAAGGTATTGGCCTATAAGATTAAATAAAATATAATTTCATTGTGTCTAAATCCATGGGTAAAGTTGGGGACGTTTCTATTTTTGCTCAGTATATATATGGATGAAAGACATGTTATTCCTAAGTGCTTAACACTTACGAAAAGATACATTATTTACGATGAACGATCGTGTTATATATCATATTTGTGTAATAATAAACAAAGGGAGATCGAATATATGTATATGTACCTATATAAGAATCACATTGTTCGTAACGTCTCGTTACGTCACGTAACACATGGTCGTCGCGTCGCTTCCCTTCGCTTAACACATTTTATTGCATTCCTCAAACAGTTGCGAATGGGTTGTACCCAAACATTATATACACATAACAGCTGATGACCTTATGTCCCTCTACATTACCCATTGTTAATTGTCTAATTTATTACAGAATTATGGCCCTATGTTTGACTTAGAATTTAAGAGGGGTATTCATCACACTTAGTGATATTTTTTATGCCCCCCACCACCGAATTCTGAGGAGGCATATATCGTTTGCCATGGACAGATTTCTAGTTTACAGTTGAACGATCAATAATGATATGATTCACGATAATTATGCACTCGAACGGAAAAGGCATATAGTAATCTCTCCATCCGTCCGTCCGTTAATTCGTCCGTTAGTTCATCCATCCGAAGCAATCATGTCTCAGTCATAACTTCAAAAATTCTGCAGGGACCTTGATGAAACTTCATACAGATGCATACATACACAATGAGAAGGTGTGTCGCGCACAATAATCAGGTCCATGAAACTTCATACAGATGCATACATACACAATGAGAAGGTGTGTCGCGCACAATAATCAGGTCCATGAAACTTCATACAGATGTATACGTGCATACATCTATACACAATGAGACGGTGTGTCGCGCACAATAATCAGGTCCATAAAACTTCATACAGATGTATGCGTGCATACACATACAATGAGAAGGTGTGTCGCGCACAATAATCAGGTCCATGAAACATCATACAGATGTATGCGTGCATACATACACAATGAGAAGGTGTATCGCGCACAATAATCAGGTCCATGAAACTACATACAGATGTATGCGTGCATACATACATTATGAGAAGGTGTATCGCGCACAATAATCAGGTCCATGAAACTACATACAGATGTATGCGTGCATACATACATAATGAGAAGGTGTGTATAATGAGAAGGTGTATCGCGCACAATAATCACGTCCATGAAACTACATACAGATGTATGCGCGCATACATACATAATGAGAAGGTGTGTCGCGCACTATAATCAGGTCCATGAAACTTCATACAGATGCATCCATACACAACGAGAAGGTGTGTCGCGCACAATAATCAGGTCCATGAAACATCATGCAGATGCATGCATGCATACATACATAAAGAGAAGGTGTGTCGCGCACAATAATCATGTCCATGAAACTTCATACAGATGCGTGCATGAATACATACACAATGAGAAGGAGTGTCGCACACAATAATCAGGTCCATGAAACTTCATACAGATGCGTGCATACATACACACACAATGAGAAGGTGTATCGCGCACAATAATCAGGTCCATGAAACTTCATACAGATGTATGCATGCGTGCATACACAATGAGAAGGTGTGTCGCGCACAATAATCAGGTCCATGAAACTTCATACAGATGCATGCATCATACATACACAATGAGAAGGTGTGCCGCGCACAATAATCAAGTCCACGAAACTTCATACAGATGCATGCGTGCATACATACACAATGATAAGGTGTGTCGCGCACAATAATCAGGTCCATGAAACTTCATACATATGCATGCATGCATACATACACAAAGAGAAGCTGTGCCGCGCACAATAATCAAGTCCACGAAACTTCATACAGATGCATGCATGCATACATACACAAAGAGAAGGTGTGTCGCGCACAATAAACAGGTCCATGAAACTTCATATGCATGCATGCATGCATACATACACAAAGAGAAGGTGTGTCGCGCACAATAATCAGGTGCATACCTCGCCTTCTTATATCACATGCTCTATATTTCAATGAAATATATTGTCGATTAACTAGCTGTTTCACACAATACCTGTTTTATAGTATGGGTGCATTATAATGGAGATCACTGGTATTATATTTAGCGCCTTTTAGCACATAAAAATATAAGTATGTCTTTTAAAAATGTTTGCCAAAGACAACATTGTTGTATCTTCCTTTTTTTTCATAAAAATAAGACCAATATAATTATATCTTAATTTCCATTGTCAGGAACAAGATTGGTACCATGTGACATCATACTGCCTGTAGAGACACACAACCCCATCCAGAGTGGCTTACATCATGAGGTAGGCTACACTTAAACTATTTTCTTTGAGAAAAATGCTGACAGTGCAGAGCTGCAGAGTACAGAGTCAGACTTTCCCTAGTGCCTAGTCTTTTCTGACAGCCAAACATATGGATTAAACATATTTATTTCAAAAACGTTTACAAAGTTTTCAGATAATTTTGCTTGTGGTTTTCACAATTTTCCCATAAAAGAAATACATGGCAGTCTCGATTTTTTTGTTAATTTACGGAGTCCTGTTATTTGAAAATCACTTAACTACAACATCACCCAAGGTGCTAACTTTGATGCTTGATAAAACTGCAATGTTGCGTTGTGTCCCTTTAAAATAGTACTAACTATAACACTTCTGACCGTGTTCCGATTTCAGATCTTGACGGCCAACTACCTGGCCCAGACAGAAGCTCTGATGAAAGGCAAGACAGTTGATGTAGCCCGCGCGGACCTAGTGGCGTCAAAAATCTCACCCGAGGACATTGAGCTCATTCTTCCGCACAAGGTAAGGGAATGCATCCTCGGCGCATTTTCAGGGTTGCACAGGAAACTGTTGTAACTGTGCATGCCCGTAGACCCAGGCCCGTAGCCAGCCATGAAATTCAACCCAGGGAAATCCCTTGTTTTTGATGTCCGGTGGCATTTACCTCCTTCTGCGTGTCGGATTTTGTTTTGATTTCCTGCATCAGGACAATATTTTCAGCTTTAAGCATGCTATTTTTGTCAAAGATTGATAATGTATTGATACTGAAGTGTTGTTTATGTAATGTATGTAAATTGCCAATATTTAACCGAGGCAACTGCCTCGGTGTACAACTAACTGCTTCGGTGTGGCTCAGCGTAGCTACAGGCCTGACTACGTACTTCATTAATAAGGTGAATACAAAACTGTGCAAAATACATTGCATTAACTTGCGGATTTTATGGTCTCCGCCTCATTAATAAAATTAAGTATTTCAGAATAAGTGTTTACTTTAAAAATGCTTTCAGAGTTCAGCATTTATAAAAATGTATGAAGCGTGTTCTTTTACACATCCTTCGTTGTTCTTTTGCTTTTCATTTGTGATCTGTTTTCATTTCAATTATTGGTATTTATTTTGAGAAGTTCATTAACTGATAATAAATAATGTTCTTAAATAATGTGGACCATTGTTTGTGCAGGTTTTTGAAGGTAACCGTCCCAGTAACTCGTTCCTAGTGCAGAAGGTGACACCCTTCACTCTCGGTGCATTTATAGGTAAGCATCCAATTTGAGGCATAAACTTTACCCTATTTCACGACACATTGTGTAAAGTTATGCATTAAAGTTTAAGTCTACATAGTGAAAGTTTACAATGAATTACAGAGAAACTATTATATATCTCACAATTCCATAAATGTACTTAATAAACATTTTGATAAATGGTTGTTATCTTGTTTTTTTAAAACCCATTCCTTTTTAAAGAAACTAACCCGCCAAATAATGACACAATTATACTACAAAACTATTTATGAAAACTATATCCTGGTGTTTAGGTCATATACTAATGCATATGTGCCGATTAAAAGTATAGGTCATTAGCGGGTTCTTAAAATACCCATAATTGCATATGCGTAAAATGAATTAGCAGTTGGAAACTCTTAATTCGACGCTCCAGTTTTGGCGTTTTGCCTGGCTGGTTAAAGCCGTTTATATTGTGTTTAGAGTTTGGTTTCTCAAAATATGTAAGTTAAATACCAATCTCATTAAAATCAAATCCTAATTACGCTTTGATACTCTCCGCTATATGATCTGACAACACTGCCTTGGAGAGGTCACTTCAGATCGACCTTCATTTAATCAATATTCCTGAGAATATCAACTAAACTCAACCAATCATCTGTACCATCTGTACTTCAGATGATGTTCGAGTGAACTGAACAAACGAAAATCCACATGAAACACATATATCCACAAAAGATAAAGTTCATGTTCTGTTCTATTCTTTCATTAACATGGACAGCAACACCGTCTAATAATTTTAATATTTTCACTTCAACAAAAATTGTGCTTTTTGCAAATATACCCTCAGTACAATTTTATCATGAAGAAATGAAATTTCAATCAAAGTATCTTAACTATTTTATGATGGAAATATAATATTTTGATGGGGATTTGTTATGATTTTGGTAATTTAATCCAATCAAAATCTACCTTACAATCTGACTATCTGCCATAATAATGATATCGGACCAGTTGTTATTATTGATACCTGTGAAATTTAAATGAGCATCATTCGTGATTTGATTATGTTCTTGTTTTTTCAGCTATGTATGAAATGAAGATCTTTGTACAAGCTGTGATATGGGATATCAATTCTTTTGATCAGTATGGGTAAGTATGAAAGCCAACCAGCTATCATATTTCTGTAACTAAACTGCTTCTAATGTTGAGGGAGCATGCAGTTTTTTCAGCGTTTAAAAATCATTTAGGCTTTCCAGTGATGAGGAGGTCTACAGTGTTTCCAATGTTAAAGTGTCCTTGAATGTGACAATGTTAATGGGACCCTAATACCCTCATTCCCAAAAATCTACTGCCTCAACGAAAACCAACTGGAGAAATACAACACCAGCCTTAAACTTGTGACACTTTTTCCTCTTATTTTATGGAGATGTGGTTTATAAACGTCGAAAGTTAAAGGAATCTGGCGGGTTTCCTGACCACTTTACACAATTAATCAGGAAGTTCGTCAGAAAAGGGTACGACCCTTTAGTATTACAACGCACTGCATGTTTAGTGATTGCCACTCTACAGTCAGTCACTACACTTCACTCTTCCCTTGTGCGATGACTGGACAACCTCTTGGGACTCTATGTTTGCACCTACTGAAACCCTGACCAAGGAGCGTTCGTCCCTCGGGTTTTCTGGTTGTACTCTAGATTGGTTTTCTCTTTGGCTGCAACTGCTGTGGTTCTGGATACATCCTGAGATGTTTCTTATTTTGTATTCTATATAGATTTACAACAACATCTTAGTGTTTCTTTTGTTAGTTTCTCTGGATGTGGACTTTATTGTTAGAGAATTCCTTTTGATGGGATGAAGTTTTGTTTGCACTGTATTGTCTATTTGGACGCTGAAGAGAGGATACTAATGAGGATTGTGTACAACACATAAAATCGATTCAAGCTAGCCTGTAGGCCTTATTGCCTACTGACCGTTCCAAGTCGGTAACACTGTATTCACCATCCTTTCTGTTGTTTTTTGTCTTTTTCATTATGTAATTAATTAAATGTTGCTCCTTCTTTGTAGTACAGCGAAGACCTACGATGCCATTGTGTTTGGATGCTGTGGTTACTATAGGACCCTATATCTCATTACAATGTTGAAGGGGTGTACAGTGTTTCCAATGTTGAAGTGTCCTTAAATGTTCGTGTTTCCAATGTTGAAGTGTCCTTAAATGTTCCAATTTTAATGCGACCTTCAGTGCTCCCAGTGTTGAAGGAGTTTACAGTGTTTCTAATATTGCGAGGTCCTTCAATGTTTCCAATGTTGAAGGGGCGTTTGGCCAATGTTGAGGGCCTCAACAAATTAAGTACTTCCAATATTGAACGGGTGTTCAGTATTTCCAATGTTGCAGGGACCTATCTTTCCTACTTAAATTATTATAATAATTTCTCCTAACAGTTATACACTTCTCATTACTGATTACGTTAGATCGAAGACTTTAAAATAAATGAATAAAGTGACCCTAACATCCATCGTTTCCTTTCATAATTAACCAACAGCATTGGCAGCTCGGATACGACTTCGGCTTTACAACATCAGTTCTCTCTCTGCTGGTGGAGGCATGTCTGAGGGTAAAGCTTCATCCTTCACCTCATCTCCCTTCTCCCTCTGCTGGTTGAGGCATGTCTGAGGGTGAAGCTTTATATTTCACATCATCTCCCTCCTCTCTCTGCCGGTGGAGGCATGTCTGAAGGTGAACCTTCATCCTTCACCTCATCTCCGTTTTCTCTCTGCTGGTGCAGGCATGTCTGAGGGTGAAGCTACATCCTTCACCTCATCTCCCTCCTCTCTCTGCTGGTGGAGGCATTTCTGAAGGTGAACCTTCATCCTTCACCTCATCCACCTCTGATGTTACTGTTCAAATATAACTTAGTATGATGTGTTAAGGAGATGTAACACCATTTCATTGCGCTTCTATGATTAGGTAAATAAAAAAAAAATAACGAATGGTGTTGAACAACACATCAACTGTATTCATATTCCTTATCATAAACGTTATCGTTTTGTTTCCAGAGTTGACCTTGGAAAGAATGTGTTTAAAGTGATCCAGCCAGAACTGAGTGGTAAAGAGCCCGTGAACACCCATGACTCCTCTACAAATGGACTCATCAACTTTATCAAGTCACGCAAACAGTAAACTATACTATAGTTATACCAACCTCCACAAACAGAGAAATGGAATATTTATTTGAACTGTTTTACAGAGAAACTACCATTATTAAGCATACAATCTGTGAGTGACAAATATCAGATTTTGAAATAATATAGAAAACTAGGGAGGAAATATCTAGCTATTATGTATTCATGAACTACCTCTGATTAGCTAGTTTGTATACATGAGCCACCTCTGAGTGAGAAAGATCATATTATGAAATAAAATGGAAATCTAGGCAAGGAATGCTTATTCAATCATCTATTGTAGCTTCAAACAGCATAATCCGACTTGCCTTGTCACTTTTAACGGTTAAATCATTTATCATCTGAAGAATAGCTTCATGATGTCCTTCAGACTTATTATTAAACACTTTAATATTTTCAATTTCAATATCAAAAGCTCTTCTTCTTTCATCCAGCATAGCTCTTATTTGTCTTGAAACATCACTTATTGCAGTCCCTAGTTCATTATTGTCTACCATTTGTTGATTAGTTGTTCCGATCCGTTTATTAGTACGTTCAACACCACTTTTTATTTGTTCACTCAATATTTTATAGTTTTCATTATTTTCCAATCCACCCTCTTTATTAACTCTTTTAAAGAATTGCCCAAACATTTTATTTCATGTTTTAAACCCTTTTGAATATTAATCATTTTCTTACGATTTGTTCGTAACTGTTTTTGTACTTGACTTATTTTATCATCAACAACTGTTGTTGACTTTTTAATCATTTCTGGAATTTTATCAATATTAAAATCATCTATAGTATTTCTTATTCTTCTTAAAGGAAATTGTTTTGTTGCTACATCATCTGCATCTGTTGGATTAGCGACATTGGTTATTATCCAAGTTAAGGTCACTTTTAAAAGGTCACTTGTTATAAGATTGTGTCAGATAAATTACGCCACAGGTTTTATGTCTACCTCAGATAAAATAATAATATCATTTTATTTACGTTTACAAACATAATCATCAAAAATGATCGTTTAAGCATCGGAGTCTAAGTCATTCACAGAGATAACTTCATCATTTGAACATTCTAATATATACTGAGGGAAAAAAGTTTAGCAAGTTTTTTTAGATGAACAAATATTGTATACAAGCTATACTGACATTCTGGGACTTTACCGGCTTGACCCATACGTTCATGTATTCGTCACGTCATTAAGATGTTCGATTATTATATGTGTGTTTAATAAAATATTGTGTCTATGGCAGTAGTTTCTTGATTTTACAACCAAAATGTATTATTTCCAGGGTGCAACAGAGACTTGCTAAACATTCCTTTGTTCATGGCTGTAGTTTGTGCAGTTCTTAGAGTAGTTGCTGTTTTAGTGAGTTAAACAAGAATAGCAGCAAAAAGACTGCTGCAAACACAGCATAGAAGTTTTAAACAATTTATTTCATATGTCAAAACAACTATAGGACTAGAAAATGAGGTAATCATAATTGACTTTAATAAAATGTTAGAGATTCAAACAAATGATAACTTCAGGATGTACTATTGATTTTATGAATATTGAGTTCTGCTCAACCCGGGGCTATGGGGCGTAAACGGTAGCAAGCATATTACACTACCGTTCATGAACAGTCTCAATCAAACCGAGACTGAAATATTTCGTATTTATCGTGTTCGGTTGTTTCCAAAGGTCCACGCTCATACTCTTTTTTACAGAACCGTTGGAAATGTATTTAAAGAGTTTCAAGTTGAACGGTCATGATATATAATCATAGTTCTTTTTCAACTGTTTTCCAGATCTTGTCTTACTCTTCTCTATTAGCTTTTGTTTTAATATATTTTGTTTATTTTTTAATTTTTATATCATAAATATTTTTTAAAAAATGTATTCAAATTTCGTTGATCTTTTCCGGCCCTATATTTTATCTAAATGTTTACAATTTTGTAAAACAGATCTTCAATTTTTTTGTCTTTCTACAGGAGATAAATTATATTTTATCAAATGATTTTCCAACTGATAGTTTCTATGATAAATAGTATTTTGTGATTGTAATTATAATCTGTAATAACAAGGTCATATCCATTATGAGTCCCACAATTAAAACAAATACGTTCTTACTATTTAAGTGCCACAAATGATTTTGCTGAAGATGATCTGAAGATGTGGAGGGACAGTAAGTTTCAGCAAATTATTGCCAGAGTCAAAGCGTTAATTTATGAAGACAAGCGATTGACTGTGCGCACTTTTTCGAGTTTAGATGTTGGAAATGTTAATCATTACGTGGTTACGCCTTAATTTCATTAAGCGATAGGAAAGGTTATATTAGCGGGATTATATAACGAATATTCCGACAATAAATATACATGTAGATATAAAAATCGAACAGAAAAGCAGCATTCAAGGACGACAGTCAACCACAAACACACACCGAAACAATGAAAAATTTAAAGATGAACAAAAGTCCAAATAAGACATCACAAACACAGAAGGTTTGACAATAGGGCTACCGCCTTGGAACGGTCAGTGGCCAAAAAGGCCGCTGGGGGAAGGCCGCTGGGTGTTTGCGCAGCTAGACTTGGTACTGATCATTCCCTGCAAAGTTTCACTGAAATCCATCCATTTTCTAGATAAGTTATTTTTTGTATATTAGGCCATAACTCCTTCAACCAGAACACAGCGATGATAGGCGCAATTAGGCTTGGTACTCATCATCCTAGCCAAAATTCGTTGAAATTCTTCCAGGAGTTCAGAAGAGACTAGTCTGGATAAAGTTTGTGTATCAAAACATTTAAAGGGCTATATCATAAAACCGGAACACGGCGATAACATGCAAAACTAGGCCTGGTACTGATCATCCCTGCAAAGTTTCACTGAAATCCGGTCAGGGGTTCAGGAGAATTTAGTCCGGACAAAATGTGTGTATTAAATCTTTTAAAGGGCAATAACTCAGCCAAAAATAATTCAACCGAAATACGGCGATGATATGCATCACTAGGCTTAGTTCTGATCATCCCTGCAAAGTTTCGTTGAAATCCAGCCAAAGATTCAAGAGAAATAGTCTAGATAAAGTTTGTGTAGTAAAACATTTAATGGGCCATAACTCAGCCAAAACTCATTCCAGCGGAACATAGTGATAAAATGCACCACTAGGCCTGGTACTGATCATCCCTGCAAAGTTTCGCTGATATATCCGGCTAGGGGTTCATGAAAAACGTCCAGACAAAGTTTGCGTATTAAAACATTTTATTTTGCCAAAAATCATTCAACTGGAACACGTCAACGACATACATAACTATATTAAGTACCGATCATCCCTGCAAAATTTCATTAAAATCTGTCCAAATGAAAGCCCTATCATCTTAATGAGGCTAAATACAGCATTTTTAACTAAATCAAAGGCCGTAATTCCGCTGTTACTAATACGATTTGGCCGGTTTTCAAACTTGTCTGAGCTTACATTGACATTAATAATCTGTATAAGTTTGGTAAAGATCAAATTAATAAGAAATGAAGATGCTAGAGTGTTCACAAGGCAGAATGGGGCTTTATCAAGAACACTATTTCCTAAAGACCATTTATCAGTAAAAATATGTCCTAAAGGGACTATATCAATACCACTATTTCCTAAAGAGGCCTTTATCAATAGCACTATGTCCTAAAGAGGCCTTTATCAATAACACTATGTCCTAAGGGGCCTTTATCAAGAACACTATATTCTATAGAGGTTTTATCAAGAACGCTATGTCCTAAATAGGCTTTATCAATAACACTATGTCCTAAAGAGGCCTTTATCAATAACAGTATGCCGTAAAGAGAATTTATGAATAACACTATGTCCTAAAGAGGCCTTTATCAATAACCATATGTCCTAAAGAGGCTTTATCAATAACCCTATGTCCTAAAGAAGACTTTATCAAGAACACTATGCCCTAAAGAGGCATTAAATACTAACTATATGTCCTAATGTGGCCTTTATCAAGAACACCATGCCCTCAAGGCGCCTTTAGCAACAACACTATGCCCTAAAGAGGCCTTTAGCAAGAACACGTGGTCCTCAAGAGGCCTTTAATATGAACACTATGCCCTAAAGAGGCATTTAGCAGTAATAATATGTCCTAATGCGGTCTTTATCAAGAACACTATGCCTTAAAGTGGCCTTTATGAAGAACACTATGCCCTAAAGAGGCCTTTAGCAATAACACTATGTCCTAAAGAGACTTTATCAATAACATTATGTCCTAAAGAGGCCTTTATCAAGAAAACTATGTCCTAAATAGGCCCTTATCAAGAACACTATGCCCTAAAGAGGCCTTTAGGCAAAAACACGATGTCCCAAAGAGGCATTTATCAAGAACAATATGTCCTCAAGAGGCCTTTATCAAGATCACTATGTCCTTAAGAGGCCTTTATCAAGAACAATATGTCCTAAATAGGCCTTTATCAATAATGCTATGTACAAAGAGACCTTTATCAAGAATTATGTCCTAAAGAGACCTCTATCAATTACCCTATGTCCTAAAGAGGCTTTATCAATAACCCTATGTCCTAAAGAGGCCTTTATCAAGAACACTATGCCCTAAAGAGGCATTTAGTAATAACAATATGTCCTAATGTGGCCGTTATCAAGAACACCATGCCCTAAAGGGCCCTTTATCAAGAACACTATGCCCTAAAAAGGCCTTTAGCAATCACACGTTGTCCTCAAGAGGCCTTTAATATGAACACTGTGCCCTCAAGAGGCATTTAGCAATAATAATATGTCCTAATGCGGCCTTTATCAAGAACACTATGCCCTAAAGCGGCCTTTCTCAAGAACACTATGCCCTAAAGAGGCCTTTAGCAATAACACGTTGTCCTGAATAGGCCTTTATCAATAACACATAACACTATGTCTAAAGAGACATTTATCAATAACACTATGTCCTAAGGAGGCCCTTATCAAGAACACTATGCCCTAAAGAGGCCTTTAGCAATAACACGATGTCCTAAAGAGGCATTTATCAAGAAAAGTATGTCCTAAAGAGGCCTTTATCAAGATCACTATGTCCTAAAGAGGCCTTTATCAATAACACTATGTTCTAAAATGGCCTTTATCAATAACACTATGCCATAAAGAGGCCTTTATCAAGAATACTATGTCCTAAAGAGGCATTTAGCAATAATAATATGTCCTAATGCGGCCTTTATCAAGAACACTATGCCCTAAAGCGGCCTTTCTCAAGAACACTATGCCCTAAAGAGGCCTTTAGCAATAACACGTTGTCCTGAATAGGCCTTTATCAATAACACATAACACTATGTCTAAAGAGACATTTATCAATAACACTATGTCCTAAAGAGGCCCTTATCAAGAACACTATGCCCAAAAGAGGCCTTTAGCAATAACACGATATCCTAAAGAGGCATTTATCAAGAACAATATGTCCTAAAGAGGCCTTTATCAAGATCACTATGTCCTAAAGAGGTCTTTATCAAAAACAATATGTCCTAAAGAGGTCTTTATAAATAACACTATGTTCTAAAGAGGCGTTTACCAATAACACTATGTTTTTGATAAAGGCCTCTATGCTAGATATTTATATGAGCAAACAATAACGACCCACCTCAGGTAACGACTACATATTCTCATGCGAGCGTTACCCCAATATCTCAATCAGTTGATGAGTCATGGACAGGTCAAGAATGTTCCATCAAATTGACCAGTGACCCAGACCTTGAACTAATAACACAGACTATGGTATTCGAGAAACCTTCTGAAAAAAAACCTAACATCAAATATTTGGTGAAAATCGGTTTAATGAAGCTATTTCGTTCATAACTACATTCACATATGATAATGATTCTCATAATATGATAATATAAAAAGAAACCACATATATTTTCTCATAAAGTATGTTTTATATAGTATGTATATATACTGAAAAATATCAAGTTTAGCACGCCCTTGTACACATCTAGCTTAAATAAATGTAATGTTATTTTATATTGTCAAGTATTTTATATACTCGGAATAACTTAGGTTAATTTTCTTTTTCACTTACATTTGTGTATTCCAATGTAAGTATCAAAGTTATCTCCCATTTAGATAAAAAATACTATTTCCCATTTAAAAAGAAAAGCTATAATACATGTATTATAGCATGGGAGTACGGACATGCTTGAAAGGCAGTGAATTATCATTTTTAGCAGGACATATTAGCAAGTATTTGACCAATAAATTATCAGTCAAGGGACACATCTCCAAAACGGTGGAGGTGACAAAATCTTTGTTTGCCAATCTGAGTACTATATAAATAAAACAATGAAGTTATATAATAATTGTATTAAAATAATTATAGTATAATAAATATTTTTCTTTTGGTTTTATCTGATTTCAAATATTATGGAAAGATATTTGAACACTAGTATATTTGTGTAATGGACAATTTTATCATGTATGTATTTTAAAGTTGTGGCTATTCCAGAACAAAGTTTGTACAGATCAATAAGTGTGCCAGGATCCCCGCCAGGACTCGAACCTGGATCCCTTTTCTCGAAAGAAAAGCATGCTTCCTTACACTACAGAGATGTTCCCAACAGCACAGAGTGTACAAACAAATTATTCAGCCAAGTTAAATTTAGATTAAGCATATTTTACTTCAAATAAACCACAACTTAAACTTTATATTTACATAATTATAACCATCCATTCTAGGCACTGATCCTAACTCTTAAAGCATGGCCTTTGAATCGACCAGATGAATCTGCAGGTTATGCTTATGAATTAATTCCAACATTTTATTAAAACGAAACACAGTGAAAACAAAATTTAGCAAATAACAAGTCCCCTATAGGTGTAATCACCTATCTTAAAACTGCGCAATGGATACTTCTCAACCCTGCCAAATTGCATGACAGCCCTCAATGGAAAGTTAAGTTATTGCGGGAAAAACGTTTTTTATTTATAGTAACAGCAACCTTGAACTTTGACCAACCGGCCTAAATAACAATCCGGTGCTTCCTTTCAATGGGCTGCATATTTTTATGAAGTTGCGTGAAACTCATTAAAACCATACTCTATTTGTTTTGTAGCATGTCCATTTCAGCTAGCTCCCTGCCAAACTCTGACTTCCAATAACTGGTAGTTGTAGTACACCGTTTATTCTGACAGGTGTTATTTTCAATTAACTATTTACACCTGTGCTATTACAAAAGTAATTTTCAGTGACCATGCTACAAATTTATTGAACGAAATCTATTTTTTAATTTTAGTAAAAATTACCTCGAGGCTTGACTTTTTGACAAAACACCCTGAATAACAATCCTGAGCTTCCTTTCCACACGCCATACTTTGTGGTGAAGTTTCCTTGAAATCCTGCAAGTGAAAATCAATTTCACATGTACACTGACAGTGGCCTAGTTATAAAATCAAATTACCTAAATAACAAGCCGAGATTCATTTAAGTGAAGTTTCGTTAAGATTCCTTAAGAGAAGGTGAATTTATTCAGCAGAAACCAACTTTTATTTGTAGTAACAGTGACCTTAACTTTTGGAAAAATGACCTGAATAACAAGATCATGTTTAATTCCCTTGAGATGATTTTTTTGTTATTTACATCCGTCACAGGAAACTACATTTATTGAATGGAAAACAATTTCCAAGAGCAACAATGACCTTGACTGAAAATCAAACTACCTAAATAACAATCCCGAGCTTCCTTTCCATGAGATGCACTTTGTGGTGAAAAGAAATATAAAAAGATCGGACAGGGAAAGTAGCACAAAACACAGATACAAACACGCAAACAGACAAACGAGAAGGCAAAAGTAATAATAAATGCAAACGACATCACAAACACAAAAGGGTTGACAATAGGGCTACCGTCTTGGAACTGTCAGTGGCAAAGTAGGCTTTCGGGGTTTAAACCGGTTCTAGGGTACACCAAACCTCACACTTACCCTACTGTCATCCCAATAAAACAGGACAGTGTAAATAAAGAAATCCCCGCCATGATCTAATCGCTAACCAACAAGGCAGCATCAATAGGCAATATAAGTAAAACACATATATGCTCGTGTAAATATAATACAAAAAAACAATAGCCTAGTATGAAGGTACTCAATAAATCAGAAGTTTTATTAAAATTACTTAAGGGAAAGTAAATGTATTCAGCAACAACAGGTCAATAACCTTGAAGCTCTACTGATAGGTTTTGATACCTAGATCACCAATCCTGTGAAGTTTCATGAAAATCCGTCAAGTTGTTTCAGAGGAGTAGTCGATGCAAAGTTTTTATTATGTAACTCTATGTAAACAAAAATAGCCACTGGCGGCCATGTTTAATGTCGAATCAAAGTAACTTTCGACAAGGATCAACATCATGTCATGCTGATCATTTTAGAAAAAAACAAGAGGCCTAAGAGGGCCTGTGGACGCTCTATAGGCTAACATGGCTCTTATAACATCAATGAAGCGAGTGACTGCAATTTACCTTTTTTGAACGTTTTTGAAGGCCCTATCGTATTAACAACGCAAAATTTAGCATTTTTAACTAAATCAAGGGCCATAACTCCGCTGTTCTGGTCCAATCCGTCTGGTTTTCAAACTTGTCCGAGCTTTCATTGATACTAACAAACTGGTAAAGTTTGGTAAAGCTCGAATGAAAAATGAAGGCCCTATCGTCCTAACGAGGCAAACTATATAATTTTTAACTAATTCAAGGGCCACAACTCTGCTGTTACTGGTCCGATCTGGCTGGTTTTCGAACTTTATTGATATTAACAATCTATTAATGATTCGTAAAGACCGGATGAAAAATGAAGGCCCTATCGTCTTAACGAGGCAAAATATAGCAGTTTTAACTAATTTAAGGGCCATAACTCCGCTGTTGCTGGTTCGAGCTGGCTGGTTTCGAACTTTCAATCATATTAACAATCTGATAAAGTTTGGTAAAGATCGGATAAAAAATAAGGGCCCTATTGTCTTAACGAGGCAAACTATAACGTTTTTAACTAAATCAAAGGCCATAACTCCGCTATTACTGATCCGAGCTGCCTGGTTTTCGAGCTTTCATTGATATTAACAATCTGGTAAAGTTTGGTAAAGATCCGATGAAAAGTGAAGGCTCTATCGTCTTAACGAGCCAACATACAGCATTTTAACTAAATCAAGCATTACTCCGCTGTTACTGGTCCGATTTGGCTGGTTTTCAAACTTTTCCGAGCTTTCATTGATATTAAGCCCTGTTAAAGTTTGGTTAAGATCGGATGAAAAATGAAGGCCCTTTCGTCTTAACGAGACAAAAGTTAACGACGGTCGGACGGACGACGGACAACTCGGCATCCCATAAGCTCTGCTGGCCTTCTGCCAGTAGAGCTAAAAACATATCAATATCACTCATAGTTTTCAATAAGTAGTCCCTACAAACTTGTATTTAAAAAATCTATTTTGAGCCGTTTCACTCATCTTGAATATCCCGCCGACCTGAAATTCTGCTAGGATCAAGAGCAAAATTCATGTACAGTTCCATGAAAATCCGTCGAGTAATTTCAGAGTAGTCGCTACTATATAACTCTATGTAAACAAAGATAGCCGCTATAGCAATGTTTAACATCAAATCAAAATGATTTTCACAAGGACATGCTGATCATTTTAGAGAAAGTCACATATCGGTATCACTTATAGTTTTCAAGAAGTAGTCACTATAAACTTCTCTTTTTAATAATCTATTTTTGGCTTTGGCAGCTATGTTGGATTTCAACGTGAATGTTTGCTAGGATCAACAGTTTACTAGACATCATGGGCAACATGCTTGTAAAGTTTCATGAAAATCCATCCTGTAGTTTCATTGTAATCGAGATAAAAATCAATTTGTATTTTTAGTAATAGTGTCCTTGACATTGGATAACCTTAGCAAATTCCGATGAGGTGAAGTTTTTGATAAATCCGTCAAGGCTAACTACTGTTACTGAATGGCAACCAAAATCCTATTTATAGTAACAGTGACCTTAATATTTTACCAAATGATCCGAATAACAATCCTGAAATTCCTTTCCAAGAGACCTATTTTGAACATTAATTAAGTGCATTTATACATTCAACCGATGATTGATTATAGACTTGCATCGGTTGTAATCGATTATTGGTACATCACTAAATAAAGGCAGAACAATTTTGACAAGCCTAAAAGAGCAACTGTTGTTTCCATTTAACATTATGATCTAAAATTCATCAGTGAAGCCTTCATCGGATTATTTATTACAATTTTTCATTTTCATGCAACCATGCAGCCATTACTTCATTTCGAGTGAGTAAAATCGCGCACTTATGCGGAGTTTGATAATAAACTGCTTGGAGTTGAAATCAGCTACGTGAAAAAATAATGGCATACTTAAGCCAAGATATTTTGCATAGAAGCTCAAAATTTGGACATGTCGAAATTACACAGGTATTGAGTGCATCTATTTCTCCATTTATGTCAGTTTTGTCCAGAATTTTTCAGTAAGTTTAGGGAGAAATGTTAAACTTTCTTTTTATGGATGTTGGAAACTCATATAAATACAATAGGTATTTCCTGGATATTTTCTTGCGCAAAAATGCAATTTATACGACGGTTCCTATTATTGACTTTACAGTAATGGATCATTTCCATTCGAGTGGAAATGTTGCATATTATATTTTGATATTATTCTAATTAATTGTTTTTTTTTAGAACTTGAACTGAGTTTTATGGCACACCAACACGTAAAAGGTTATATAGCGCAGAAATAGAATACGGGAAATGGGCTTGATGTAAGATGAAGATGTGTGTGAAGTTTTATGAACATAGGCCAAATACTTTTCAAGTTATTATGCCCAAGGTTAGGTTGCAGGGTAAAGTATGACGGACGATGGCGACGACAATGGACAAAATAATCCCTAAGTGTCTGCCATGCTACTAAGGCAATACAAAAATGATTACGATAAGAAATTATTAATAAGGTCATTGGTTTCAAGTACGAAAGAGATTCAACCGTAAATTAATAACAAAATCATGGGCAAGTCCGATTCAGGGGCAAGTTACATTTATGGGTGTATTTCTGATTTCGTTTGCATTTTTTATTACTTTTGCCTTTTCGTTTGTCTGTTTGCGTGTTTGTTTTTATGTTTTGTGGTTGACTATCGTCCTTGAATGCTGCTTTTCCTGTCCAATATTTTTATCCTTCTTTAGAGATGATGGAATGATGGAATTTATGTAAACAATAGCGATTTTTTTTCTGATATTATTAATAAACCTAATACTTTCATTCAGAACCGCAGATAAACAATTTTCGGGAGTATCTCCGCATAAAAATTAAGAAAGCAGCATTAAAAGACATAATTTGGGAGTGAAAATCAGAACTGAAAATTAACAATTCTAGTTTGATAAAAGCATATTTTGAAGTAAAAACATTATAACATTTACTCTTTAAAAAAATCTGAATCAGCACTGCAGATTTATTTAGGAGGTAAAATACCCTTTGACATGGAAGTTTGTCTGGAGCTCTGTAATTAAAATAACAAACTGATATGTTGATTTGTTTTAATTGTCTTACAATAGAAAATAATACACTCGCTTGTTTTCAAAACATGAATAGTTACTAACTCTGTCGGCCATTTTAAAGATTATGTAGTCAGTCACATGCGTATTGCTTGTATACACTTTCTCTATAAGTTACCTATTATTAATGTCATAGGGCCTTTTTGGCTGTTCTACAGGGTCCGTTATACGGACACATTCCCAATTGAAAATAGCCTCTATTTTCCCCAAAAATCAGATATCAAAAATCGGCGAATATAGGGCCGCATTATTTCAGAAATCGGCAAATACGGGCTCCGTGCATTAAAGAAATTGTAATTCGTTTTTGTTGTGCTCCAATTTTATCGTTATGGTCATATACCACTATTGCATTTCCCATAGGCCTCCATTATATTATAGCCTTTGGGCCTACAACACCTATTCCTATATCCGTATGGATGATAAAACCTAACTTTTTTTAAAGGACTATCTTAGAGACACTCAAAAATGACCAGCAAATTGGGGATAATCTGATGCTTTCAGCCTCTAATAGTTCACTGAAGGTGGCCACCCCCAGAATTGCAGTAAAGAAATTTTACTTTTGGCAAATATACTCCCAGTAAAATTGTATCCATAAAAATGCAAATTTTATCAAAATATCCTAAATCAACATGTTTTATGATGGAAACATAATATTTTGATGTTTTATGGGGATTTGTTATGATTTTGGTAATTTAATCCAATCAGAATCTACCTTACAATCTGACTATATGCCCTAATAGACCCTATAATTTTTTCAACCAATCAGAAGCCCCAAATCAATAGTGGTATCTGACCTAAATAGACATTCAAACCTAACTGAAGTTTATTTTTTCTGGCTAAATTGTTTCATACTTTCATTCTGAGGAAAATGGTGTTTTGCTTTAGAAACAAATACTTTTCTACAAAATATGAGGGCTTTAAAGGGCTTTGGCTGATGTCAAATTCATGCGATTTTTACGCGTAAATCCAGAATCTTCAAAATGCCATATCTTGACAACCGTTTCAATCTTTTGTTTCAAATAAAGTGATTTTGAATTGATTTCATCAATAACATATGATTTTCAACCAGTTGAAGCTCTCTTGAAAATCATTTCTACTGAAAAATGATGTTTGTGATTTTCAGGGCTCAAAATAGCAGATTTTACCATAAAAATGCCACTGTTTTGTTATATATTCAAAATCTGCCTTCAAATGGATTAATTTACATTATGCAGAAGTTTCTATATGTGAAACCATCAAGAAAATGCAACTTTTCACTTTAAAAATGACAAAAAATAATTCTGAGAATATCTTCCCCAACTCCATTTTTAAGGCCATGCCATGTTTTACAATATGCTCATTATACAAGATTGCCTGTAACTGTACACTTTAATGTATTTCTTTATTAGATATTGTTTGTGCCACCTTAACATGTCATTTTCATGCAACCATGCAGCCAAAAAGCACTATTGACAATACAGATCCATGAAAATTCATTAAAATGAAGGGGGTGATGTAGGAAAGAAATTAAAAATAAATTAGAAAATGTCATATTTTTTGCCAACTAAATTATTTAATTTGTAAAATGTATTAAACCGCATAAAATATTTGCATATCAACACTAACCGTAAAGACGCAATGAACTCAGAGTCAGAGTTTACATCAACATCTTTTTCAAAACAGACATAAGCACCTTTTCGACATTTTAGCAGACAGACGCAGCTTTCTGACATTTTTGCCAAAAAATGTATGCAAAGCCCTCAGAAATTAATAAAACTTACTAGATATACCTTTAATTGTGTCAAATAGGTGCATTACAGGCCAATTGTGTATACCAGGTGTCAGGTATGGCTAATTTTGTGTCCACAACCCTAATAAAATAATTTAAATTACCTCTATTGCATCATAAAACTTTCAAATATTTAAAAATCATTAAAAAAGTTACAAGAGAAGTCAAAACACATCATAATTCAACATTTCTCACACTTTCAAATCATTGTGTTAGAAAAAAAGTATGCCTACTTTCACTTTTACACATGCATAATCTAGCTTTAGGTCATATACCACTATTGCATTTCCCATAGGCCTCCATTATAGCCTTTTGGCCTACAACCCCTATTCCTATATCCGTATGGATGATAAAACCTAACTTTTTTTTAAACAACTATCTTAGAGTCACTCAAAAATGACCATCGAATTGGGGATAATCTGATGCTTTCAGCATCTAATATTTCACTGAAAGTGGCCACCCCCAGAATGGCAGTAAAGAAATTTTACCTTTTGCAAATATACTCTCAGTAAAATTGTATCCATAAAAATGCAAATTTCAGTCAGAATATCCTAAATCAACATGTTTTATGATGGAAACATAATATTTTGATGTTTTATGGGGATTTGTTATGATTTGGGTAATTTAATCCAATCAGAATCTACCTTACAATCTGACTATATGCCCTAATAGACCCTATACTTTTTTCAACCAATCAGAAGCCCCAAATCAATAGTGGTATCTGACCTAAAACGACATGGTTTCGCCCGTCACATCAGTTTTCGCGATCAACAACAATGTTGCATAATTGTAAATATTACGCGAAAAGAGTTTGGGAAAATGGTGTTGAAACAATTTGGCCATTCTCATTGTTCCCTGGACTATATACAATAGTACGGTACATCAAATACTTTCAACTTATTTTTTAAGTCCGTATAAATTGAGTAATTTTGTAAGGTCCGTATAAAATAGGAAGTGTGACATCATTCTATTCATTGTCAGAATGGCTTCTAAACATGCTTTAGACATATGTGAAACAAACGCCTTTTGCTGAAAAGGCAGAACTACATGTATCTCAAAATATTCTATAGAAATTTTAAAAATGGTCAATCTTTGCACCTAAATTTATAAATGTTTGGCTCTTCTTTTTTTTGCATCGAAGGTTACAAAGAATGATTGCTCTTTGAAAAGATTGTTGTTGAGTCTTCTTTGTATTAAATTTATGTTTGATTTAATAGTTTTTAGTTGTGTAGTTTTACCAATTTCATAAAGCCGCAAAATTTCCCAATTCTGGGCAGTGTCCTTTCCCAAAATACAAGGAAAATACCCTGTGTCAGACACAAACATTTCGAAACTGCATCAGCTCCGAAATATATATTACACAATGTTCTTTGTCAGCACGTTTCATTCCAAGGTGCTTTGTGTATTGATTTGATTGATCGATTTCCTGCGGAATATATGGGAAATGTGTCCCGTTTCTAAGACCAAGACAAGAAATAATCCAATCGCAACATCTTGTACACTTTGTCGTAGCTTTACTCAAATGTATATCGAATGTTACCATATTGGTTACGTCACAATAGCGCGACCCTCATTCCAAAATTGTGTTCTGTTATTTTCGGCAATCTGATGTTACATGTTCTCAAGATACTACTTACACCATAATGCAGGACATAATGGCGAATTATGACGTCAGTTGCAATATCTTCGATTGCATCCAATTGCCAAAAATAACAGATACATACTTCTGGAATGTAACCAGATATCCAGACAAATTACGAGTATATTTACATGTAAATTGCACTTTGGTGAATTTTGACTTTGATACCTCGGCGAGTTGACAAGAGATCGCAGGAAGAGTGGCACTGTCAGATAGGAAATTCATTTTTGCTCACGACAGTGTACAAATACTTATAATAAGTTCCAACGTAATACTAATCAAAAGATGCAATTTCCTGTGCCACAAATCCTCCATACTTAAACTTATATCTCAGATATTTTCAGATAATGTGATAGATATAGATCTTAGTCTTTATTGTTTTATTACATTCATTTTTTGTTCAATAAACGATTTAACTTTCTCGTTTTCTTTTACTTCCGTGTCGGACGTAGATATGTTTCAATTTTGACTGGTTCCTAGTTTCGCGTTCGCCAGTAAATTGACACAAACGGTATCATAGTTCCACTCATTGTTTAAGAACAGGCTGATAGAGTGATAACTTTTGTCTTTGATTTCACGGTGGTCCGATCAATGGAAAGTTACTACAGTTTAATAGCGTAATGAAGGCCTACCTGTCCATTCCTTCTAGGGAAACTTTGGGTCCCACACTTGCTCAAATAATGTATACTGCGACTGAGCACGCAGTTGCCATAGTTACGTCACCTGCACACTAAATGAATGTTACATCTACCTACCTATCCTTTCAAATAAACTCTTTAGTAACACTTCCTTCCTGAAATAAAACTACCACGCAAAAGCAACACGCATAGAATTTTCAAGATGGCTGTGACAAAGTGATCCTAACTTATGCGCATGCGCAAACAATAACAAACACAAAAAATTATAACAAACATGCCCTACATATGGCAACCTTTTTAACACTCAACATAATCTTATAAATCCATTTAGACACTCCACAAAATACTTATCATATAAGCCCCGTAATGGTGTGTGACAATTTCTCAACACTGCCCAAAGCCATATATAGCCACAGATTCATGAACTTGTGGACAGCCCCGTGAAGCATGACCTACTTTTCTACCAAAACCAGCATATGCCATATTACCTACCAAAACTTACATACGGTACTTAACTTTCGCCCAAAAGTATTCTCGTCCACGGTTTTGCAACGATTACAATGGTTTCAAATGTCCAGTGTATATTATAACGTCGACCTACTATACACCAAAGCAAAATGGCGTTCATTAAAGCGTATATACCGAGTCTGCGCATGCGCGTCGGAAATAAACCGGAAGCCAGTAGTCTTTTAAATAATACTAGAAATATACAGACGTTAAAGGATTTACTTATATAATGGCCAACTATTACGTCCCGTTCATGTATCTACATCCATTAGTGTTTTTCGGTACTAGAAAATACAAATAACGTAAAGAGCAAGATATAACTGTTATGGGTGTCAAGTTATAAAACCGCTAAAACAATCGACACTTTCCTTGCCATTATAAAGATATAGGGAACCATAGTATACGCCTTTCCAATAAGTAGGCCACTTATCGATTTATCTCCCCTGTCAAGTTGCGTGACGTCATAACAAGGACACTTTTTCAACACGCTGTGTAAGGTTGTGCTGTCGCAGGTAGCATGGTGGCTTATACGCGTTTGCCGATTTTCTGAACAGTTACAGGTAAGAAGCAAGCATCGGATATTGTTTTATTTTAGCAATATTACTTATTTTTTGGCAATTTGTTATAGATATATTACCCAACAGAACTGTTTTAGGGACGATTGAGTTGAAATATTATGGGTATGGCATAATTTCTAAAGTTCTTTTACACGACTGGGTGTGTTTTTATTGAGAAACTCGGAATATTTGCGAGCTTCATGTTTCAACGAAAAAAGGACGTTAATATTTAGATTATATTTATATAATTTCCGAAGTGTTTATCGATAAACATGACAAGCGAAGATATCCGTTTACTGCCCAGAGCCTTTTTCAGTTACCCCACCCACCCTGCATCCACACACTTTGTACTACATGTAGGTTACATGTTGGACAGTAGTTTAAATATCCATTTATAACTGGAAACATGTATTAAGTATTAAAATATGAATAAACGGTTGTTGTTTTTTTCAGTGGATAGAATACATCTCTGGATAGAAGGACAACTCATCAATGGCAAGTGCAGAGAAGCTCCAATTGGGACAGTCTCAAAACTGAAGTGTTCCATGTCCTTGTAAAATAGTAAGTTTGAGATACTTCTGACCAAAATATATTGTATTTGCTATCAAAAAGAATGATTGTGTGATACTTTTATGCATTGGCATATTGAAGAAAATGTATTAAAGATGCAGCAATCTTTACAAAATAACAGATAATTATACTGCATATAATTGTCTGCACATCAATTTATCTTTATACCTCTAGCAATAGTTTCATTAAAAACAAATCGCGAACCCAGTTTTGAAGAAAATAACTGATCACTTGTTTCTAAATGCAGCAATTTTATTAGACATAATTGATTCATTTCAGATTAACCAGAATCCGGTGTTGCAAAAGCTAGACAGCTACACTATCAAAACTGCCTGGGAGTTGGTGTAGGGCAGACTTACAGGCTGTGGACTCAAAATACAAGCCATTGCCTTTGGGTTAAAATGTTGACGACCCGGGTTCAAACCTCTGCGGTGCCACCGAGCTTCGTTGGTGTGTTCTTTGGCAATGCACGTAGCCGCATCCGTCTGATGGTGACATAAACCGGAGTAAGAGGAGGACGTGGATTTCTATTTACGTCATGTATTCTTCATCTATCTCTGGGTGGCTCTAAATAACCTATGATGTGTTGATAAGCATTTAAACATCTTTCCATTCAGAACATGGATGGTTTGATAGCACAGACCAATGAGACTAATGCTGAGGTGCAAGGATAACTGGGAATAACAGGAAGAAAGTGACGAGACTAAATTAAATTTATGGACAACAACAGAAGTATTCTGATTATGCGTGTTAAGTTTAACAAATTCTATTGAAGTACCACAATTTTCTATGAAAATTACTTTGTGTCAGGCTTGAGTGATGGTGGATTACTTGAAGTACACATTTTGCTTGTGTCTGGTGTTTTAATAATGTACAAGTATGTATTTGTTCGGGCAAATAATTAGACATACATGTTGGTTATCTTTTAATGGTTGCTTATAACACATACAATCGTGTACTTTTATTTTGTCACTGGTTTGGTTGTGTCATGTATGATTAAATTCAATTTTCCTCAATTGTCTTCAGTTATACTTTTATAAATATCAAATGGTATCACATGCGATTATAATAAATAATAAGGTTCGGCCTTAATGGGCGTCCGTCGGTCCGAAACCAGTTTTTTGTACGGACCGAGCGTCCTTGATAGCCCATCGGTCCGTGTGACTATTTATTGTCGATAGTCATTAAATTAAATATAATTTAACACATACAGATGGTGCCACGCGGAACTTGCCTTTTATTTAAAATAAAATCATCTTCCGAGTACCTGTTTAGAAACCACTGAAAACCAGTGTTGTAACATCGCACATGTGCTCCTTATAATTTCTACAACCCGTTACGCGTATCACAAATATTCGAACCCTGGGCATGATATTGTATTACCACATGTTGTGTAATAACAGCGGAAGATCTCACTCTTATCCAGTCTTATATTAATAGTATTAAAACTTAACTTTAAAGGCACACTTGACAACTTCCTCATATTATTATATTATTAAGTTTTTGTTTTATTAAATTTAAAACAAAACTAATTATTGATTCATCATGTTCATAGTACCGGTACATGATACAAATTGTTAACTTTGTCATTAAATACAATTTCTTAAAGTGTCGAAAAAGTCAAATGTCTCTTTAAGGTGTTCAATGTTTGGGGTTGGTGGGACTACTTTCAGCTTTAACAATACTATATACAGCCTTGCAAGTTCAAGATAGCATCAGCGGCCTCGGTAACTCAGTGGATAAGGCCTCGGCTTTAGAGCTTCAGACCTCTGCATCCCGTGGGTTTGCTCTCTGGCGGAGGCATGTCTGATGGGAAACTTCATCTTAACTCCCACTGAGGTTGCTGTACCAACATAACCTAATATGATGTGATAACGGAAGGTAAACCCCACTTCTTTCGAGAGAGCATCAGATCAATTCATGAAATGGACTGGTAATCTCTGAATTATCATTAGCAGTTTAGCTATGATCAATTCATATATTAAACTGACATTGAAACAATTATAGAAAAGTGACAAATAAATGATGATAACTGTTTCATTTTTACAATATTGAATTTTCTCAATACGTTATAATGCATAAATTAAACAGGTCAACACATTTTAAAGGAACACCCGTCAATCATGATATTGCTTCCGGTACATGATATTAAGAATATCGCCTTATTTAATCCTATCTTTAATTGAAGGCTTGAAATGAATATGGTTCAAAGGCAAAGACGAATTATTCAGGAATAAATCCATTGTGTGTTTGAATGAGTGTTTATTTCAACCCTTCGCATATAAGTTCATTGAACCAATAAGTTGACCACTAACTTGTCGATTGAGAAGTGCACATGAAAAAGTGTTTATACCATGAAATCTGCTTCAAGACATTTTCACATTTTTGAGAATTAACAAAATAATAGGATCTTGGAAAAGGCTAATAATTCGCAAACTGTCCACATTTGATGCATGATCCCAGCCACGGTCAGTGGAATTCCTTAATTTTGGGCATAGTGTGTTCAACATGAATCCCATCAGTTGCTATACTTTTTTTGTGGTTATTTGCTAACACATTTAACCAACTTTACCAAGGAATGGTGAAATGTTCAGTTAACAAAGGCCAGATATTCTGGAAACCTTTAGGGCTCTATGAGCCATACTGCTGTCCGTTAATAGTTTGTTATTCCACTCCTAACAGAGATTTTTCTAGTACGGAAAATCACTAATGGGTGTAGATACATGAACGAGACGTAATAGTTGGCTATTACATAAGTAGCTCCATTAACGTCTGTATATTTTTGGTAAATATAAATTGACTGTTGAGTTCCGGTTTACTTGCGCGCGCAGCAGACTATGTATTACGCTTTAATAACGAACGCCATTTTGCGACGGATCCTGGTGTACAGTAGGTCGACGTTATACGTTACAGTGGACATTTTAAGCCATTGTAATCATTGCAAAATCGTTGGCGAGAATATTTTTGGGCGAAAGGTAAGTACCGTAGATAAGTTTTGGTAGGTAATATGGCATATTATTGTTGTGGTGGAGAAGTAGGTCATGCTTCAAGACCACGGGGCTGTCCACAAGTTCATGAATGTGTGGCAATGGCTGTGGTCAGTGTTGAGAACTTGTCACACACAGTACACATACTGAGCAAATAAAATGTTCCCACTTTTCTTTCCCTTTTCATCTGGAAAAAACAACAACAACAGGAAACCAATAATGATATATTTTTGAAATAATTATATAGACCGCATTCAATAGTCCAAGCAAAGAATAGTTCAAAAAAATATTAAACAATGATATTAACTCCATTTTTCTTATATATGTATTTAGCCTAAACACATCAACTGTATGAAAATACCAAAATTTGTCCGAGATAATATTTTCTTTGGTTCATTACCAAAAGAAATCAAAGAAAAACATAACAAGAGGCCCAAGAGGGCCTGTGGACGCTCTACTGGCTAATATGGCTCTTATAACATCAATGAAGCGAGTGACTATCGTCTTAAAGAGGCCAAATATAGAATTTTTAACTAAATCAAGAGCCATAACTGAGCCATTACTGGTCCGATCAGGCTGGTTTTCGAACTTGGCCAATAGAGATAATAAATTTTTTTATAAAAGATTTAAAAAAATTAAAAAAATAAAAAAAAAATATAAAAATAACAAAAGACAAAAAAAAGTAAAACAATCTGGTAAAGTTTGGTAAAGATCAGACGAAAAACGAAGGCCCTATCGCGTTAACAAGACAAAATATAGCATATTTAACGAAATAAAGGGCCATAACTCCGCTGTTAATTTTCGAATATGTCCGAGCTTTCATTGACATTAACAATCTGGTAAAACATGAAGGCCCTATCGTCATAACGAGGCAAAATATAGCATTTTTAACTAATTCAAGGGCCACACTCCGCTGTTACTGATCCTATCTGGCTGGTTTTCGAACTTATCCGAGATTTAATTGATATTAACTATGTGGTAAAGTTTGGTAAAGATCAGATGAAAAATGAAGGCCCTATCGTCTTAACGAGGCAAAATATAGCATTTTTAACTAAATCAAGGGCCATAACTCCGCTGTTTCTCGTCCGATCTAACTGGTTTGCAAACTTGTGCTATCATTGACAATAACAATCTGGTAAAGTTTGGTAAAGATCGGATAAAAAATGAAGGCCCTATCGTTTAACGAGGCAAACTATAGCATTTTTAACTAAATCAAGGGCCATAACTCCGCTGTTACTGGTCCGATTTGGCTGGTTTTCGAACTTGTCTGAGCTTTCATTGACATTAACAATCTGGAAAATATTGGTAAAGATCAGATAAAAATGAAGGCCCTGTCGTCTTAACGAGACAAAAGTTAACGACGGACGGACGACGGACGGACAACGGACGGACGGATGACGGACAACTCGGCATCCCATAAGGGCCAGTAGAGTTTAAAATAGATGTAAAAATCGAACAGGAAAAGCAGCATTCATGAAGGACAATCAACCACAAACACACACAGAAAAAAAGAACAGCTTTAAAGATGAATGAAAGACAAAATAAGACAACACAAGCACAAAAGGAGTGTACCGCCTTAAACGGTCAGTGGTAAAAAAGGGTTCAGTACCAGGTTCTAGGTTGCACAGCTTTGTTGATAGCAGTATTTGATTATCCACAATTATCAAATAACCATCCTTTGAAGTTGTGATATCATCCATAAGAGATTATTACTTGCCAACATTGAAACTCTTTGATGGAATGTTTTGGTCTGAAGTAAGTGTGCTAACAAACTTCAAACATTTTATTAAAACCCTATTTAAGCTTTTATACTCACTCATAAACCAGCATTAACAGTGGGTACTTTTTATTTTTGTTCAGTACATAACTTTCTCACCACAAAACTGCAGTTATTGCAAATCCTGAGTGCTGAGTGTGTCGAATTTTGTTGGTCTTATTCTACTATATATAATGTATGAGTTACCACCCTAAAATGGTAACACAAAGACCTCATGGAAATCCAACACATGAGACACACTATATAGGTAGGTGGGTGGGGTAAATTAGCTATCACATTTGAACGGTTATGACGTTTAAATCTGAAAAATAACTAAATTTGAACGTCTGAAGTTGTATGCCAGAAGTTGTCAAACATATTACGAAATAGAAATGACGCAATTGATTTTCAATTTTAATTTGGTTATACATGGTACACATGAGATATAGGGTCCTATAGAAACCACAGCGTCCAAACGCAATGATATCGTAGGTCCGCACTGTACTACAAACAAGGAGAATTATTTAATTAATTATAAAATGAAAAAGACAAAATACAACAGAAAGGGTGGTGAAGACAGGGTTACCGACTTGGAACGGTCAGTAGGTAATTAGGCCTACAGGTTAGCTTGGATCCTCGCTATTATCCTGTCTTCAGCGCAAAAATAGACAAGACAGTGTAAACAAAACTGCATCCCATCCAAAGGAATTCTCTAACAATAAAGTCCACATCCAGAGAAAATAACAAATCTAACACTAATATGTTGTTGTAAAGCTATTTCAAATACAAAATAAAAATCATCTCAGGATGTATTCAAAATTGTTCGGAACAGTTGCATCCAAAGAAAAAAACAATCTAGGATACGACCAGAAAACCCGAAGGACGAAAGATCATGCACCTACCTCCCTTGGTCGGGGTTTCAGTAGGTGCAAAAATAGAGTCCCAAGAGGTTGTCCAGTCATCGCACAAGGGAAACGTGAAGAGTAGTGACTGACTGTAGAGGGGTCAATCACTCAACGCGCAGTACGTTGTAATACTAAAGTGTCGTACCCTTTTCTGACGAACATCCTGATTAATTTTGTAAGATGGTCAGGAAATCTGCCAGATCCCTTTAACTTAGGAAGTGTATAGACCACATCTCCATAACATAAGGGTTGTGATATTCTTAGTCGCAGAAAAGTTTTAAGGTTGATGTTGTATTTCTCCAGTAGGTTTTGTTTTCGTTGTGGCGGTAGCATTTTGAGAAAGATCTACGTAGTTTGTGATAACGAAAACCCTGCATAAGAAGTTTACTTGTAATAACTTGATTTCCGTCATTGAAGTCTATAACATCATTACAAGCTCTAGCAAATCGAATGGTTTGGGAGATATAAACCCCGTATGAAAACGAGGTACATCACCAACCAGGTGTGGATAGTTAACGTTGAGGTCATCTCTCTTAGTCGTAGATTTTAGTATGTATGAAATCATTAGAAATCGAGAGATGAAGATCGAGGAATGCTGCTTCATTATCCGAACTGTTGGCTTTATTCAACGTGAGCTCTGGTGGATACATGTTAGTAGCCATATGAGCAAAGAACGGATTATCAATATTGAGTTGTTTTTGTTTGTAGATACCGAGATGTATTATCAATAACTTCACTCTGGCTAACATGTGACAAAGGACTATCACAACCTGACTTCTATGGTGATGTGATTTATAAACTTCGTAAGATTCTTGGTTATGATCACTTTCATACTTTCTTTGTTAAACTTGGTAAAAAGTTTATCAAACGAGGTTAAGACCCTATCATTTTGCAACGTACTGCATGCTTGGTGGTGGACCCTTTTACAGTTCGCCACTATGCTTTCCTCTTTAATTGTACGATGACCGGACAGGCTGTGGACCCTATGATGATGCCCACCTTAAGCCCATTGGGACGGTGGCGTTTGATGTTTGTCTATCATCTTTCTTGTCGTGCCCTTAATGGTTTATTCTCTTGTTGCTCTGGCTTCTGCCAAGCCAATGAGCACCTTTATTGTGGCTTTCTAGGCTATTGTTTTTTTGAATTATATTTACACGAGCATATTGTGTTTTACTTATATTACCTTTTGATGCTGCCTCGTTGGTTAGATATTAGATCGTGGCGGGGATTTCTTTATTTCACTGTCCTGTTTTAATGGGATGGCAGTCGTGTAAGTGTGAGGTTTGGTGCACCCTAGAACCGGTTTAAACTCCCCAGTGGCCTTTGTTGCCACAGACCGTTCCAAGGCGGTAGCGCTATTGTCAACCCTTTGTGTTTGTAATGTCGTTTGCATTTTATATTACTTTTGCCTTCTCGTGTGTCTGTTTGCGTGTTTGTTTTTGTGTTTTGTGTTTGACTGTCATCCTTGAATACTGTTTTCCCTGTCCGATATTTGTATCTTTCTTTCAACATAAAATCTCTTTCATATCAGTACAAGAACAAATCCTGGCGGTAAACAGTTTTACCGTATCTAATCAAGATGTTATTGAGAATGAAAGATAACGCTCCACAAACATCGGCACAAGTCCACACATTATAAATATCAATAGGGGCGTTTGTAACGAAAGCCCTGACATTATTACAAGCTAAAAAAATTATACCTTCTCTAGCAAATGTCTTCTGAATAAGCTGAAGCAACTTATCTTTGATTAGAGTATGTGGTAGAGTAGTTATTGTGTGGAAAAGCCGTAGGTGCTTAGAGAAGAGGCATGAAAATGCTTACACCGTAGTTTATCAAGGACTTCTCCAGAGTTTTTGATAGACCAAAACAGATTCCTGTGTTTCAAAAGTCTTTCTACAGTACTTAATATCATGTTGTTTAATCGCGGAAAGTCAGGAAGTCAATAGTTTTGATATACTGGTCGGTCGTGTTACAGGAAACCTATGTATCAGGTAATCCGTAATTGTGCATTATACCTGCTTTATATAACCACTGATAACACAGTAATGACATGTGATACATCCATAAAGCCGTTCTTTTTTATCATACATGTGCAAATTCTCTATCTCTCTCCCCTATGTTTCACCTACAAAACTATGTTTAACACATACTTACATACCCTTATCAATAAAATAGTCTGTTTAATGAGAGATACTCTACATTACATAAGAAAAATTATTAACAGAGACATGCCTAAAGCATTCAAAAATACAATAAAGAATACAAAACCAAACATGTTATGAACAATAGTTGAAATATCTAGACAAATTAATCATACTGTTTACAAACATCACAATAAAAGCACAGCCTCGTTGGACATTTAAGTGTCTACATTTCTTTTCTGCAGCTTGACAAACACTGGTTTTGCCGGTTTACCGAGGCCTACCTTTGACAATTGCATCGGTACCTGAAATTCACAAGTGGATGTTTTTTATATTGTTTATATATAGACATAACCGATATCCGCGATTATTTTATTTTATTGCCGATTATTTCAAAGAATTGCCGACAAAAATAAATAAAGATTTAAAATTTAACATTGTAAAACCGTCTGTATTGGCCCACAGTAACCAGTGACTGCAATAAAATACGTTCATCCCATCAAGCTACTTGTGAAGTTCCCACGTTTGCCAGTTAGTGCTAAATAGTTGTTCTAGATATTATTATGGAATTAATGACCATATGGCAAGGTGGTACTAGAATAGTAATTGTATAGTTGCACATATATAGGATCGTGTATCTAGAATTGCTTCATATATCAGTATGTCATATCGTTTTAGTAATTGAAATAATTGAAGTCAAAAGTAAAATGTATACGGTCTGCAACCAGTAAATGCTACACTTATATTATCAAATGGCAAACGAATGCACAGTGGTTGTCTTCAAATAAAAATTTGATATGTGAAAAAGTATAAGAAGAAGAAGGATAACAATTCAAATAAACTCTGTAAAAGAAGTTTTGGACCATGACGGTGTCCGAACCCGTACAATGATCGCTAAACCATGACATTCGACCATAACCCTTATTATATCAGTTGATAATTCACAATAGATCAACAATCAACAATAACTATCGTTTACAATGAAAGTTTGCGAAAAAATAATAATCTTTTTATTGGTTACTCGAATGTGTCCGTAAATTTTACTTTTAATGGACTTTGCAACATTTTTTACAGACCCTTTGTGTTTTCGCGATATTATTTTAAAATCAAATCTTGTTTGGCATTTAATGTTTCTGGTACCAAATGAACCGGGTAGGGTAGACCTTGGTTACTAAAAAAAGATACTTAAATTGTGTCCACTAGTTTTATTTTTATATGACTTTATATACCCTGGTCCAAAACTTGTTTTTACCGAGTATATTATCTTTCAGTTAATTGTTCGTTTTGTCTAATTACCTCCAGTTTATCCGTCTTGAAGAAGCGGTACATCTGTAAGAGACTCACTATCGTCATCTTAACTTCCAGCAGGGCTAATCGCATTCCAATACAGTTTCGGGGACCGTGACCAAATGGCATATAGGCGAACTCATTAATATGTGTTTTATTTTCTGGCGAAAACCTGTTCAAATACATATGTACAGTATATTTTAAGAAATGGACAAAATAATATATAGGGTCCTATAGAAACCACAGCGTCCGAACGCAATGGCATCGTAGGTCCGCACTGTACTGCAAACAAGGACTAGAAACTACAATGAAAGAGACAAAAAACAACAGAAAGGGTGGTGAAGACAGGGTTACCGACTTGGAACGGTCAGTAGGCAATAAGGCCTACTGGTTAGCTTGAATCGATTTTAAATGCGCAGAATCCTCGCTATTATCCTGTCTTCAGCGCCCAAATAGACAAGACAGTGTAAACAAAACTACATAATACAATGAAAGAGACAAAAAAAAAAAAGAAAAAAGAAGCAAACAAAAAACAGAAAGGGTGGTGAAGACAGGGTTACCGACTTGGAACGGTCAGTAGGCAATAAGGCCTACCGGTTAGCTTGAATCGATTTTATATGCGCACAATCCTCGCTATTATCCTGTCTTCAGCGCCCAAATAGACAAGACAGTGTAAACAAAACTACATCCATCAAAAGGAATTCACTAACAATAAAGTCCACATCCAGATAAACTAACTAAAGATACACATACAAAATAATAAACATCTCAGGATGTATCCAGAATCGTACTGAGCAACCATAGTAGTTGCAGCTAAAGAGAAACCAATCTCGGGTACGACCAGAAAACCCGAGGGACGAAAGCTCATGCACCCACCTCCCTTAGTTGGGGTTTCAGTAGGTACAATCGTAGAGTCCCAAGAGGTAGTCCAGTCATCGCACAAGTGAAAAGTGAAACCTATTCATATATTTTAACACAATTCATCTCCTGTGCGATTTAATAATCTTTCAAATATCGGAATGCTGCCTTTTACCTTAAATATTCATTTACCTCTCAGGATCATATTTAGTAGGATTCTCCCAGTATTCCGGCATGTAGTGTAAGGCCAGTGTAGAATACGTGACATTCATTCCTTTCTTTATTTTCACACCGCACACGTCAACGTCTTCATTTGCCTGTCTGTTTATTCTAAAATTCATATGTAAGCCAATTAAACAAAACGCACACAACTCAAACACGAAATTGATATTATAGTGATATCAATCGAAGGTCGTTTGTTAAATGTGTGCTAATAAACTACAGAAGTTAAAGCTCAATACTCGTCTAAGAGAAATACCACACTCATGCGATAAACAATATTGTAAGACTATGTCATGGGTGTCCGGTTCAGATAGGGAATTACAACGATTTGATTGGAACCGAGGCTCATTTCATAGGCCGAGTCAAACATATAAAGCGAGAGTTGGAATTCCCTGTTAAAGGGACACACGGCAATCTTGATTTTTTAATAACTCGCGGCGTCCCGTTAGTTTTCCTCTTAACTTGCATTTGTTCAATCATTAATATTAATTGTTAGAATAGTCCAAAGCAAATTATTGTTGCATATTACTAACTTTTTATAATATTGCACCAGTAATATATTTAAAAAATTGGTAAAATAGTGAAGAAACTCGAAATCTCAATTTTTTATTTAATTATATGCAAGGAGTTTTAAAGTCAAAATAACGCAGGATAACTAAACCGAGGAGCAAATTTTAATGTTTGAATAAAACTCAAGATTGCCATGTGTCCCTTTAATGCGCGAGATTTGTTTTAGCTACCTCCGTGTGTAAGATAATATGTTCCATCACTTATTTAAAACGCGAATATCCTTATTTAGTATGCAAGACAAACCTATCAATTGTATGTTGTTGATCTATTAAGTTTTTTATTATTCGTAATAGTTATTATATTTCGTTAAGTGATGTTTAAAGTACTCAATGAACAAAACAAAGGTAGCTTACAAACTAAAGTGTGTAGACCTATATCTAATATTTCGTGCAGGCTGTCATTTAAATATATGCATATACATGACTACCTTGCAGCTGGCGGATGCATACGCAATGTTTCACTCACAACCATGTCCAAATACTTCATTTTAAACACATTGTCATACGTTGGCAGCTCCTGAAGTGTTATATAAATGGTATATGTAATAGCATGCTAAACATGCATATTTAGAGCTTACACTCACTACATTGGAAAACGCAACACTTGGTATTTGATTATTTTTTTTCTAGAGTGGAATTGAAGTCCTCGTGCAAAATGTCTTTTAACTGAAAGAAGTAGAGAAACTCTTAAGCAATTGTTTATCGGCATATTTTAACCTTTGGGAGGACAAAGAGGCTTGTGTAGTAACATAAAATACAATATTGATTTGAACAAAAAGAAACAGCTGACTAAACGTGATCGCAAATCGAAAATGTTGCTTTTTTAAATATACTGAGTATATTTAATAATTGTGATTTGTTCTTTATATTTGTTTACAAATGTTAGTGAAGAAAATGTTTTGTATCTACCAAATTATACTTGTATAATAGTTATGAAAATCTTCTTCAATAACTTATTCTAAAGACAAAATAATTAAGATGACTCTGATCAAGGGGTGGGAATGAAACCCGGGGCCACTGCTGGTTGGATGGTTGTATCCGTCTGTCCATGCCCATTTGTAAATATGTTCATACAGTGGGGATCTCAATGGGCTCCAAGTCATGACCCAGGGAGTATGCTATGTTCCCAAGGGGTGGGGACGGACCCGAGGCCAATGCTGCTTAGATGGCTGTATCCGTCTGTTTATGCCGATTACGTGAATATATTGTTACAGGGCGGATCTCAACAGATTCCAAGTCATGACCCAGAGATTATGCCCGCAGGGTCGGGGTATACCACAGAGTCGATGCTGGTTAGATGGTTATATCCGTCTATTCATGCTCAGTTAGTGTATATATGGTGATAGGGTGGGATATCTTAAAAGTTATGACCCAGGGTCTATATCCACAGGGATGTGGACGTACTCCGGGCCGATGCTGGTTAGATGGTTTTATCAATCTGTACTTGTCTGGTAGGTGTATACATGATAATACGTCTGAATATCAACGGTTTCCAAGTTATGAACCAGGAACTCTATTTCGTCAATACGTCCAGGGCCATAACTCTGGTAATATTAACCCTATTAGCTGGTTTTCAAAAGTGTCCTATTTTTTGAATATATGTATTCATAGAATATACTACTGCAATTGTTTGAACACATTTATCATATTTGGGGATTTTTTATTGAATTAAGACGAGTATGTCCTCCTTGGTTATCTAATCCAATCGTGTTTACAAAGCAAAAGTTAAGAGTCGGACGGCGGACAATTCGTCATACCATAAGCTCTGCTGGCGTTCGACAAGAAAGCTACATTATGTTGGCTGAGCTGGTACGCTGGTAAAGAAAGAAAATAAAAGTTGAACAGGAAATTTAGCATTCAAGAACCACAGTCCAACAAAAACACGCATAGCAACGAACTACAAGGATACATTAAAGGCAAGGTAAACGAAATCACAAACATAAACGGTTGACATTAGGCTATCGCCGTGGATCGGTTTGTGGCAAGAAAGGCCGCTAGGGGATTAAACCAGGTTCTAGGATGCACCAAACCTCACTATTATATCATCCAAATAAAATAGGACAGTGTAAATAAAGAAATTCCCGATAGGCTATAACAAACTAGGAAGTATTAATGAGCAATATCAGTAAAAAAAAGAGTATGAGAGTGGACCTTTGGAAACGAGCAAACACGACACATACGAAATATTGAAGTCTCGGTTTGATTGAGACTGTTCATGAACGGTAGTGAAATATGCTAGCTACCGCTCATGCTCTCTAGCCCCGGGTTGAGCAGAACTCAATATTCATAAAATCAATAGTCTGTAATTTTAACCATCCCGAAGATGGCATGTATATGGCGGTGGACATAAAATATATTTTCTTCCCCCATGTCCAGCGGCTTATGGTCGCAGTATCTAACAAAATACTATGCCCCGAAGAGCGAAATAAACAAAATGGAATTTAGTTGGGAGCAGCGGTTATGAAGCCTGCGTATCACAAGTAACAGCTAAAAGACTCAATTAAAAAGCAGACAACATATCCTATGAGTGGTTAAACAAAACAGAGCCTTTTATCGGCCGGAGTAGTGGAACCACCGCATCGAAAATTAAGTAGGAAAACAAAAGCAATTGAAAATGTACCACCGATAACTAAACACACAGATGATTATATGTTTATAAATATAAAGCAAAAGCCTGCATAAAGCTATATATACATATGCACCTGCTATTAACTGTATTAAACTAGTAACAGAATAGTCTCCACGTAGCATATTGATCAAACCCAGCATGGTTATTTGCGTTTTTTACCATTTAGGTAAACAAAGACCCTGAGAAAAACGTTTACAACATCACAGTTGTGTCCTTTCTCCAACTACTGCAACTTCTTTTTTAAAAAACATCTTGGACTTTCTTTGGAATATTATCTGAAATTAAGTGTGCAGTATATACAATTTCCGACTTGCCTTTCTTTTTCGCTTCAGTATATGATTGTATCCTTATATCATATAATACTGGGGTATATTTACATGTGCTAGTTCGGTGTCAATTTCTCTCAGCAGTTCTTCTTGGCAGTTTGGATTGGTGACGAGGTCATAAATAATCCAACTGAGAGTTACCGCTGTCGTATCATATCCAGCTACCATAAATACTAAGGAATTCATTAAAACTTCGTCGTCGGTTAAGCCTGTAAGTTAAAATGTATGATTACAATATTGAACATTTTAGAAATTAATTATAATTATTTTAAATAATGAAAAAGCATTTAAAACAATTATTTACAACAAGGATATGATATAGTAAATAAAACTCCTAAGGAATGGGAATGTAACACATCAAAATGTTGCTATGCTCCAGCAGGCCATGTCATCACTGGTCATTTTGATATATTGTTGATAAACGTATTCGGCATCTGTGTTCGAAAGGTCCTAAGTATAGATTACCTTCATCTATCGATTTTAATGCCTGTCGTGCTCAGATCGCCCAATCCATTGAGGATTTTAGTATAAAATGTTGTCGTAGAGAACGTGCGGACACAAACTCTTTTTTTGGCTTACATATGAATTTTAGAATAACACGTATTAACTTTTATAATGCTAACCCCTCTTTACTTCCTCCGAGACATAGGTTTTCCTTCCGTCATTTAAAATCGGGAATTCAAGAATTTCATAATAAATTTGTTTCAGTTCCTGCTGATAAAGCAGCTAATAATGTAGTTATTGTTTGACGCCTACATTATGTCAAAGTTTTATCTCTTGAACTCTGTAACACTTATTCGTATACTCCAGTTCATTCTACTGAGGATGATGTTGTTTCGACACATATCATTCTGTACGAAAGGCAGAACAAACTGGCAACTATGTACTGGATTCCTAAATTACATAACAATCCGTATTAGGCCCGCATTATTTCGAATTCTAGTGCCTGCACCAAGACAAACATCTCCAAACTTTTAACTTCTTTTCTTACTGCCGTTAAAGATCACGTTAAACAAAATTGGGATAAAACTTATGAAAACTCTGGGATTAATTTGTTTTTATCTTTAAAAATGTCAGGAGACGTTCTTGATAAAATTTGCAATACACGTCAAGTTTCATCTATTAGCACATATGACTTCTCTAAACTATATACAACCTTACCACATCACTTTATCAAAGACAAGCTTATTGCTCTTATTCAAAAAAACATTCGCTAGAGAAAATACTACATTTTTGGCTGTAATAATATTAAAGCGTTTTTTACTAACGGCAGTTTAGACACGATGTGGACTTGCCAAGAAGTTTGTGAAGCACTCATCTTCCTATTAGATAATATTTTCGTCAGGTATGGAACGACCGTTTATAGACAAATTATTGGTATCCCTATGGGTACTAACTGTGCACCACTTGTCGCAGTTTTGTTTTTATATTGCTATGAAAGAGATTTCATGTTGAGTCTTTCACCAGATACACAGGAAGATGTTACTGAGGCCTTTATTGACACCTCTCGGTATCTGGATGACATACTAAACATTGACAACCGTTTCTTTTCTACTATGGTTGATAATATATCCTAAAGAACTTCAACTTAACAAAGCGAATATTGTTTATACTTTTCCTGATTTATATCTCTCTATTGATGATGGTGAAAAAATTAGCAAAATATATGTCAAGAGAGATGATTTTAATTTTGATATTGTTAATTATCCCCAATTAGATGGGGATGTTCCCCGAGCAAATTCTTATGGGTTCTATGTGTCTCAACCTATTCGTTTTTCTAGAGCTTGTACTCGAGTTGAGGACTTTAATATTCGTAATCTTTGTATAACTAAAAGGCTACTCCATGAGGGTTACCGTTACCATAAACTTCGTAAAACCTTTGCAAAATTTTATTATCGTAACCCTGATCTTCTTTCCAAACATAAAAGTAATTTAAGAACTCTTCTGCAACAAAGACTATCACAACCTGACTTCTATGGTGACGTGATTTACAAACTAATTAGTATAATTAAGTATGCTGAGTAACGTTATTATCGGTGCACACCAATTACCGCCGTATGTCGTAAGAACAGTTTTTCTCAAGTAGAATATTTTCAAACAACCATTTTTAAAATAGATTCACTCTGCCTGTCAACACAGGAAAATAACATGAATATTTAGTATTTTAAAGGAATCTAAACAGTAAACTACGGTTATTTGTCTCTGATTTTCCACATTTGTACGAATATTTGTTTTTAACGTCTTTTTTTAACTGATATATTTTGCATATTTGTTTACTTATGCTGTCTTTAAAGCCTGGCTAACAGCTTCTCATAAATTCACGTCATATTTTGTCAACTGTGGTTAAAAATTTGCACAAAAAAGAAATAACAGATAGATTTTACACATATACCAGTTACTGCATATTTGTTCTGCGGTCGCTATACCGTCAGACATACCTCGCTTTTTGCGATCATCAACAGACAACTGGTCTTCGTTACTTTCAGACGTAGCTTCTCCATCCGCAATGTCACCTTTATGGACATTTATTAGTAGTTGCAGCAAGTCACGGTGATTCTGAAACATATTACCATATTTAGCCTGCGTTTGTGTGACATTTGTCCATGTTAGTAAATTAAAATCCATCTTAAAGTTACCAAACTACTAACTGTTTGCTATAGTAGATTCTAAGACGTGTGAACCCTTCCGAGGAAATAATGCTTTTACTGCCTTGCAGACCCTCGAACAAAATGCATATATTTTGTGGGAAATAAACATTTCTAAATAAAAGATGTTTCCAACGAATATTTTCTAAAATATAGTTATTGTTAGCAAATACTGTGTACTTCAAGATAATGAAATAAAATAATATGTCGCAATTTTAAAGTGACTGGAAGCGATCTGGAGGTATACTGTGTGTCCATCCAAATCCGGATAAAACCACCATCATTTGTGTTTAGTTTCATATTCAGTATGTATATGCGCTAAAGTTAGTAGGACCCATGCTCCGTACGATTTAATGGTTTTAATGAAATAGTTTGGTCTGGAAACTAGAAGAATCGGCTAGATTTTGATCTTTAATTCATATGATGCTTTAAGGTTCGTATACTTTATTGTTTTATGATTTGAAATATATGTATAAATGGTAGCAATACAAGTGCCATTTAGATAAATATTATGATTTAGCAACAAAAACCAGCCGGGTTTTCAAGACCAAACATTTTCATAAAACATAATTAAACCTAAGGTAGCATGCAGCTTAACTGCATACATATGCACATTATTTATGAAACTGAAACACATAATACGGGTTTTCATTTGCATATGGAGTGACAACAATCAATCTTCCAGATCGCCTCCAAGTCCTTTTAACCCTGAACTTTTTAAAACAGTGATGCGGTTTGTGAAAAAATCACAGAATTTCTCATGAGCTGTTTGCATATACCAACCCTATTTTTTATGCGTAAAAATAGCAAACAATCATCAAGTCTGTAATATTAATGTTTTAAATGGTTCTGTTGACGTTTTAGACAGACAGAAAGCTGTAGCGGCTTTACACAATAAATCTATTGATGATCTTTAACAAGTAATGAACTCTTCTTGATTTCAGTGTATCAATAATTGTCTTCCATATCTTAACAGTTAATTCGGTTCATAATTATGAAAACTAGTAAAACTAGATCTCAGTCGATCTTAAATTTCTGCTCTTACCATAGAGCCACCTCTTTGACCCCGCCACACACTCTATAATGACCATGGGGTAACATTTTTATACCAATTATTCAGAGAGAAATGATTGTTTAACCCGCCAACCCATCAAGCGTAAACTCCAGATCATGACCTACACTTCCTATTCCAAATCCCGTATGAGGGATCTCAACGTTTTTATGACTCAGGGGCCTCACGGGTGGGGATGGACCTCGGGGCGAATGCTGTTTCAATGGTTGTATTGGTATGTTCATGACCAGTAAGTTTATATATGGTTATGACCCCAGGGGTGAGGATGGATCCCGCTGCCAATGCTGGTTGGATGGTTGTATCCGTTCGTTCATTCCCAGCAAGTGTATATATGGTTATTGGGAGGGTATCTCAAAAATAATGTTGATCCCGTCCATCCCCTCAAGGGTAACCCACTGGGCATGACCTAGGCGACCCATTCAAAATCCCGTCTGATTTGTTTTTAACTTAAATAATTACACTACACAAATTCAAATCCCTACTAAGTTATACCATACAGGAGTAATTCAGCTTTTATGTAAAACCACTCACACACCACTAGCCCTGCCCCAATAATTCCAGTTTTTTGTATATCCTTGGACCTAGTTTTGTCATATCCTAAATTATGAAGTATAGTTTTATGTAGGAGGAGATGCATTCCATCACGCACGCACGGACGCATGGACGCACGACGGAACAATAACATGTTCCCTGATTTTTTTTTCGAACGGCGCGGGGATAAATAGATGTACTCTAAGACAGTTATGCGCAGAACAGATACGTATAAACAGCTCTTCATTATAATAAGCATGGTACGTGAAAACATGATGATAGTGTTTAAACAATGTAAATTTGAAATATAAACAGAAATAAACTTGTGTTATCATACTGTGTTAGAGCTCTTTCTTTCTTTAAATGCAGACGTGGTGGCCTGTTTGAAGAAACTAAATGCCTTCGCTGATGCAATTTCAAAGGGAGTTAACTTTAATATAAACGACAAATCGGGAAAAAACACTGAAACAGAAAAAAAGAATGAAATTAAAATCGATATGAGGCATTATTAAGGGATTGTTTCAATTCAGAATGATAAGAACTCATCAGATTTTAGATCGTAATTATTGTTATACATTATGCGAACTTCCAAATGCGGTCATCTACGTTGGTCTACGTTGGTCAGAGTTCGAGACCAAGTCTTAGAACCGGAACTTGCACTTGCGCCTTAGAACAGGTTTCAACCCCCAGTGGCCTACTTTTCCCTGTCCGATCTTTTTATACTTCTTTAGCCACTTTTTTTATTACTTTTAATATTTGTTTACTTTTAATTATGTGTTAAGCTACTTTACTTTGTGTTTGTATGACACTAAATGGAATCTGATTGGTTCTTACCATTCTGCAAGTGAGTACTCCATAAAACACAAACATACATACAGTTATATATGTGAATAGTTGCTTACGAATTTAAGAATTTTCATGAAACAATCTGAAATTACTCAAAATGTCAAATTAACATGGTCGGTAATATGCATATACGTATATGGCTTACTTCTGTTCGCTGCTTCTAATGGATATCTTTTTCAGTATGTACTTACATTCATCTAGCGCTGTTTTATTATGTGTGGCGATGTAAAATGTTGCCTCGACTAAGCATCAGTGTTTTCATTACTATTATTCAATGTTCCTTTGCTGTCATCGGTCCACATTATTGATTACCGCTTAAGCCGGTGCATAGGGCGTTCGATTAGTTGCACCTTACATTATCTCTCGTCAAAGGACTCGATAAAACTGAGTCGGACAATTTTTATTTCTGTTTTGTAATCGTTGTTTCCATGGAATCCCCTTTTCAGTATTTATTCAAATACAGTATGTTTTCCGTGTAAAAGTTATATTATTAATACCTACCATTTAATAAAAAAATAGGATTAGAGCCGGGATTGAACTCTAGAAATTCCTTGGAGTATTTTATGAAAGGATTATCAGGGTTTCTGAGGGCATTGACATCCAAGCCAAACCCTGTACTGCAGATGACATCCATGGTGTGCCCCCTCAGGATTCTAAATGAAATACAAGTAGTATACATGTTGTTCTTATCGCAAGATCAGTTACTGGTTGTGATAATAACATTTTACCTACACGAACGTCATAGAAGATGTTTTGGACTTTTGAAGGGTAACGGATAAACATAAACGGTGGTTTACATGTTGTTCCTATCGCATCATTTACTGGTTGTGATAATAACATTGTACCTCCACAAATGCCATGGAGGATGACGGAGACACATAAAAGGGAGTATAAAAGAAATGTAGCCTTCACACAACACACTCGACCAAATACCCGTATTCAAAACATACAGCACTTACAAGGATACGAAGACGCACTACAAACATAAAATGGCTGCCTCTAGGGGTCCGCCTTGGAATGGTCGGTGGCAAAATGGCTGCCACTAGGGGTACCGCCTTGGAATTGTCAGTGGCAAAAGGGCTGCTACTAGGGGTACCTCCTTAAATGGTCGGTTGCAAAAGGGCTGCCACTAAGGGTACCGCCTTGGAATGATCGGTGGCAAAAGGGCTTTCACTAGGGGTACCGCATTGGAATGATCTGTGGCAAAAGGGCTGCCATTAGGGGTACCGCCTTGGTATGGTCGGTGACAAACACACTCGACCAAATACCCGTATTCAAAACATACAGCACTTACAAGGATACGAAGACGCACTACAAACATAAAATGGCTGCCTCTAGGGGTACACCTTGGAATGGTCGGTGGCAAAAGGGCTGCCACTAGGGCTACCGCCTTGGAATTGTCGGTGGCAAAAGGGCTGCCACTAGGGGTACCGCCTGCCTTGGAATGGTCGGTGGCAAAAGGGCTGCCACTAGGGGTACCGCCTGCCTTGGAATGGTCGGTGGCAAAATGGCTGCCACTAGGGGTACCGCCTTGGAATTGTCGGTGGCAAAAGGGCTGCTACTAGGGGTACCTCCTTAAATGGTCGGTTGCAAAAGGGCTGCCACTAAGGGTACCGCCTTGGAATGATCGGTGGCAAAAGGGCTTCCACTAGGGGTACCGCATTGGAATGATCTGTGGCAAAAGGGCTGCCATTAGGGGTACCGCCTTGGTATGGTCGGTGGCAAAAGGGCTGACACTAGAGGTACCGCCTTGGAATGGTCGGTGACAAAAGGGCTGACACTAGGGGTACCGCCTTGGAATGGACGGCGGCAAAAGGGCTGACACTAGGGATACCGCCTTGAAATGGTCGGCGGCAAAAGTGCTTACACTAGCGGTACCGCCTTGGAATGGTCGGTGGCAAAAGGGCTGACACTAGGGGTACCGCCTTGGAATGGTCGGTGGCAAAAGGGCTGCCTCTAGGGGGTACCGCATTGGAATGGTCGGTGGCAAAAGTGCTGACACTAGGGGTACCGCCTATAAATGGTTGGTGACAAAAGGGCTGACACTAGGGGTACCGCCTTGGAATGGTCGGTGGCAAAACGACCACTTGGGGATTAAACTATGTGTTTTGGTGCCGCAAACTTCACCCTTACCCTATTATCAAAAGAGTTTTGATCCGATCATTTTGCAACGTACTGCATGTTTAGTGGCTAACCCATTTAATGTTCGCCACTATGCTTTCCTCTTTGATTGTGCGATGGCAGGACAGTTTGTGAACCCTATGATGACGTCTAACCAAATCCTCCAAGGACGGTATCGTCTGATGCTTGTTTTATTGTTTTGTACCCTTAATGATTTGTTTCCATGTTGTTCCGGCGTCTGCTTGCTCTGTGGCTTTCTACGCTTTTGTTTTTTTTCATTTTCATATATACATGATCATGTATGTGTTATACTTATATTGCCTATTAATGATGTATTGTTTGTTAGAATATGTAACCTGGCGGTGATATTTTTATTTACACTGTCCCGTTTTATTGGGATGACAATAGGGTAAGAGTGAGGTTTGGTGCGTTCTAGAACCTGATTTAAACCCACCAGCGGCCCTTTTTGCCACTAGCCGTTCCAATGCGGTAGCACTATTGTCAACCCTTTTATGTTTGTGATGTCGTGTCTTGACTTTCAGTCATCTTTTAAATTGTTGTTTGTTTCTATATGTGCTTCTGGTTGGCTGTGATCCTTGAATCTACATTTCCTGTTCGACATTTATTTCTACTTTTACATAGACGTCGTCATAGGGTCCTCGTTCTGGCAGGTCATCATAAAATAAAAAAATAAAGCAAAGCGGCGAAATTTAAATGGGTCAATCAATAAACATACAGTGCATTTCAAAATATAGGATCAAAACATTCTAACAAGTTTAACAAATATTGTATGAACGTGATCATGACCAAGGGTCTTACGAAGTTTATTCATCGCGTTACCATATATGTCAGCTTGTGTTTTTTATTTTTTGCAGAAGAGGTTTTAAATTTAGTTAAGTGTTTTAAACGTAAGCCAGGGTTACGTTTAATAGTTCACACTTTAATTTTCAGTTCATGTCTGTGCACCCCTTGTCGCAGATTTGTTTTTATATTGCTATGAAACAGATTTCATGTTGAGTCTTTCACCAGATACCCAGGCAGATGTTATTGGAGCCTTTAATGACACCTCTCGGTATCTGGATGACATACTGAACATTGACAACCCTTTCCTTTCTACTATGGTTATTAATATATATCCTAAAGAACTTCAACTCAACAAAGCTAATATTTCTGATACTAACACTTCTTCTCTCGATTTACATCTCTCCATTGAAAATGGTGAATTAATTACCAAAATATATGACAAGAGAGATGATTTTAATTTTCATGTTGTTAATTATCCCCATTTAAATGGGGGATGTTTCCCCCAACAACTTCTTATGGTGTCTATGTGCCTCAACTTATTCGTTTTTCTAGAGCTTGTACTCGAGTTGAGGACTTTAATATTCGTAATCGTTGTATAACTAAAAAGCTACTCCATCAGGGCTACCGTTACCATAAACTTCGTAAAACCTTTACAAAACTTTATTATCGTAACCCTGATCTTCTTTCCAAATATAAAAGTAATTTAAGAACTCTTCTGCAACAAGGACTATCACAAACTGACTTCTATGGTGATGTGATTTACAAACTTCGTAAGATCCTTGGTCATGATCACTTTCATACTATCTTTGCTTAACTTGTAAAAGGTTTATCAAAAGAGATTATGACCCTATCATTTTGCAACTCACAGCATGCTTGGTGGTGGACCCATTTACAGTTCACCACTATGCTTTCCGCTTTAATTGTGTGGACCCTATGATGACGTCTACCTAAAGCCCAAAAGGATGGTGATGTTTGATATTTGTCTGCAATCTTGTTGTGTCGTGCCCTCAATGGTCTATTCTCTTGTTACTCTGGCTTCTGCCACCGTGGCTATCTATGCTATTGTTTGTTTTGTATTTATATATACACGAACATCTTTGTGTTTTACTTATATTGCCTACTAATGCTGCCTTGTTGGTTAGAGAACGGTTCATGGCGGGGATTTCTTTATTTACACTGTCCCATATTATTGGGATGACAGTAGGGTAAGTGTGAGGTTTGGTGCACCCTAGACCTGGATTAAACCCGCAACGGCCTTTTTTGCCACTGACCGTTCCAAGGCGTTAGCCCTAGTGTCAACCCTTTTTGTGTTTGTGACGTCATATAACTTTATTCTTTGTTAACGTTGCCTTTCGTGTTTGTCCTTTTGCGTGCCTTTGGGTTTACTGTGTTCTGTGAAAGCTGCATTTCCTGTTCGACTTCTATAGTTATTTTTACATATATCATACAAAACACGTGCGTTCATGTCACAGTTAAATATTCATATAAACGTAAGGATAGGTGGTATTTTATTCACGGATAAACAGCTATAACAGGTAAACATATCAGCTGTGATTTAAAATGTTCTCTAAAGCCGGGATAGATATGGTTTAATCATATATATGACGTCCAGCTTGTCTCTTTAACCTTTAACGCTAGAACATTTGACATAACATATGAACGTAGTTAAGCAAAAGCAAGGACGTTATTGAAAAATGACCGGAAACCTCGCCCAGATCTAACTACTTACGGTTCAATGTCAAGGCCATCTGGATTCTCTGTTACTTTCTCCTCTACAAATTCATGGAGATTATTCAAACAGCGGCTTATATAGAAACACATCTGAAAGATATTATACTGGAGAATAATAATTAGCCATAAGCCCATGGCACAATTTCCCGTTCTATGTTCAGGATCAATTAGAGACACGCTTTATTGTCACAATGGAGATGTGTGTGCTGTTTATTAACTATAACATGTATCCTTGTTCAAAAATTCAATGATGTTAAGTTTACATCATTACTTTTGTTACAGCTGATATAAGTTCTACTAAAACTAAATGTGGTGTTTCGCAACTCGTGCAATGTATTAACTGAAGTAGTGATTTTATCGTCACTTTAAAATAAAAATAAATATAAAAATAAATACTGGAAATTGGATCCTTTGGAAACAACAAACACAAACCAGAGATAAAAGTAGCTCGGTTTTATTGAGTCTGTTCATAAAAGTCGAACTGTAATACAGCCAAGTATTTACATGTTTGAAGCAACAGTACTTATACTTCCAGCAGGCTATGGGTATCTAAGATATTGCCAATGAGGCGTGCTCATGAAGTGTTATTCTTTTTTCCAGCGTTCGATTACGAGTGAATATGTGAAATTATCAATGCGAGATCCGTATTTATGACTTGCCAGTGGTAAACATGTGATTACGAGTTGATATGAGGAATTTCCAAGGCAGTGTGGTAGATATGATACTCATTGTTTAGCCTTGGCAGTGTGAACATGGGACTTAAAGTTGACATAAGGAATTTCTTATGATGGGAGGCTAGAAGATATGATACTCACATTTTTAACTTTGCCAGTTGTGAAAGCGGGACTTAAAGTTGATCTGAGGAATTTCCATTTACTCCCTGATGCTAAAGAAACGGACGATTCCCACATCTTTTTTAAGGGTACCAGGTTCTATAAATGATTAATTCAATGTGCATGTAAATACCTAAAATGACAGTGCTCAAAATAAAACATTTTATTAATGTTGTCACAATTCACGATCTTGTAAAATGAGTTGTTTGCTGTAATTTTCTAAAATAATCATTTTGTAACGGTCACTATTAATTATACTGGACTCGCAACTAAAGAGATAATTGCATGCATTTAGGCTCCGTGAGTGCAATTTACTGTTACTTAAAATGACATTATGTGACTTAATGCACGCTCTTTTGAATACTGAAATTCCAGAGTGTATTGTTACTCTTACAAGAAAACTCAACTTTAGTATTTGAATTAATATATATTTTAACCAGACGAAAACGGCGACGACAACGGCGACGACAACAGCGACGATGACGTTATGATGTTGACAATAAAGAAATATAAAAAGATCGGACAGGGAAAGTAGCATTCAAGGAGGACTATCAACCACAAAACACAGAAACAAACACGCAAACAGGACAGTGTAAATAAAGAAATCCCCGCCATGATCTAATCTCTAACCAACAAGGCAGCATCAATAGGCAATATAAGTAAAACACAAATATGCTCGTGTAAATATGATACAAAAAAAACAATAGCCTAGAAAGCCACAATGAAGGTACTCAATGACTTGGCAGAAGCCAGAGCAACACGAGAATAAACCATTAAGTGCACGACAAGAAAGATCATTTATTAGACAAACATTACTCAAGGTATTTTTCAAAACAGAATAACTGATGCCGTAGTAAAAGTAAACTGTATTTTAAAGATAACACTAGGCTCGTTTTTTATTTCATTAACATTAAGGAGTTTCGTGTGAATTGACAAGTAAAACGCCTTTATTTTAACTGCGGCATTGTTAGCTGGGTGTGCTTCATTTCAGTTTAAAATAACAAAACCAAACATATACGAATGTCGTCGTTGAAATATATGCATGAAATAGTGACTTACCACTCTGTCTGTGAATTTAGAGAAGTCTTTTACAAGTATTTGCTTGAGCATATCCGCGTCTGATACAACAAGCGTTGGCATGTTACCCGTATATAATCTGAAAGAAGAATATAATTTAAAGATATAAGATACTTGAACATGGATATGTCTAAGCAATATAAACAGAATAACATATTAGGACCCCCAATTTAAGCACTATGTTAATGGGTAAATCTATGATTGCGATCATACTCGCGCCCTAGCTCTCGCTAATATCAAAGCGTGTTTTACTAACGTCAGTTTAGACAATTACACTATGTGGACTTGCCAAGCAGTTTGTGAAGCACTCATTTTCCTATTAGATAATATTTTCGGTATTTGGATGGCATATTAAACATTGACAGTCCTTTCTTTTCTACTATGGTTAATAATATCTATCCTAAGGAACTTCAACTCAACCAAGTTAACATTTTTAATACTGTCGCTTCTTTCCTTGATTTATATCTCTCTTTTGAAAACGGCGAAATATTTAGTAAAATCTATGACAAGAGAGATGATTTTAATTTTGATATTGTTAATTATCCCCAATTCGATGGGGATGTTACCCGAGCAACTTCTTTTACCTAAACGTCTACCTAAAGCCCAAAAAGACGTTTGATGTTTGTCTGCAATCTTGTCTTGTCGTGCCCTCAATGGTTTATTCTCTTATTGCTCTGGTTTCTGCCAAGTCATTGAGTAACTTCTTTGTGGCTTTCAATATTATTGCCCTTTTGTATTTATATATACACGAGCATCTTTGTGTTTTACTTATATTGCCTATTAATGCTGCCTTTTTTATTATAGAATAGTTCATGGCGAGGATTTCTTTCTTTACACTGCCCCGTTTTATTGGGATGACAGTAGGGTAAGTGTGAGGTTTGGTGCACCCTAGAACCTGGTTTAAATACCCTGCACTTTTTTTTGCCATTGACCGTTCCAAGGAGGTAGCCTATTGTCAACCCTTTTGTGTTTGTGATGTCTTATCTTGCCTTTTATTTATCTTTATATGTAGTTGTTCTTTGTTTCTTTGTGTGTTTGTGGTTGACTGTCGTCCTTGAATGCTGCTTTTATATCTACTTTTACACTGTAAACAGTGTTTCATAAAATGTTTATAATTAATATTGTTTTATCACTCCACATATAACTGTGTATATCATAGCTTTTCTAAACATTTAGTAAAACAAAATGATTATTTTAAACAAAATGTCTAACGACAGTTCCTGATTATAGGCATTGATACTATGGTGAAGCCTCCACGTATATAGGAACCACGGAATACAGCAGTGCAAATATATAGAGGATATTTGTTTGTTTTGAGTGAATATATTTGAGTTTTCTCACTTCGAGATGAAAATAAATCCTATATTCACGACAAACCAACACATATTCTATTTATTATATACTCACAACCTGGAAATTTATGCAGAAAAAATATAATGCGCCAAAACAATAACAGTTGCATGACGTCATTTTGAGTAAAAATATATTTTCATAGAGCGTTATTATTCATGAATATAGAAATTCAGATAACTATTACTGTGTATGGAAACCATTGAACGCTCTACTACTGTGATGGAGTTTGACCTAATTCGAGATTCCATATACTGCATATAGTGCACAGTGAAGCGTGAATTTGCTGTACCCCTCGTGTATGGAGATAGTAAATTGTGAATTCCACTTTCTGTATAATGTTTTGAGTCGATGTGAAATACATTTTGTTCTAATAAAATTCCAAGGAAGTGTTGTATAGATATATGTGTGTTTTATATTGAGAATAAAGTTGCTTTAGACCTCACTGTCCAAAAACGCAATATTCGGGAGGCGTTTGATGAAAGTAATGTATTGTTGGAATAGCCTGACGTCATAGCCTCTGTTTCATATTTATTTATTTTGATGCTGATGCGGCCATCTTTTTTTCACACATGAAATCAAAGAGAGCTTTTGACGTTGTACAATTAGGCGTATACACTTTGTCGTAAGTAAAATATGTGTTGTAATGTGGAGAGGGTTGACACCGTCGACTGTTGTACGTATCAATAAAGTGTGCAGACGCAGTTGATGACTGGTTTGTTATTGTTTGTCAACTTCGTGTTTGTATAGCGTGACCTAGTTTACTGCGCTTGATGACATAACTTGTTTGTCAATCAATTTCCATGATTAAATATACGGGTGAAAAGTCGGAGGGTAGTGTGTCCACAAACATGCCCCTTAAATGTGTAGTTGATGTTTGCGCATTTGGTAACCGTTAGTAGCTATACTAAAGTAAAAACGGGAAACCCTCGGATGTTTTCATTTACCGCCATTTTCTTCCTGTTTGGCGCGTTAATTTGTTTCAGCGATTCAGCGAAGTGAATCGTCGTATTAAACGCATGTATTGTAAGTAATATGCTAAACTGTAACAGTATAATGTGTTTTAATTGGAATTTGTGTGTATATGCGTTGAAGATTGGTACAAAAGTGTCGTATTTTTAGTGTCTTCATAGCGACAGGACAATTGTTATCAGAATAGAATGGAATATTTCCATTGAGAAACAATAGTGAAGTTCAGTGACTTCCATTTGATGCAAGGTGACCACGAGCGCGACTCCTTTTTCAAAGAATGACTTGGATCCTACATGTATCTATGTATCTACCGATACTGCAACACCCCCTTTCGACGATTATGTGCAGGTCCCCTGGGTAGAACCAGTATTAAGCAATGTGTATTAATTATCTTGCTCAAGGATAAATGACATGGCCACGACTTCCATTTGATGCAAGGTGACCAAGAGCGCGACTCCTTTTTCAAAGAATGACTTGGATCCTACATGTATCTATGTATCTACCGATACTGCAACACCCCCTTTCGACGATTATGTGCAGGTTCCCTGGGTAGAACCAGTATTAAGCAATGTGTATTAATTATCTTGCTCAAGGATAAATGACATGGCCACGGCGAGGATCGAACCCACAACCTTTTTGATCTGAAGTTCGGTGCTCTACCACTGAGCCACGTACTCCACTTTAAATGTAAAAGGATAATTCTCTCTGATTTCTTGTACTGGTTGTACCCAGACAAAGTACGTGGTCTGCCTCCACCACAGAAAATTGTCCATGATATGTAACCCTACATGTGTTGAAAAATGACGTGCCACACATGCTTGATGGTGTGTGACAGGTGTCGCTGAAGAGTGATCTGTGTGTTTTTTGCGCATGGCATGCCGGTAAGCAATGGCGGTGTAAGCAATAGTACCGTCTCCTGTGTGTTATATTGTCGGGGAGGACTGGGCACTATCTTCTAATTTTGACAGGTTAATTTCTATATACATACTCGTGTCAGATCCATAATTTGGCCAATATTTGTCACAAGTTGACTGATATAATGTATTAAATAGTTTGTCGCCACCTCTTGATTAGCTTGTGGCAAAATAGCAGAATACCCATTTATTATTTGGAAATAAAAGTACTTCAAAAGCCATGAAAGAGAAAGCGTTATGTTTAGATGGTTAGATGATGGTAAATAAAAGCATAAGGTTGCACTTATTAAGCTACGAACTTTTGTGTTTATACAAACGAATAATATGTTACAAAATGTTTTATAAATTTACTGCCTGATAATTTTGTAAACAAGCAAGCGTCGCAGATGATCTAGACTACGTATTTGTTATTCATTCTGCATGTTTAAAAAATCGAGTGAACAATTGGAAGGTTGTGTGAGCATAAACATCCCCTGACGATTCTAGTCGTCGTTTGCATATTTGGTAATCTGTAGTATCTAAACTAAAAGAAGAATACCTAGACGGAGACGTGAGAACCATGGCTGTTGTGGTAGTCAGTGTCATTCAGACCCTGTGTATACCGAATGTGTCAGTGCTCCAAAGATATTTTTTTAGGGGACTAGCCCAGGGCTAGTGGGTCCTGAAAATCCACTAGCCCTGTTTTTTTTCCCACTAGCCCTGAGGTTTTTTGTCACCAGTCCTGTTTTTTTACTTGCCTTAAAAATAATGTGTCTGTTTGTTTTTGTCTTTGTCAGTTATCATTTATCTTGTTTGGCAATACGTTTACGTATCTCGTTTATTAAAATGTATTTAAATGAACCAGCTCACTGAGACCTGACTCTATCTATTACTTATACCCAGCTGACGACATCATGATCTCATTATATTAAAGCTGATTCTGATTTAACGGGATTCAGATAGTCATTATAATTCTTTAAATACTGAGAAAATAAAAAAATCAGTAATTCCTATCTTCTCATAATCAATTGATGTACGTTTAAGTAGCGTTGGCAGTAGTCATTAAGTGAAAGCGTAGCAATGGTAAGATGGAACAATTTAGGACAGATTTTTTTATTTTTTTTTTAGCATTACCCCACCCACAAATTGTATACAGTGATACAAGTTTTCAAGTCCAGTTCCTCCAGGAAGGCATTTTAACCGGCAAACTACATTGGAAAATAAATATAAACTGTTAACTGTATATGAAAATAACTGTGTTTAAAATTTATTTACAAAGAAATCGATATTTTTTCTCACAAATGTATTTCATATATTTCCGCGTATCATAATCAAATTTCACTTCGCGGGAGTTCTTTCCCCTGAATCAGGAATTTCTTAATGTTATCTAACTAGTAAGTATTGATATATTTCGCTTTTCACAGTTTCATATAAAAGCATGCTTCCATTATCAAAAATTCATGGTCTCTTGATTCATCAAAAGTCGCCGACAAATCAGCGTGATTGTGTTGAATGCGATTCTGTATCGGCCTATTTGTAATCGTTTGAGTCAGTACCGCCATTTTGAGCTGACCACGTAACGAACATGTGATCAACCAGTAGTATTTTTAAAAAGTGGTTTCGTTGGCTAATCGACCTGAGTTAAAATACTACACATCAATTGATTGGATAATGCCGACTGTCAATTAAGGTTCTTGGAGGACGGAATTATAGCATGTTTTGTTTTGATGTTGAAAATCGCCGATGCCCGCGGCGAATGCTAATTGAATTAGCGAGTGCAATTAACAGATTATGAAACATGTGGGGGATGTTTTATTACAGGTGCCTGACTGGCGCGTGTTTGTTATACACAGATCGCGTAATTTAGGCAGTTGGATTTATTTTGTTTTGTTTTTTTGGACTAGCCCGACGGGCTAACTGCATGGAATTTGTTACAAGCCCGACTTCAATTTTGACTAGCCCCGGGCGTCGGGCTATCATATTTCTGGAGCCCTGTGTGTCTAGGATATTTGTGTATGACTCATGTTTCAGGAGACTTCCAGACATATTTATCTTGTGTTCTTTTGTTGCCATATAATTTTGGAAACTTAACCCTGCGGTCGCCAAGTGTTAAGCATACTTGACTCGAGTCTCAGAAATCACATGTATGATTTCCAGTGGGGTCACATCCCAGATTTTTCAAACAAACTCCCGCAGTATCTTACTTGGGCATGGTACTGTGAATATAGGTCATCCTTCGGAGGGATGTAAAGTAGTCTGTCCAGTGTACAGGGAGAACTATACCCTGTGCAATATCTCTCTGAACTTCTGTGTTAAGCAGTGATACAAAACCAGGGCCCTATATGAATTATATAGAGATTATTTAACTGCTGGGATCGATTATAGGGAAATCCTTCACAAGAGGTAGGCGTGTATTTTTTTTCACGAACGAGCGCATGTAAGTAAAAAAAACAAAGCACGTCTACCATCAAGTAAAGGATTACCCATAGTCGATCTCAGCAGTTAAATAATCTATTTATTACATATTAAATTACGTTTTTGCAAACAAATATTCGCTTTATTGAACGTTGTCGGCGGATGATGTTGACGTCAGCAACACTTTATTGACGTCACGACTCAACGTCGCAACGTTAGTTATTATTGTGTTCTGAGTTAGTTATTAATATTTAGCGATAATGAATATTCTTGCACTGAGTTCAAACACCTGCGCCTCTTTTAGCCATGTTGACGTACAGATAAAGTTGAGTGCTTCGGTGATGCCGAATAATTAAAAATAGACTGAATACAACATTTTTGTTCCTGAAGGATTTACTTTCGAGTGAAAAAAATAAACTTGATAACCAGTCACATTTAGCCAATCTCAATGGCTCGCTTATTTGAGAATTGACTGGAAACGGCGATGCATTCCGTTTGATATTGGCCATCTTCACGGTAATGGATAAAATATGATATGCTGACAAAAACGGTTATTTTGCGTAATTAATTTGTTAAACATAATTGGTACCCAATTCAGAAACAGTCGATTAAACACCGGTTCACACTTGCCATTGTTCCAGTTTACGCTACCGTGTGTACAACTAATTAGTAGGCACTTAAAAGGACACATGGCAATCTTGCAGTATTTGAAATGGGTGTCACAATTTATATATCCAGTATCATTTTTACTTTTACCCTGGTTACATTTAAATAAATAAAATTGTAAGTATTCCTATTTCGTCTTATTATACTATAAGTTTTAATAAATTACTGGTGCAATAATATAAAAAAAAAAAATAATAGAAAAAAAAAAATGGCCTAATACAATTCTTATAATTAACATTAATGATTGAACAAATGCAATTTATGTAGAAAAACTAACGGGATGCTGCTAGTTTTTGAAAACTCAAGATTGCCATGTGTTCCTTTAACACTTATCAGTGATCGTAAAGTTCAAAAACACAGACAGGCTGAGTATCTCTGGCTAATTCGTAAGCAAACATTTTCAAATTTTCTGTTTTGATCAACCATTTTGGCCGCTAGAGGGCGCCACATTATTTGATGTTTTACCTGGCTCGATCACGCAGTTAAATCTGTGAATAATGTCACAACTTTATATGACAGATAATGTTGAGCGCGGGGACACAAACCAGTTGATTGACAGCAAGAGGCGTAACAGTGGGCGGAGTCTTATCGCACCAACAATTTGACAGTGGTTTTCAATAAACGCTGACATAATTAGTTTATCGAACTAAATTGATTGTCACTAATTAGCTAAAACACTCAGCGGGATAGTGGCCTATAAACAGTGAAAGACTTTGTAAATTAGAATTCGGGATTTTCCGAGATCTTTTAGACAAAATCGGTCGGAAATTTGGATTCGCCAGACCCCCGATGTCTGGCGAATTTGGTGTGTATTTCTTACGGGTTTCATTCACCAGTTCAGGTTACTTTTCGCCTATGGCGATTTGGTGAATGGCCTAGTAAGCCCATAAAAATTAACCATTGGTATTCATGAACGATCGTAAAGATGTGTTAATGCTCTGATCAATGAAATGTGAACCCCAAATTGTACTTTTGTTTTCGATCGCTGTCGTACAAATTCGTTACCTCACCGGTTGACTCATAAAATATGTTACAATTTTAGCCGAGTATTTTCAAATAAAACTCAAAATGCTCCGTCGTATATGCAAGGGTCTAATAATTTGAATCGATAAAGCATGTCGTCTGAGAACAAGTTAAATGTCAACACTAAATTTCCTTCATAGGAGGGAGAACAGCCTAAAAAACAGCGGGTTAAAGTCAATACTTGTCAAAAAAAATAAACTAACATCTTGTGTGGTGTCACATATTAGTACTGTGAACAATTTAACGTTTTTGCAACAACGGTGTCGGACAAACACTGGTATAAATTGTCGTTGAAAGCAGTGGGAAAACCTGATAAAAACTCTCTTGGGATAGTCTTGTTCTCAAAAAACTGTGGGAACCCTGTAATACACTAATTTTGTACAGACTAGTTCTCCTGCTACTGTGGCTGGCATTCAACAAATAGTGACCTATATCATTGCCATGTGCCGGTTGAATGAATGTTGAAAATGTGTTATGGTCCCCTGCACATTTAGCCAGTAGAGCATCCACAGACTCTTTCACCTCTTGTCTGCACCGTATTTTCAATACTATAACACTTAGAGATACCAAACTTGGTATGTGGATACATCTTGGGATAGCTGTGTGTCGCATACCAAAATAAGGCCACTGTGACTTTGACCTTGACCTGTGACCTCTGTCATAGAAAATGCTTGTCCAGAACATATTTTCAATACTATAACACTAAGTCTTAGAGATAGCAAACTTGGTATTTAGATACATCTCGGGATAGCAATGTGTCGCGTACCAGAATAAGGTAATTGTGACCTTGACCTGTTACCTCTGTCATAGAAAATGCTTGTCCGGACCATATTTTCAATACAATAACACTTAGAAATACCAAACTTGGTATGTTGATACATCTTGGGATAGCGGTGTGTCATATACCAAAATAAGGTCACTGTGACCTCTGTCATACCCCAAACATTGTGAGAAGCATCAGTATGAAGTGGAACTGCGCATATACATGAAGTCATGGGGTATGCGTTTGCAAGGGTATTAATAACCTTCTGTGATAGTTATGGCTCCCCCACACAAAGTGTGGAGGGGAGCCTTATTGATTTTGTGCTGACTGTGTCACAAACGATGTCCGATCAATAACTAGAGAATGGTTGGACCTAGGGTCCTCAAACTTAGAAGGATGGTTGATCATGACCATTAGATGACCCCTATTGATTTTGGGGTCACTAGGTCAAAGGTCAAGGTCGCGGTGAAATTGACTATCAAAACGATTCCGATCAATAACTAGAGAATGGTTGGACCTAGGGTCTTCAAACTTGGAAGGATGGTTGGTCATGACCAGTAGATAACCCCTATTGATTGTTGGGTCACTAGGTCAAAGGTCAAGGTCGCGATGACATTGACTATCTTAATGATATCCGATCAACAACTACACAATAGTTGGACCTAGGGTCCTCAAACTTGGAGGGATGGTTGGTCATGACCAGTAGATGACCCGTATTGATTTTGGGGTCACTAGGTCAAAGATCAAGGTCACGGTGAAATTGACTATAAAATCGATGTGACATTGACTATCAAACGATGTCTGATCAATAACTAGAGAATGGTTGGACCTAGAGTTCTCAAACTTGTAAGGATGGTTGGTCATGACCAGCATATGACCCGTATTGATTTTGGGGTCACTAGGTCAAAGGTCAACGATGTCCAATCAATAACTAGAGAATGGTTGGACCTAGGGTCCTCAAACTTGGGAGGATGGTTGGTCATGACCAGAACATGACCCCTATTGATATCAAAACGATCCCCGATCAATAACAAAACAATGTCCAATCAATAACTAGAGAATGGTTGGACCTAGGGACCGTCCTCAAACTTGGAAGGATGGTTGACCAGTAAATGTCACTGATACAGATAGTAGATACAGTCACAGGGATATTGAATATCAAAACGATCTCAGATCAATGAGAACGGTGGACCTAGAGTCGTCAATTATGTCTGTTCGGGCGAGTGGGGGAGCCATACGTTTTTGTCCCATGGACAATAACAATTTTTAGTTTTAGTTTGACATTCTTTTGATCTACATCATTATTAATTTCGCTTAGTTTTGTACACTCTTTTTGTGATGTCTGGGCGATCTCTGTAGTGTAAGGAAACACGCTTTTCTTTCGAGAAAAGAGATTCAAGTTCAAGTCTTGGCAGGGACCTGACACACTGAGTTGTACATACAAATATTTTTTCCAACATCAGTAATGTTGTTTTTGTACAGCATGAACTTAAAAATATGTACATTTGATAGTCATTCATCATATTATTACCGCATGTAAATTGTAATTATTCATACATATTCAGAGTGTGTTTTTATATAATTGTGCTTTAAAAATATTATTTATAGTCAAAAGAATACATATAGCCGGAATACATATTTATAGCCGAAATCACCTATAGCGAATTGTCGGTTTTAATGAAGGTCCTTTTTGTCCAGCTCCTCCAGTCTTTGCTTTATATAAAAATAGCGAATATAGCACTTCCTTGGTTATAGCAAAGCACTTAAATTGGACGTTTAGTTTCAAATAAAAAACTTTCTATCTTTATTTTGCTTTTCCATTTTGTTTCATGCCATTGCTACACCAAATAGAACTCGCTATTAATTTTACACAAACAAACCACACATGATACTCTAATTCCAATGCAATGAATTAAAACAAATTATTTACTATGACGACGAGCGGCAATAAGAATGAAAATTGTAAAATATATTTGAAAATCATACAATTTTCATTCTTATTGCCGCTCGTCGTCATAGTATATGTTGTATACTATGACTTTTCTTGTTACATGTGAAATATCAACGATGAAAATATAAGGTTTTATTTTAATCATAAAATCCACTATTTCACTGGAAAGTATATAATAAATTAATATCCAGGAAACCAAGAACACAGCAGTGCATATTTAGATCTTGTATGAAAGAGGCACGGTCCTCCTACAATTGTTTAATGGCAAACCACTGAGTTTAGAAGCTATACCTTAAACATCATCAATCCATGGTGAGAATATTTCTCAATCGCTGTAACATGTCAACCTCTCATGATATTCGTATCATATTAAGCATAATGGTTAGAACGTCGATGCGTGTAATACTTCAGCGGTTTGTCAGCTTAATATGTTATTTTGCGTACATGTATATAAGCAAATAGCTTGTTGAATATAGCAGGACAGATTGTATACCCAATGATGACTTTACCTAAATCCTCAAAGACAATAACGTCTGATTGTTTGACTTAAATATTGTTTTGCCACACCCTGTATTACTTGCTTTGTGGTTTTTTAGCCTTTTTTGTATATGGCTTATGATCATATTTGTGGTTTATTTATATTGCCTGTTAATGTTGTCTTATTTGATAGAGAATATAACTTTGCGGGGATATCTTTATTTACACTGTCCCGTTTTATTGGGATGACAATAAGGTAAGAATGAGGTTTGACATTTGAAACATCCTATATTCTTCTCTTTTTTTTCTATAACTTTCTTTCTATATATTTCTATTCATTCAAGGTCAAGGTCACACTTAGAGGTCGCAGGTCATATGCACTATTTTGCACTATATTTCGTGTCCTCTCCATATCTCTTGAACCGCTGGAGGTATTTTGAAATAACTTGGCACAACTGTTCACCATATCGAAACGACGTGCAGAGCGTAACTTTCAGCCAGGTTGGTTCATAAATCATATGTTATTGTTACAAAAACAACCCCGTCTAGTTAACATTGTAATTTTCGTTTGTTTTAATGCGTGTTCTATTTTGGTTAAATGTGTTCTGTGAAAGTTGCTGTCCTGTATGATGTTGATAGGTACTTATATTATAAATGGAATTGAATAAAGTAATGAGCCGTATGAATATGAAGCGATCAATATTGATATCCTAATTTACGTATAACTCAAAGATAAACTGTTAGTGGTTAAATTGTCACTAAAACTAACATTCGTGAAATGTGTGCAAAAGGAGTGCAAAAACCTCACTGATTTTAAGTGTCAAAGGTTAAGACTTACCCAAAGACCTTCCCATTAGTTTTCACCAAGTCCGCATCTATGTAGGCGAAACCCTGTAAAAATTAAAATATAATACATAACAAATACACATATTAAAATACATGTATAATATAGAGGAAATGACGTTTAATATGAAAGAATACACTCTGCCTGCCTACGTCACAAACTACTTATAATTGTGAATCTCGAAAAGAAAGTAATTCGGAATAGAAATAGAAATAGATCGTGATGAATACAGGTGGATCTTTTTAAGTAGGGGTACAGTGTTTATCATAAATATGTTAGCAATTAATGAAGTAGATATCAAGGTAGAACAGGAAATGTAGCATTCAAGGACAACATCCACCAAAAGTACTCATAGAAAGAAACAATAGTTAATACATGAATAAAGGGCAAGATTTGACATCACAAACATAAAAGGGTTGACAATAGTGCTACCGCAGTGAAACGGTTAGTGACAAAAGAGGCCGCTGTGGGGTTTATAAAGTTATTTAGACGATTTATCAAGCGTTGGCGTGGCCCAGTGGATAGCACGGTGTAATTGAAACCAGAAGAACCGGGTTTAACCCTTACCTGTAGGTTCCCAGATTCCTATGTATTTTTTCCCTCTCTCTTGGGCATATAAAATATAATATAATGACCGTGCGTCGTTAAACAACTTATTGCCAACCCGTTTGTGATTGAGATGTCACATGCCTAGTTTCTTATTAACATTGTAATTGTTATTTCTTTTAATTAATGCGTAATTTTGGTTGACTGTGTTCTGTGACAACTACATTTTCTGTTCGACTTTTATACCGACTTTTATATTAAAAAATAAATCAATTAGTAAACTACAGTCCTCCTCAAGTAAGTTAAAATATGCATTTTAAAATAAAACTGGTTACATTCTTTAAGTACTTAAAAAAACACAAATTTAAAGTCCCAAAATCTATATTTCAATAACCAAATTTCCAGATATTGTATTCAGTCGTATGAAATAATAGCAAGCATTTAGGAAACTGTATAAGGAGTACTATTATTACGGACACATAGCAATCTTGAATTACACTAACTGTATCGCGAGTGATTTCATATACAATTTTAATATTGCCTAAACAAATGTGATCATTCCATATTACTCTGGTACGAGGAATAAAAGCATCATGGTACTAAATTATTAGCATGATAAATACGTGAGGTATGTCGAATGTCGTTTTTGCATTTCAAGTAGTTGTCATCGATTTTATATTGCTACAATCCTATGTAACAGTGTATATATATCGATACATAGACTTTTGAAAATGTATGTATCATAGTAAGTTAAATGTTATAATTGTTATTATCTTTGTCCATTACGTGGTGCAAGTATTAACTTTCATACCCACAATCCTTTCTCCAAGAAGCGAAAACGGGGCTGTCTGGGGTATGAAATAAAACCTTTATTTCGGCTTAAAAAGTTTGCATATTGTAAAATTAAAACATTTTATAGCTGATATTAAACAGGTTATCACATTTTTACAGTAAAACAAATGTTTTTAAACATGTTTTATTGTCGAAATATCCGTTATAAAATCCTGCTAATATAAGTTGTCCTATCGATTAATGTAATTAAGGCGGGACCACTAATGATAAATCATTAAATAATTGACCATCATACATTCTACGTTTGACTTTTAAGTGCTTTATCTATGAAATGCTTTACTACCGTATGTCAATATATACTAGTTAAAACATACAGGGCAAAAAATAAACTATACTGAGCCAAAAAAGAACGTGTGCACATCTATTTCTGCACATATTCAAAACTATATATTGACACATTTAGCAAAACGAGATTTAAAATATACAAATGATACACTAAGTAAATAGTCGTGTGTTTGAACACATGTATGCCGTACAAGGGTACAGAAGTGTAACATTCGTAATGAAGCTGAATAAATTCTTCTGTAGACACTCCATTTACGAAATTAAGAATTGTTGACAAGTATGTAATAAACAATACTCAGGTACTCGTTGTCTGAAAACAGGTAACATGCAAATTGTCGGATTAGCCAGAGTTCGGATAAGTGAGAGTTTATGTATTAACAACCATAGACGTTGGCGTTATACAGTAGCTTGATTTTCAAACATATCTTGGCTTTATTTCCCAGTACCAGAATTGTTGGCGACTTTGTTTTCCACTTTCCGGTTATAAATTTTAAGAATATTTCCCCCTTCCCAAAAAAATCCGTTGCTGTGTAACAATAATACCTTCTTGATAATTAGAGGAATGTCTCCAAGAAGAAATGTTGTCGGTTTAGTGTGTATTCCATGTCGTCTAAAGTAGCTCTGCTTGTACCAGGTGTATCTGTAAGAAACATGTACAAAGGTTGAGTTTCAGCTTGTACCATGTGTATCTGTAAGAAACATGTACTAAGGTTGAGTTTCTGCTTGTACCATGTGTATTTGTAAGCAACATGTACAAAGGTTGAGTTTCTGCTTGTACCATGTGTATCTGTAAGAAACATGTACAAAGGTTGAGTTTCTGCTTGTACCATGTGTATCTGTAAGAAACATGTACAAAGGTTGAGTTTCTGCTTGTACCATGTGTATCTGTAAGAAGGTTAAGTTTCTGCTTGTACCATGTGTATCTGTAAGAAACATGTACTCAGGGTGAGTTTCTGCTTGTACCATGTGGATCTGTAAGAAAAAGGAAATAAAAGTCGAACAGGAAAAGCTGCTTTCACAGAACATAGTAAACTCTAAAACACGCAAAACGACAAACATGAATGCCAATGTTAATAAGGAATAAAGGCATATGACGTCACGAACACAAAAAAGGTTGACAATAGGGCTAACATATGGAACGGTCAGTGGCAAAAAAGGCCGCTGGGTGTTTAAACCAGGTTATAGGGTGCACCAAACCTCACACTTACCCTGCTGTCATCCCAATAAAACGAGACAGTTAAAATAAAGAAATCTCTGCAATGAACTATTCTCTAACCAACAAGGCAGCATTAATAGGCAATATAATTAAAACACAAAAATGCTCGTGTATCTATAAATATAAAAACAATGGCCTAGAAAGCCACAAAGAAGGTACTCAATGACTTGGCAGAAGCTAGAGCAGCAAGACAATAAACCATTGAGGGCACGACAAGACAAGATTGCAGACAAACATCAAACGTCACCTTCCTTTTGGTCTATAGGTAGACGTCATCATAGGGTCCACAGCCTGTCCGGTCATCGCACAATTAAAGAGGAAAGTATAGAGGCGAAATGTAAATCGGTCCACCACCAAGTATATAGTGCGTTGTAACATGATAGCATTTTAACAAGTTTAACAAAGATAGTATGAAAGTGATTATGACCAAGGATCTTACGAAGTTTGTAAATCACGTCACCATAGAAGTCATGTTGTGATAGTCCTTGTCGCAGAAGAGTTCTTAAATTACTTTTATATTTGGAAAGAAGATCAGGGTGACAATAATACAATTTTGCAAAGGTTTTACGAAGTTTGTGGTAACGGTAGCCTGTAACACTATCGACCACTTTAATAGTAGGAGTAGTTTAATATAAATAGTTTCTAAAGCTGAATAGCTAATATCACAGTTTGATATAACTCTCTCAAATATACATTACTACGCATAGGTAATAGCGTGGGTGTATATATGGTTTGTTACGACCTATTGAATAAAGTTTAGAAATCCAATGAGATGCTTGCACGTGCGTGCAGGTAATATAATGAGATGTTTTGAAGCAGTGAGTGGGGGTGAGATTTGCTAGATTAGGGGTAGAGCTTAGTTATGATGTTATCTTAGAGAATTGTTATGTCACTATACGATCATTGAAAAAACATTAAAATGGTGTAGCTTAAAAGTATTAAAGTGTGTTGTTAAGAGTACGGACTTGTTATTTATTAATGCCCTGGTGACATAGTGTAACAAGCCCTGATGGAGTAGCTTTTTAGTTATACAAAGATTACGAATAGTATAGTCCTCAAATCGAGTACAAGCTCTAGAAAAACTAATAAGGTGATACACATTTATTAAGACCCATTAAGAAGTTGATTGGGAAACATCCTCATCTAAATGGGGATAATTAACAATATCAAAATTAAATAGAGATTATTTAACTGCTGGGATCGATTATAGGGAAATCCTTCACGAGATGATAGGCGTGTGCTTCAACACACGCCTACCATCGAACGATTTCAACAATTATATAATCTATTTATTACATTTTTAATCAGATTATGTACGATTTTAACCATAATTATTCGCTTTATTTAGCGTTATCGGCGGATGACGTCGACGTCACCAACACGTTAATGACGTCATAACTCAACGTCGCAGTTAGTTATTTTTGTATTCGGAGTTAGTTATTAATATATAGCGATAAGAAAATTCTTCCACTGAGAAATTTCAATCTGTCACCCATAGAAATGTAATAAAATCATCTCTTTTGACATAGATTTTCCTAATTATTTCACCATTTTCAATAGAGAGATGTACATCGAGAAAAGAAGCATTAGTATCAGAAATATTAGCTTTGTTAAGTTGAAGTTCTTGAGGATATATATTTTTAACCATACGCATAGTAGAAAGGAAAGGGTTGTCAATGTTCAATATGTCATCCAGATACCGAGTGGTGTAACTAAAGGCTTCAATAAGGGGAATCTGGTGAAAGACTCAACATGAAATCTCTTTCATAGCAATATAAAAAAAATCTGCGACAAAGTGTGCAAAGTTCGTACCCATAGGGATACCAACAATTTTTCAAACGGTTCCATATCTGACTAAAATATTATCTAATAGACAAATAAGTGATTCAAAAACTTCATGGCAAGTCCACATAGTGTAATTGTCCAAACTGCTGTTAGTAAAAAACGCTTTAATATTGTTAAAAGCCAAAAATGTAGTATTTTCCCTAGCAAAATATTTTTGAATAAGCTTGTCTTTGATAAGGTTGTGTGGTTGTATATAATGTAGAAAAATCATAAGCACTTATAGATGAAGCTTGACATTTATTGCAAATTTTATCAAGAACGTCGCTTGAATTGTTAATAGACCAAAATAAATTAATCCCAGAGTTTTCATAAGCTTTAGCACAATATTGTTTAACGTGATCTTTAACGGCAGTAAGACAAGATGTTAAACGTTTGGAGATATTTGCAGTGGTGTAAGAACTAGAATTGGAAATAAAACGGACTTTATTTGGTTGTTTGTGTAATTTGAGAATCCAGTACATCGTTGGAAGTCTGTTTTGCTTTACGTCTATTCCAGCCTTGAAAACATTGCACTGAGTGATATGTGTCGAAACAACATTCTCTTCAGTAGATGCACTGGAGTATACTAATTAGTACTCCCGAGTTCCAGAGATAAAACATTGACGTAATGGAGGCGTCAAACAATAATTATATTATTAGCTGCTTTATCAGCAGAAACATAAACAAACTTATTTGAAATTCCTGGATTCGCGATTTTAAATTAGGATATGAAAACCTAGGTCTAGGGAAAGTAGGGAGGGGTTAGCTGTATAAAAGTTAATATGGTATCTATGATGTTAAAAATAGTCATTTTCCAAGTAGAAAATGAGTTAGGGTCAGCATGTTCTCTACGACACCATTTAATACTAAAATCCTCATTGGATTGCGCGATCTGACCACGACATGCATTAAAATCAATCACAAAAGGCAATCTATACTTCGGACCTTTAGAAAACAAATGCAGAATACCTTTATCTATAATTTGAAAAATTACCAGTAATTACCGGCAGGAGCATAGCAAAATTTAGATGTTCTACTCTCGCATTCCGTAGGAGTGTTATTTACTATATCAAGGTCAGACAATATTTTTTTGTCGTTGAAAATCATATTCTTATTGTTTTTTTGTACTTATTACAAATAACAGGATTTTCGGAATTTTTTAAATATTTAGGAATAGAGTCAACAACTCGAAAAATACTTGGTATATCAATATAATCAAAGCAAATTGGTCAACCCCGAGTTTTTTGCAGGATAATTCGAGCAACAGACGTCAAGTTTCACAAAAAAAATATGTTTAAGAAAATTCAGGAAGGTCTACAGTGGTCCAGATGGGTCCTGGTACATATGTAGAGGAATGTAAAATTAACTGTGTTGTGAGACGTAAATGACATCTGTTGGTATCTGATCATGATATAAATGATCATTTATGTGTTATACTTATATTGCCTATTAATGCTGCCTTGCTTGATAGAGAATATAACCTGATGGGGATATCTTTATTTACACTCTCCCGTTTTATTGGTATAACAATATGGTAAGAATTAGGTTTGGTGCACCCTAGAACCTGGTTTAAACCCCAGCGGCCTCTTTTGTCACTGACCGTTCCAATGCGTTTGTCCTGTTGTCATCCCTTATATTATGTTTGTGTACTCATACCTCGCCTTTTATTCATCTTTGTAATTAGTGTTTATTTCTGTCCGTGTTTTTGTTTGACTGGGGTCCGTGAATGATATATTTCCTGTTTCACTTTTACATCTACTTATGTAATACTTTTCCGCTCAACTTCTATTTTTTTCTTTCGATTTTCACTTGGTAGGAAATATCAGAATGATGTCTAGCGCATATTCTCAGGTAAAGGAGGACTTCGACGTGTTTTCAAGTGTTATGCATGTCCACTTAACTGCTACTATATTTTCATCCGATTTTCATTAAACTTAATAGGAAAAGAGTAAGAAAGTGAAAATTTGGAAATCGCCGAACACGATAAATATAGAAATATTGCAGTTTGATTGAGACTGTTCATGAACGACAGTGATAAATGTTTGTTATCGGTCATGATCTCTAGTCCCAAGTTGAACAGAACTCAATATTTAAAATGTCAACAGTATGAACATTTTAGTCATTCAGAAGATTGTATGGATATGACGGTGAACATGGAACCATGTGGTATTGTCATGATACCATTCCATAGCCAGCGGCGCATGGTCCCCGTTTTTAACAGAGTCCTTTGCCCTAAACGCTAAAAATGAGCGAAATAAACATTTTTTCATTACTTGCTATATGTTTTTATACCTGGTATTGTTAGACAGAATGAAAACAGAAGCTCCTAAATCTATTTGCAATCTTATCATAGCCATCCGCTTAGCTTCGCAAAGCCAAAGATGTATTTTGATCCCCATTTTCTTTTCTCATGGGATTCTCACTAGTATGTTTTCTGTATATTAAAACAAAATTACAAAAACTATTTTATCAACTTTATTTGTTATACAAAGATGTCGAAACAAGCTTAACAGCTTATAAAAGTCTCTCTTTGTGACATGGTTAAGTATTTCTTATTCCCAGTTTCAATTTTTTTTAAACCCAACTGACAGAAATTTGAAAATAAAGGTGAGGAGCCTGTGTATGGCAAGCCAATTGTCCAATAATTACGTGAACGTTCACGGTCGAAAAACTAGGATTAACGATCGATAAACTAGGTTTTTCGAACGTAAAACCAGGTTTATCGAATACTAACCTATATTTTCGAGCGAAAACATAGGATAATGGGCCTAAACCATATGTTACGCTCGTGAATCCAGGTTTACGTTCGATAAACTAGGTTTCTCGATTGAACTAAGAATTTCGGTCGTTATCTTGAGTTCACGAGCGTGAACCTATGTTTACGGGCGTCAACCCTGGGTTCACCAGCGTGAACCATAGTTTACGAAAGTGAACCTATGTTTACGACCGTGAACTTGGGTTTATGACCGTGAACATGGGTTTACGACCGTGAACATAGGTTCACGCTCGTGAACATAGGATAACGACCGAAAATCATAGTTTTGTTCGAGAAACCTAGTTTATCGAACGTAAACCTAGGTTCACGTTCGTAAACTATGGTTCACGCTCGTAAACCCAAGTTCACTGTCGTAAACATAGGTTCACGTTCGTAAACTATGGTTCACGCTCGTAAACCTAGGTTCACGTCCGTAAACTATGGTTCACGGTCGTAAACCTAGGTTCACGCTCGTAAACTATAGTTCACGTTCGTAAACTATGATTCACGGTCGTGATTGGCTATGCTCGTAAATCACAGATACCGGTCCGAAAGCATAGTTACAAGTCGATAAACCCCCCAGTTTTACGAACGTGAACCTATGTTTAAGAGCGTGAACTTATGTTTACGAGCGTAAACCATAGTTTACGAGCGTAAACTATAGTTCACGGTTGTAAACATAGGTTTACGTCCGTAAACTATGGTGCACGCTCGTAAACATAGGTTCACGTTCGTAAACTATGGTTCACGGTCGTAAACATAGGTTCACAGTCGTAAACATAGGTTCACGGCGTGAACCCATGTTCACGCCCGAAATTCATAGTTGATTTGATAATCCTAGTATATCGACCGTAACCAAGGTTTACGTTCGATAAACTAGGTTTCTCGATGAACTATGAATTTCGGTCGTTATCCTATGTTTACGACCGTCAACTTGGTTCTTCGAGCGTAAACCTACGTTTACGACCGTGAACTATGGTTTACGAACGTTATCCTATGTTTTCGCTCGAAAATCATAGGTTAACATGCTTTTACGTTCGAAAAACCTGGTTTATCGATCGTTAATCTAGTTTTTCGACCGTGAACTTGGGTAATTATTGGATAATTGGCTTGCCATACCTGTGGGGTCATGAACTGAGAAGTATATACAAATACACGTGGTAGTGTTTACAGTAGACGACACTGAGTGTTATGGCTTAGAGATAGGCAATAGTTATATTGTGTGTGAACCTCCGTAGCTTTGTATCTGTGACTATTCATGTGTTCCTGATAACAAATCATCTCCACAATGTTCACATCAGAATCAGAAACATCACCAAGCCTTCTATATCCTACCCATGAAATTGAGCATTAAGGCTCAGTGAAGTATATTCCTTAGTCATAATTATATACTATGTAATTCCTTACCTTATTATCTCCATCATGTCCATCCGTTCCTAACAATAATTTGTACATTTATCCTTTATTTTTGAATTGGTTATTATTCCCAACACAATAATATCCAAATTATACACATTTCTTGTGTACTGCAGTATACACTATGCTGTTTATCCATACCAACTATAATTGGCAATTAGTTTTCATTTAACACTGATAAATTCTGTCATGATATATTTCGCTGGATGAAGTATGAAGTTCTGTTAAGTCACCGGCTTACATTTACTTTGGCGCAAAAGTTCATAGCAATTATTTTTATGTGATAATAGTGCAGTGGAAATCAGATGAAGATAAAAGTAAATATATATTGTAAAACATGGATAATACTGAAAAAACAACTGTCACAATTCCAATAAAAATCATATATTTTGGAATCATTGGATTGATAACATTACTACTAGCTGATTTGTCAATACATTTTTGTGTAGTCTGCTGTGTTAGTTTTAGTGTCAGTCATAGTACTGACAGGCCTGTATAGCTGGTGTAATTGATAAGACACACATCCAATCTCTCCCTACCAGGGTAGGGAATGTTGCCCCTTTAACAATGTAATATTATAGACAGACAAACCCCAAAATTGCGTACGGAACATCCCATTTGTTCTAGGGTGGAGGTATTTATTTAAAAAATTGCAACTATGTCGATTTTACCAAAATTTGCTGATACAAGTATAATGGTCTTCATTCCAAAATAAAACCAAAGTATGATCGATTGTTGGAGTGCTCTCAGTTGAACAACAACAATACCTCGCATACTCTAGATTTTACTTGGTACGTCCCAATCGAAAACACGGTAATTTTACATAACGTCAAGGTTGTTGTCAGGATACGGAAATATTGCACAATCCAAGAGCATCTATTGCATTCTATCTAACATATCAGGTTCGAAAAAGTAATAAATACATCTCGATTCATATTCAACGTCTATGCACTCTGAAATGCACCGTAGAACGTTACAATCCGCTAATTTAGTTAAAAACAAGTTTTTGTATTATATGTGAAAATATAAAGTCGGACTTACATACAAACAGTAAACACACATGTAAGTATGCCAACAAGACAGCCTGGAAGGTCGATGAGTCCAAGAATCTCCATGATTCACTCTGTGTCGTTATCAAGTCAACAAACTCCAGTCCTATACGACGTTTGGGTTGTCTTGCCAGTGACCTATAATATAAATAGCATTGTACACAATCACATTGACCCTGCTGTGTTTTAGATGGTGCGATAGTGTCGCTAGTAAGTGTGGCGATCCTGGTTTCATTTTGAATGTATATAACATTTTCATAAACTGTTTTTAAACAGTCGTTATTCAATTCAAAGTGTGCGAATATATACACAGAAACTATAAAACATAGTTAAATGTATGAAAAGTATATAAAATGTACCTGATTTTTATAAGCCACTTCTCCTCAATAGCATATATATAGCATATGCCCTAGTATATATAGATACACCGTTTATTTATAGCTCCAGCCATCTCTAGTATGTGTACTTTATCGATTGAGAGAGTAAACACTCCTGGCTCACCGATTGCGAAAATACAGTAATTCAAACAGTTGACTGGACTATTGGAATTGAATTGACTGTTGTTGTAACGGCTCATCAACACAGTACAGGTTATTTAGAGTCGCCCCAGAGAGAGAGGAAGGATACATAGGAACCTGCCCTACTCTTATTATCGAATAGATTCCTATGGTCTCTTTAACGTGCTCGTTTGATAGACCGATTACACGGGACCGCTCCGGTTTACGTCCCCATCCGACGGACGACTGACTATTGGAGAATGTAGTGATGATTTTAATTTTAATATTGGTAATCAGGGCGTAGCGTGACCTGCAATGCATTATAAAGGCCGGTAAAAAGAAATGTGTGAATTAACATTTGACAAAGTTGAAATTACCATATACTAAGAAATAAATGTTGACACTTTAACCCCAACCCACCCCACCTCACCCACTCCGGCTTCAGTTTTAATTGCATTTTTGGACTTTCCTTTTTTTTTCTTTTTTTTCATTTTTCAAATCGAAGTATAGGCTACGTCAATGGTAATTATTTCCACTTAGATGGGGGAGTTTTTCTAGAGCTTGAGTTGAAGACTTAAATATTCGTAATCTTAGTATAAATAAAAAGCTACTACATCAGTGCTACCGTTACCGTAAACTTCGAAACATATTTGCAATTTTTTATTATCTTAAAACAAAGGTTTTAAGTCCAACAGAATGAGTAGCAGTCACTCCAGCAAGTACTACAACGCAAAGGTGATTCAAAAAGTACATCACAAACACATTCAGTAAAAACGCAAATCACAAACATATAAGGGTTGACCGCCTTGGAACGGTCAGTGGGAAGTTCAAGGAATGGATGCACCAAACCTCACTCTTACATGGCTTGAAATGTCCAATGTAACGTATAACGTCGATCTACTGTACACCAGGATTCGTCTATGTCATCAAAGCAAAATGGCGTTCGTTAAACCGTAATACATAGCCTGCTGCGCATGTGCGTCGGAAATAAACCGGAACTCAACAGTGGTTTTATTATTACCAAAAATATACAGACGTTAATGGAGCTACTTATGTAATGGCCAACTATTACGTCTCGTTCATGTATCTACATCCATTACTGATTTTCCGTACTAGAAAAACACAGAAATGTTCATGTATATAATATATCAAAAGATATGTTAAACCTAAGAAGCTAATCTCATATGTACTCGATCACTTGTCCGAAGTCAGAGCATCAAGGGGAAACCGTTAAGGGAACGACAAAACGGAGTGAAGGACATTCACCAAACGGTTCCCGCCGTAAAGGATATAGGAACACGTTGTCAAAGAGTCCACTGCCCGTCCGGCCTTTGCACCATCAAAAAGGAAAGCATAACTGAAAACTGTAGAAGGGTCTACAACTAAGCATGTGGTGTGCCGCAGAATACTTCGGTCGTAACCTCTGTTTATAAATTGTCTAATAATTTGAATAAATAACTCATCAAAATTATCACGACCGATAATCTTCCTAAGTTTGTAAATCACATCTCTATAAAAGACGGGTTGTGATCAACCTTGTCGCAGAACTGTTTTAAAATTGCTATTATATTTGTCGAGCAGATCAGTGTTACGATAATAAGACTTAGAAAAAGTCTCTGAACTACTTTTAAAATATAACAGTATTGTAATTATCGTTTAAATAGCAACCGTCTATGGTGACGTCATATACAGACTTCGTCACATCCTTGATCATAATCACTGTCATAACATCTTTATTAAACTTATTAAAAAGATTATTAAAAGAGGTTATGACCCTACCATTTTGCCACGCACTGCATGTGTAATGGTTGACCCATTTACAGTTCGCCACTCTGCTTTCTTCTTTGATTTTGTCATGACTAGGCAGATTGTGACATCTACCTAAATCCCTTAAGGACGGTGACGTTTGATGTTTGTCTTAAATATTGCCTTGTCGTATACCCTTAATGTTTGTTTTTGTTTTGATCTGGCTTCTGCCAAGTCAGTGAGTTTTTGCATTGTGGTTTTCTGTGCTTTTATAAATAAATATTCATATATACAAGATCATCTATGTGTTATCTATGAGCCCGGTATTTACAGATATCGGTGGTACATTCTTAAAAGCTTTTGGTTTCTTACTGAAGTTTTGAATAGGTGGTTCCATTACGCTAACCTTTAAAAGTTCTGAGTATTGTTTAATCACCCTTAGGATATATTGCCTGCTTTTTAATTTAGTCTTTTGACTGTTACATGTGATACGTAGGCTTCATAACCACTGCTCCCAGCTAAACTCCGTTTTATTTATTTCGCCCATTGTTTTCTCGTTTAGAGCAACGTGTTTAGTTAGAAACTGGGACCAGACGCCGCTGGCCATGAAATGGTGTGAAAATACCGCATTGAAGGTTCCATGTTCACCGTCATATGCATACCATCTGCGGGATGGCTCAAATTTATGTACTATTGGAATTTAAAATATTGAGTTCTGCTCAACCCGGAGCTGGAGGGCGTGAACGGTAGCAAGCTCTTTTCACTACTCTCCATGAACAATCAAACCGAGACTGCAATATTTTGCATTTATCGTGTTCGACGACTTCCAAATGTCTCCTTTCATACATTTTTATACTCATATTGCCTATCAATGCTGCCTTGTTTGTTATCGAATATCATATGGCGCTGATGTTTATTTACACTGTCCCATTGTGACCAAGATGACCTTAAGAAAGCAGTTCTCCCTCATCTGTGCGTTTATCTAAAAGAGTATAGATACATTTTCATTTATTCACACATATGCTAGGTTACGTGAATTAGTAAATGTATCTCAACAATGTCATACCGAACTAAAAAAAATAAAAAAATAAAATAGTATACAAAAGAGTACAATAATGGACCTTTGGAAACGGCCGAGCACGACACATACGAAATATTGCAGTCTCGGTTTGATTGAGATTGTTCATGAGCAGTAGTGAAATATGCTAGCTACCGCTCACGCCCTCTAGCCTCGGGTTGAGCAGAACTCAATATTCATAAAAATCAACAGTACAGAATGTTAACCATCCCGAAGATGGCAAGCATATGGCGGTGGATATAGCAATATTTGTATCTTTATTTCATCCCCTCTTTTATTTGTTGAAATTTGCTTAAACTTTTTGTACTTACACTCTTTTACTGTGTTATTGCTATGAAATACAAAAGGTCGATTGCAGTAGGTAGATCTTGTTCGTTGTGTCTAATAATGCATTTTGTATAATATGCGACGAGCTGGATACTGAACCTTTAATAAAAATGCGATCTCCTACGTGTTTATGCGTGCACTTATAAGGCAAGACGAACACTTTTAAAACACTCTGTATTATTGCTATGAAATACAAAATGTCGATTGCAGTAGATAGATCTAGTTCGTTATCATGGTTATGCTAAATGATAAATTGTATATAATATGCCTGAGCTGGATACTAAACCTTTAATGCAATGTGTTTTCTCCTACGTGTTTATGCGTGCACTAAGGCAAGACTAACATGACATAACATGATTTGAAAATGTGTGTGAGTTTTAAAAACGAAACGTATATGAAGTTATTTTCGTATTAATATTATATGAAACTCCTATTATATAAAACGTACTTTATGAGAATTATATGTGGCTTCTTTAATAGAAGAGTCATATGAGAATCATTATCATATGCGAATGTACTTAAGATCAAAATAACTTCATTAATCCGATTTTCACCTGGGTGGTCTGTCTCCATCCCAAAAAATCGACCCATAGATAACCTTGCATGTGTTGAAAATGACGTAAAACACCAACAAACAAACAAACAAACAAACAAACAACAAACAAACAAACAACATACAAACTGATTTTCACCAAATATTTGATGTTAGGGTTTGTTTTAAGAAGGTTTTTCGAATACGATGTGCTATAAGTTCAAGCTCGGGGTCACTGATCCATTTGATGCAAAATTCTTGACCTGTTTATGACTCACCAAGTGATTGAGATATTGGGGTGACACTCGCGTGAGAATATGTTGTCGTTACCTGAGGTAGGTCGTGGTTGTTTGCTCATATAAATACGAGAGGTGTTCAACTTATAACGTAACACTTTCATTTTGTACCTGATTCAAACATCTTGACATTCTCGTCGAATATATTCAATTTAATGTCAAGTCTAATGTTTCCTTCGATATAAAACATTATGACATGAACTATTATATGATTTCTAATTTTGCTGCATCCGTATTTTTGTAAAATGGTAAAGAATGACATTTTGAAGATAATATCTTCAATTATAAAAAGTAACGGCAAAACAAATTTAAAAACAAATGCTTGTGATTTGTCGTTTAAGGTAATAGTAGTCTGATATGTCCATGTGTGAACGTAAAGAAAATGGAATATGCATTTTGTTGCTATTTGTCGGATTTCAGCGAAAATTAACCTGAACTAAAACTTTGAAAATTATTAAATCTATAAAAACGTCTAGTTCGAAACATCAACTGCAGGCATTGTTATGATGTCCTCCTATATAAACAATGTTTCGTTACTTTCTTATAAGAAAGGAAATGAAAAAATATATAACTTAGAGGCAAAACACACACACTTGCAAATATTGATGAAAACAATATAAACTTTGACCAAAATATATAGAGAATAATAAATGGGTATTTTCATATCACACCCTAGATCAGGCCTGATACGCCATATCAGCCCGAGAGCTTTAGCTCGAGGGCTGATATGGGTCGAGGGCCTGATATAGGTTGTGATATGGAAATACATAAAAAAAAATCTATTTATCATCTACTTGAGCTTTGTCGAAATTTAACACACCCAGTATTCTGTTTTCCAGGGAGAATAAAAAAGTTTAGATCTGGTCCATTCTGATGTGCTCATGTCTGTCGCGGACATTTATTTTTGTCCGAAATCTTATTGAAAATGAATTCCATTGAATTTGAAATTTTCTAATCAAGGTGAATTGTCATAAGTGGTTATTTTATCCACGGATAATGATTCTATAGCCAATAATCTGCCGCGAAAAAGGATGGAAGTAACTAATGAAACGCAGACGACAAAAAATACCCATGACAAATCGCATACAATCGTAGCTAATCGATTATTTTCGTATCACTCCGGTAAAAGGATCGATATGAACAATCGGTTATTTCCGTGATATGACAAACAACGCTTTATTGCCCGGCTTTAATCCTGATGGATATGACTAGCTAGGTCTATGTCGTATAGTATATTCAAAAACAACGTATGTGATCAATCTTTATATGGTAATACAGCAACAATAACTATTCATTTTTTGTCTCATAAAAATGCTTATTTTGGTAAATTTTGGTAAATGTTGGTAAATTTATAAAATCATCGGTAACATACTAGCAAACTGTCCTATACTTTGTCAATTTCTTTTAATTCAACAATTATATTTTTGACTTAAAAGAAAAAAATACGATCGCATTTAAATTTCAAACACAGTTTAAACAATTACGATATGCATTTAGTGACATTATTTGGTTTAAGGTAAAACTTTGAAACTAGTGTACCTAATCAAAATGTAATTTAGGGCATGAACTTGTAGATTATTTTTAAATGCATATGTTCTAAACAACAGTTTCACAACATCAATTCACCGTGTTTTATGATAACCATTTCCACTGAAAAATAACAAAAGTGTTACGTTATAAGTTGAACACCTCCTGTATATAGTGTTCTTGATAAAGGCCTCTTTAGGACATAGTGTTGATAAAGGCCTCTTTAGGACATAGTGTTGATAAAGGCTCTTTATGGCATAGTGCTATTGATAAAGGTCTGTTTAGAACATATTGTTATTGATAAAGGCCTCTTTAGGACATAGTGTTGATAAAAGTCTCTTTAGGACATAGTGTTCTTGATAAAGGCCTCTTTAAGGCATAGCGTTGATAAGGCCTCTTTATGACAAAGTATTGATAAAAGCCTCTTTAGGGCATAGTGTTCTTGATAACAGCCTCTTTAGGGAAGTGTGGTTCTTGATAAAGGTCTCTTTAGGACAAGGACAGAGTGTTCTTGATAAATGCCTTTTTAGAGCATAGTGTTATTGCTAAAGGCCTCTTTAGGGCATAGTGTTCTTGATAAAGGCCTCTTTAGGCCATATTGTTGATAAAGGCCTCTTTAGGACATAGTGTTGATAAGGCCTCTTTAGGACATACTGTTCTTGATAAAGACCTCTTTAGGACATAGTGTTATTGAAAAAGTCCTCTTTAGGACATAATGTTATTGATAAAAGCCTTTTAGGACACAGTGTTATTGATAAAAGACTCTTTAGGACATAGTGTTATTGATAAAGCCTCTTTAGGGCATATTGTGTTCTTGATAAAGGCCTCTTTAGGACATAGTGTTGAAAAAGGCCTCTTTGGACAGAGTGTTGATAAAGGTCACTTTAGGGCATAGTGGTCTTGATAAAGGCCTCATTAGAGCATAGTGTTCTTGATAAAGGCCTCTTTAGGACATAGTGTTGAAAAATGCCTCTTTAGGACATAGTGTTGATAAGGCCTCTTTATGTCATAGTGTTCCTGATAAAGGTCTTTTTAGGAAATACTGTTGATAAAGGTCTCTTTAGGACAGAGTGTTGATAAAGACGGCTACAGGGTATAGTGTTCTTGATAAAAGCCTCTTTAGGGCATTGTGTTCTTGATAAAGGCCTCATTATGGCATAGTGTTGATAAAGGCCTCTTTAGGACATAGTGTTGATAAAGGCCTCTTTATGGCATAGTGTTCCTGATAAAGGCTTCTTAGGGCATAGTGTTGATAAAGGTCTCTTTAGGGAATAGTGTTGATAAAGGCCTCTTTAGGTCATAGTGTTCTTGATAAAGGCCTCTTTATGACATAGTGTTCTTGATAAAGGCCTCTGTAGGACATAGTGTTCTTGATAACTGCCTCTTTTATTTAAATATGAAAACAACCAAAACCATTTATTGGTTAGCGTAAAATGTCAACATGAATAGTAAATATCTGTTAAGAATAGTTGTCACTGGTAAATGTTTGTAAACTAGTTTTGTGTGATGACAAGGCCATATTAAAATCCACGCTTTTCTCGATGAGAATCCTTAAAGCAGCTCAATCATCTGTAATGACAATAGATTGTATTGACAAATTATGTATTTGCGTATAATCCGCAATATATTGTGTATAATCGGGTTATTTTACTGAGCGCGCTATTACAATTGCTTTAATGTTTAACGCATTTTATAATTATGCATATTTAACTCGTTTGTTTCGTACGAACGTTTATACTAGATTAATCTGTCATCATGTCCAAAACATTAGATAACACAAAACATTATCGTTCTTTCTTGAGCAAAATTGAAACATTTTAATATCAAATTAAACAGTGTCGGACTCTCGGTATCACTTCGATACTCAACTATGCCAGTCATCACAGTCAGTCATCAGGTCATTTGTGACCGATACTTTATCTTTTTTATATAACCAGAGATATATACTTGTGTATACTTTATCACTCGGTTTCTTTTTGCTTGTTGTCTCAATTTGCTATACACTTTTTGACATTGCTATAACTATTTATTCTTTTCTGACTTATTCCTTTTTTGTCCTTCTCTTCTGTCTCGCTGTTCATGGATTCAGTAGCGCAGCCACCCATTTCTGTTTCACATGGCCATTCTCTTTCCCTAAGTATGTGTACAATAATTTGTTCCTAAAACCCAATGGACACTTTAATTGCAAAATGTGCACGTTTACTCGTTCACCCTTTAAGCTCATTTTTATCTGGCTAAATATTCTGAACAATTTTGTGTTGTTATATACTATTTCGTATGTAGGCTTTTTGAAATAAAGTTTTGCAAAAAAATAAAATCTTGAAATCTGTCTAAGAACGGTTCCACAATAATTCGTAAGTATTGATTGGATCTACAATTTAAAATCGGCCAGCTACGCCCCTGCTCAGTGTTGCATTTTGGGAGATTTTCCCAAACATCTATTTTGACGCTGAAATGTTGATGAATTAGCCTGAATATTTTTTAATGGAAAACTAAATAGGAAGACTTTCCCTTCTAACCTCGTTTTATTGCATTTATGGACTTGAATCTTCTTTACAACCCACCCCCACTCCCACTCCCATTTTGCTGTTGTTCATTTTGTTTTTTGCAGACAGTGTGTGCGCAATTGCATACTCTGCATACAGATAGCTTCACCCCTGCACTTGTTTTATTACTGGTAGCTCGGCTTGTAAGTGAGGAAGTGTGTCGATTCTTACGGATGGCGGGAGGTGTACAGTACTGCTTCTACCCATGAAAGGTGGGTGGTCTGCCTCCACCACAAAAATCGTGCATCATATATAACCTTGCATGTGTTGAAAATGACGTAAAACACCATACAAACAAACAAATAATATTTAATGTGGATGTTGACGAGTGGATCTTTCTTGGGTACTTTGCTACTTGAGCTGCAACGTTTTGTATTCCCCGGGCCGGGTGCATGGGTGGGGACAGGGTGCAAGGTGGGCCGAGGGGCATAACTGGAGGATTAGCCAAAACCAAACTTCTGTTAGGCGGGAATGGGTCTTCCAGATAATATCCGTACTCACCACCCCTACCCCTGCTCAAAGAAAGTGGTTTGTAAGGACCAGAATAAATACACCAGTAATTTAAAACAAACTATAAAAAAGGCGTTCACCTCTAGAAAATTTACAAAATGCCCCCAGTAGTATAGAAAGTGGCGTTTCCGATCCACTTTTTCCCCCAGGGTCCCCCGCATGAAAAAAAAACACCAAATTTGCTTCACGCGGCTGCCATATCAAATTTAAAACTGTTTCAGGAAACTGCCTGAGTAACTTCCAGCCAGTTTTCAAACCAGAATGGCATATATATATTAAAGCCAGCCAACACATTTTAAACTAGTAATGTAATCCCCCTCCCCCCCCCATCCCATCCCCCCGCCCCCCCCCCACACACACCACCGCCGCGAAACTTTACCATAAACCCCACTGTCTATATTACTTATAACTAGGTTTCCAATGAGTATACCCAATTAGCAAACCAAGATTATTCCAAACCCTGGCGAAAAACTAGGTTTCCAATGAGTATACAAAATTAGCAAGATTATTACAACTCCTGGCAAAATGAGTGGCCCTATGCAAGTGGCAATAATACGTTTCTGGATAATAAACCTCAAAAAATGCTACTCATTTTTCAATCTCGAATGGTATGATTACAAAACAAGGTCAAATTTCTTCGGAGCGTCGAAATACTTATCCATCCCTTCAAAATATGTTTAATGCGAGCAAACAAAGTCGGAAGGAACAGGGCAATCATCCTCGTCGTGGCTATTCAAAAAGTCTGCTTTTAGACCTATATATACCCGTGCCATGCTCATGCCTTTTACATTAAGGGCGCGAATTATTTGTTAACTTGCTGCGCACAGTCGTTAATGTGGTTAGCCTGGTTTCAATTAGGAAATCTGCGTTTGTGTTCATCCCGCAACCTGAAGCCTTTTCCTTTTCTGAGCTTTCTTGAGACTTTTTCGTAAGCCTTTTTCGTAAGCTTGGAGAACATCTTTTGTAGTAACTTACGGGCGATTAAGCCGCGCCAGAGGTTACTTTCTTTGATATTAACTCCAAGCCACGTCAAAGGGATAGTAAAGCTACTTAGAAACTCATCTACTAGGCACCATAATTGCGATTGCGAGACTACGACAAATTAGGAAATAACCGTTATTTTCACCAGGCTAACCGAGCACTCACAAGCACAGGACCAATTATGCTGTGTGTGTGTGTGTGTGTGTGTGTGTGTGTGTAACGTCCCTCCATTTACATACTCGATAAGACGTGAGGTATATTAACGAGATGGGTACAATAGAGTCTGGACAGTGCTTCTTGTAGTGTCTGCGTTGTATCTGTAGTGCTGGGTGTTGTATCTGCGGTGAGTGCATCGTGTCGTGTCGCTGCTGCTCTATGCAGTTGTCCATGCGGCGGGGCGGTGAGGTAGGTGGTCTAGATGACATCCGCTACGGTGGTTGCTTCAACGAACTACTGGGCTGGTGTAGATTTGGTAGCCCAGTTTGGGGACACACCCATCACAGTATGACCCCTGCGCCGCACACACCACCCGACGGCCAGTACATCTTCCATCGTTGGTCTTCAGTCTTCCGTCCTCGGCGTCGATCCGCTGTGGCGGGGGTGTACTCTCAGCTCCGGACTTCTGACTTTCAACTTCCGACTTCGGTGTAGCCATCAGGTGATGTGTGCTGTGACGGGACGCAGGAGACATCTTCACTCTCGGTCAAATGACACTCAAGCTACTAAACTACCCAGGCTGTTACACCTGTCTCCATGTAGTTCAATAATACCAGTACGCGAATAGAGTTATACCGGTAATGGCGTATAGGGCTATATAAGATGATGATTTCTAAGGTTTAAAGTCCCTCTACCATATGAGCCCCCGGGAAGAATCCCCCGTTGGCTCGGCATTATGTCTGGACTATTGCGTGAGTGATTGTGTGTAGTGCTATGTATCTATCTACAGTCTACTTGAAGCAGATATAGTGCTGCCACACTGGAATACCACGCCGTAGTACGTGATACCCCACCCAGACACATTATTCTGACACCGGGTTGACCAGACGGTTTTTGACCAGACGTAGTACTACCCATTATTTGCTTGTCAGGCATGGGTTACAAGTAACTACTCCATTTTTAAAGTCTTTGGTATGACGCGGTCAGGGGACTCGAACCCACGACCTCCCGAAGGGCTATATACCGGTCGCTCTTACATTCTGTACGCTTAGCAGCATGACTTTAAAACGGGTATTCGAATTTGCATAATGGTAATAACAACTTAAATGCATTGTTAGTACTTTTCATTAGCATTGTGTTGTGATAACATATGGTAAATTAATCATGTTAGTAATTATAGTATTAATATTTGCTTCAATTTTTGTAAAGGTACTTTTAAACATTACTTAAAACATTAATTTTCCATAAAATTAAAAGAAACGTTAATTTTTTTAACCGCCATATTGAAAAATACCAAGAGATATAACCCTACATTAATTTACCATAAAATGGAAGTAGGAGTTATTTCCCATTGTACTGGAAAAATGCCAAGAGATATAACCCCGCATTAATTTACTATAACATGGAAGTAGGAGTTATTTCCCTTTGACTATCATATTGGAAAACTGGTGTAATGTGGCTAACCAGAACAGCAACACGGGAGGAAACGAGTTGAAGAGTAATTATTCGCCAACACAACACAAAACATATTATATTCATTTTTTATATCTTAAACGCGCTAGTTATTGCTTGATGTCTTGAATACCCTTAAACGGTACCCAACTATTAAAATCGTCATTGTAACATTTCCATTTAACCAATGCTTGTTTCTTTTTATAATCACGCCGTATTACCTTTTCAATTCTGAATATATTCTTGATCAGTTTTTATCATTTCTAATTCGTAAAAGATTCCGTCAATCTTTTTAAATATTTTATTTTGTATGTCACAGGTTTTGTGTTTTGAATTTCATCAATAACAAAATTTCTTCAGTCCATTTTGGAGTAAAACTTTTCTCAAACGTTCTTTTATATTTGTTAATTCTAACTTTGTCCCCAATTTAACTTAGACAAAGCTTTATTAAATTTAATCTTTCAATACAAGTTGTAATATACTTTTCCTTTATTCTTCTCATCACTGACTTCAATCGGTGTCATTTTAATACTACGATAGACTTATCAATCATTTTGTGTAGCACGTCTAAATATTTATTTGTATTGTTTGCTGTGAAATATTTCCACATTTTTTCTTTTAATGTTCTATTAAATCTTTCAATTACTACAGCTTTTCCAAATTTAAACGTATGATACATTTTAATATTATTATCATCAAGAAATTGCTTAAATGACTTGTTATAAAATTCTACACCCTGGTCAACCCACATCAATTTACATTGTCTCCCACCTCTTATGATCTTTTGGAAAACTTTGGTAACTTCTAAACAAGGTTTATTTGGAACTGGAATAACCCAAGCAAATTTACTTAATACTTCAATAACAGTAAGCAAGTATTTGACATCTTTATTATATTTTGAAAACGATTGCATATCAACTAAATCAGCAGACTATATTTTATCAATTTTATTAACAATCACGCGGCGTTGAGTGATCTTTCTTCGTATGGTTTTATGAAGTTCATCGGCTAACTTATCAGTCCATCTCAATGCATTTTCTTGTTTTTTATGCTCCAAGACAAAGTTTGTATTAGTACTAATTACGGGCTTGACTATCAAATTCTTAGCGATTTTTTCTCCAAGTGATTAGAATGTGCTCGTTTTTAAACCGGCCAGCATATTTTTTATCGCACATTATTCATTACTAGGAATTTCTTCATAGCAATAATCATTTTGCAAATAGCATCTAATTCATTTGCTGGTTCTCCACTATCAAGTGGGTTGCCCGGACCGCAATATTTATAACCAGGAAGTGTTTACCCATTTTTAGGTAACAAAGGGAGTAAAGCTTTATGAATATCAATACTTCCTCCTTGTGTACTTTTAACAGATTGTGTTTTAGTAATACCACAAGAAGCGCATGTTGTTTTTAACATTCTTCTACCATTTATTGCTAGAATATAATATTATTTAAAATATGATTAGATAAAATATGAGTTTATGATGTTTTCATTTTCTATAGGTTTGTAAGGTTTTAGTATTTTATAAAGAATATCGTATACACTGTTTCCCTCTTGAAATTTTTTAATAAAAAACAAACAGAATACCCGCATAGGACACTTGTTTTATCTTGATACTGAATAGTGTTGTATTTTAATTCAGGTATGTAAGTTAAAATTTCTTTCGGTGGACTTAAGCCAAACGGATCAAAATAATAATTATCGTGGTAGCAAGTCCAGTGGGTACCAGTCCAGTAAAATCATCAAGATTAATAATACCGCATTCTTGTTTATTTTGTTTTCTCGGTTATTTGTTCTTGCTAAGCACTCCCTTGAAGTTTTTAATACCTAACTCATTAACCCATTTCATTATGTCTAAGTTAGAGATAGTCCGTTTTTGAAAATTAACTTTCTTCTATGAGTGGGATGCTTCTATATTGTCTAATTTGCGAGTCTACTTTTTTTCCACGATAAACTCTTAATCCTTTCCCCTTTCTGCCTACTTGCAAACCTTTTCCCGTCAAGCCACTAATGAGAGATCAAATTAAAGGAATTTCTAGTGTTGCAGAAAGACCATGAAATCCCCGTCTTGTTGTTGTTGCCTTGTTAGTTTAATAGGGCAGCAACTATTTGCCTTGTTAATCTTTTTTCTTTGTGATGGTGTTAGCACACTTGATTCAAGTAGTGTTCATTTTTATCGCTAGGTATAGTTACCGTTCCATTTCCGAATAGTTTACCGATTCCAGTACTTGCCAGGCTGCTACGTGCTCCTGTTGGTGGTGCTAATACTTTCAGAGCGTATCTAGCAACTGTTGGTAATATTGTTTTAGTCAACAAACCAACTAATGCTCCCAAAAAGCCTTCCTTTTTAGACTGAGATCTCATTTACGATTTTGATATATTTATGTTCAAGCCATGTCCTTTGGATTTAGCTTTAGTAACATTCTTAATCTGAGTAACTGTCAGCAACAAAGGCAAATCCCCAGTTAGTTGATTAGTCTTTAGCCTGAGCGTTAATTCACTTTTGTTTTCATATCCTTTTGCTAAACTTCTCTTTTGCCCTTCTGTTAAATTTACTGAATAACTTGCGTAAGTCATATATATTATAAGTTATATTAAACTATGATAAATTCATTTCCAACAGTATCAATAACGGCATCTTCCTCATACAGAGCCAGAGCATAAACTTTATAAAAAGCTGCAGGAGGTATATTTAATTTATATCTTAAGGTAAGATTCTTAAAAAATCTTAAATACCAGCATCTTTGAAAATTAACACATCATCCTCCGTCAGTTGCAAGCTAATTTGAATTTGACAGCATGTTTGTGTCCACACCTTCGAAGAAGGAATATTTGTTTAGTGGAATTATAGAGTTAACTATGTGATTAGACGATGGCGAGCTGCAAATCCCGAATTATAGTCGTTTTTATGTTGTTCGTCGACGTCGACTCGGCTTCTGCCACGGCCGTAGTGTCAAAATAAAAGTATTCATTTGTTCCGGTTGTTTTTGCATAATCGTCAGACATTTTAAGCAAACTTTTAACATTAACAAATCTATGAAGATTGTTTCCATCACAAACTGTTTTTCCATTTTGTTTTACTTGCATTTGATCAATTAATGAAGCAGCAGCATTAATTAAAGCAATTTGCGATTTGACCGGTGGCTACAAAAGCAGCTCCATCGAGAAGCTTGTTTACTTGAAAACTGATTTCAAAATATGCGTTATACCAGTCAAGTAAGAACTTCTGTCATTTAATGTAAATTGGTAGCCACTTTTCATTTGCCTAGTATTATTTCCAGGTTTAGTAATAGGGGTATATAATTGAATAGGTACATGTTCATATCTAGTATTATATTTATCACTTCGAAACATCTATATACTATTAGTTAGATTATTTTTTATTAATTAATTGTTTAATGCTTGTATGAATATTTTTAGTTCTTCTTCCGGATAGTAATCTGTTAATGTTTGCAATTACATCTTCTTCAGTTTCAGCTACAACTTCTGCCACATCTTCTTTTTTACTATCATCCTTTGTAAGTTCTTTTAAAATTATCTCGCCTTTTGGTTTAGGTTTCATAACCGAAACTAATTTATCAGCAGCCATTTTTCCTACTTCGTCTCCAAGATATTTAGAACCACTCTCTAAGATTTGTTTTCCAGCAGTTTCTAATGCTTTCTAATGCTTTCTTGCCTGCTGTTTTCACAGATTCACTAAATATGTTTGATCCACCTTTTGAAACTATATCAAATATAGCAGCTCCCCTTATCTATCTACTTGAGTATAGGTTCCCGTACTAGTGTCATAAACTTTTTTTAAACGCGTCATATATAACTTATATTACATTAATTCTTTGAAAGCAAATCGAAATTATGTATGAACTCCATTAAGATTAATAATTTTACCAGAGAAATCGGTTATGTAAATAGTAATACTGTTAATGATTGTTTTGTTTACTTCACAGTATCCAACTCTTATCGGTTCATCCTGAGATGTTTATTATTGTGTATGTGTTTTTTCAGTTAGTTTTTCTGGATGTGGACTTTATTGTTAGAGAATTCCTTTTGATGGGATGTAGTTTTGTTTACACTGTCTTGTCTATTTGGGCGCTGAAGACAGGATAATAGCGAGGATTGTGCGCATATAAAATCGATTCAAGCTAACCAGTAGGCCTTATTGCCTACTGGCCGTTCCAAGTCGGTAACCCTGTCTTCACCACCCTTTCTGTTGTTTTTTGTCTCGTTGTATTACCTAGTCCTTGTTTGCAGTACAGTGCGGATCTACAATGCCATTGCGTTCGGACGCTGTGGTTTCTATACGACCCTACATCTCATTTTTAAAAGAATATGACCTCGTAAGTTCAGTTGTACTTATTTCATAAGTAACATCTCCATATGATCCATCAACAATAGAATTACTTATCAAATCACAGTGAATATATAAAGTATCAATAGAATTTGTTATGTTGGGTACTACTGTCCCGAATTTAGTTCCTTTATAACTGCATCTATGTCAAACCCAATTAAGGTGTGAAAGTACGAAATTATTATGAATGTAACTAAGCATTTGAAACTTGATAACTTATATGATCAGGTGAGTTAGCAGTTAAATCACCGTTTACTGTCAATGTTTCTTTTATATAATAACCACTAAACATGGCAAATATTTGTTAGAATTGGTACAGTTGTTACAACAGCACCTTCTTAACATAGGTTGTGATATTCTTCGTATTTATTATAGTCATAACTTAGGTTTGGGATTATTAGTAAGCATCATTCCTATTTGTGTGCACGCAGAAATAGTGCAATTTGAATGACAGTTACCTAAAACAGATCGAAAGTGTATTGCCAATGACGGGGGTAATGGCAACAACTGCGATACAGTGGTCTGTATATTGCCTTAAACTGTCCCTCATTATTCTCAATATGAATATTAACTCCAGTTGTTGTTGTTGTTGTTGATGAAAAACATACTCTTAGCCTAATTTTTTATGGGAAAAGTTGTTATTCAATATTGACTTTAAATGAAACAAAAATGAATGTTGTTTAACGGAATATCAACATACTATACGTTATTAAAAGAAATATAAAAAGATCGGACAGGGAAAGCAGCATTCTAGGAGGACAGTCAACCACAAAACACAGAAACAAACACGCAAACAGACAAACAAGAAGGAAAAAGCAATAATAAATGCAAACGACACCACAAACACAAAAAGGGTTGACAATAGGGCTACCGCCTTGGAACGGTCAGTGGCAAAGTAGGCCACTGGGGGTTTAAACCGGTTCTAGGGTGCACCAAACCTCACACTTACCCTACTGTCATCCCATTAAAACAGGACAGTGTAAATAAAGAAATCCCCGCCATGATCTAATCCGCCCCAGAGAGAGGTAGGAATGCGGAAACCTGTCCCAATCTTAATAACAAATGTATTACTATGATTCTTTAACTTGCTTGAATGATAGACTCCATTACATGGGACCGCCCAGTTTACGACCCAATCCGACGTACAAGGCTAGCTATGTCTTCACGAGAGAACGTGTCTTGCCCAATAACACACCGACGAAACTAAGTGGCGCCAGCGAGGCTTGAGTAATAATATCAGTAGTGTTATTGCTTACTGTCTTTTGGGATCATCAAGCCCAATAGTTGTGGCTTTAAAGTAGAATATCGCGTAAGTAGGCGTGAGAAGTGTTGCACTGTATAATACCTCTCATGAACAGACTCAATAAAACCGAGTATGTTACTTGTATCTGCTGTTTGTGTTTGTTGCTTCCAAGGGATCCCCTCTTCAGTATTTATTGAACCCATGTTCACCGGATTTCAAGTCCAATGTGCTATCCACCGGGCCACAGTCTGTGTGGTTTCAAGGAAGGTGACTGCGTTGAAAAGCATACAGATAAAATGTTAAAATTTCATTATTTCAATCAAATGATTATAGCCAAGAAGTTAATTTCACTACCGTCATTCTTTTCTAGTAAATTTGGCATCACGTTCGTGTATGTTGAGTTGTGTGTGTGTTGTTCTAAGGATAATAGACCTTCCGCCAATGTACCAAAAAGAGAATCCCTTAATGTCGGGACTTATATATGCCCAGCCCATTGCTATGATTTGATTGGCAATATCAACTAATGGCAAATGTTTTGTGATAATAAAAACAATTAAAAATGCATACTCATTTAAATCAAAGCACTGAAAGTGCTGAATGCGGCGGGGTTTGTGTAACGAATAAAATATGAATAAGGTAAACATGCCATGAATAAAAAAAGTGGGGAAAAATGAATAGAAATGGGGGAAAAATAACGCCCGACGTGAGTTGTTCTTGCAATTTCTGCATCTTGTCAATTGATATAGCGTTCAGATCCGGAATGCCCCTCTACCTTTTTGTTATTGCACGACTAGACCCTGAACTCTACAATCTCTGACAGTTTTGATGGAATCCGATCTTAAATACAGGAGATATAACGATAACAAGATGTGTATATATGCTATATTCCAACGCAATAACAATCCAGTGGTGTCTAAACATGTTTCTTCATTTCGTCTTATCATTAATAATAATAATTCACTTACATCGTGAATCACTAAACAACTTTCGAAATACAATTATATATAATAAAGCAATAATCATGTTGTTTTCACGTTCTATCTTAAGTAAAATCAAATAAAACAATGCCGTAACAAGAAGGTATTTCCCCCAATATGATCAACTATTTTATTAGGTTAAATAAGGCAAATTCTGTAGACATAGTTGATATATTGTCATTTGGAATATAATTGTTTTCCTATTACATACATAGCTCGTTCTTCTCATTTCATTCAGTTCATGCAAACCCAGAGGCACTATTTATCTACGCGGAGGCATATAATTGAATGCTGTTCGGCTGCCACTTGGGCTATTTTTAGCTCAGAAAGCTATTTTTAGCTCAGAAATCTGTCCAGCCTTCAATTTTTGGTATACCATTTTGTTAAAATTGCAGCGGGGAGTTTGGGGAGTTTGCTCCCCGCCGCAATAATAGTATGTCTTAAAATGACAATGTATAACAAGTATAAAATATAAGATTGAATTTTAAAAAAAACGCTTTCATATAATGATCGGTACCCCGGATATCGGGATAGTACACATTTAGAGATCACAGATATTTACAGATGAATACTCAGAATACTCAGAATACTATTTCTGACATACCGATACTACTACTACAATAACATGGCCTTCATGACAGTACTTTGTGCGAAATAAGGGTGTACATTTGTAAAAACAAACACCTCAATATTTACAGATTAAACCATTGAAATCGATGTAGGTGCATGAATCGTCCTTCACCACCAAGTTCGCACCAAGTCCCAGTTTTATATAGTTATGCAGGAAAAGTAAAATATTTTAATATAGTGCAATGCTGCTCACTGCCCTAGCAATTAGCATTACAATGCTGGCACTCCTGCTCACTACCTAAAAAAAGGATTTAGAGGTGTATCACAGGGCAGTATTCTGTTTGTTACCTTTTTTCATATAAACATGGACAATGCATTTAAATGCATTACTACTGGTGTTGATTATTCGCTATATATTGACGACTTTGTTATATGTTATCGTGCAAGAAACATGAACATTATTGAGAGACGATTACCACAGTGTCTCAATAAACATCAGACTGATGAATTTCAAAATGTTTTAAATGTTAAAAGTCTAAAACTAATGCTCATGATGCGTTTTTGTCAACTACGTAGATATCACGAAGACCCTCATCTTACATCTTACACTGGATGGTTCACCAATACCAGTAATAGATGAGACTAAATTTCTTGTTGTTGTCTTAAATACGTTCAGGCCAGATGCCTTATATCTCTTTATTTACTTAAGGTTGTTGCAAACACTAATTAGGGAGCTGATTAAAACGTGCTCTTATGACTTTATAGATATTTTATCAAATCCAAGCTGGACTACGGCTCATAGTATTTGGATCGACTCGCAAGTCTTACTTATAGATGCTCGGTCTTATACATAATACAGGATTACGACTCGCCTTGGATGGCTTTCGTACATCACCAACCAAAATCTATAAACTATCCAAGTTAACGAACCATCATTGTATCACGGACAAATTAGCCCTTCAATACGCTATTAAATTACAATCTAACCAATCAAATCTTACTTTTGTTTTTAATCCTAGTTATGAACCTATTTTTGATCGAAACCCGAAGACCATTCGACAATTTGATCTTCTATTAAACCGAAGTTAAGAGATCTCAAAATTGACCTAAACTTGATTGCCAAGTACAAAATACCACAGATTTCACCGTGGACTTTGGAAAGACTAACAGTTATTTTTTACCTTTGTAACTAATGACAAGTCCAGTACAGGTAATTTTTTTCAAAGCAATTTAATGAAATTAAATCGAAATACAGTAATTTTCAACGTATATATACAGATGGTTCTAAAGATGGAGATAAGGTAGTTGCAGTAGTTGTTCTTCACAAACACAGAATAAAGATATCATTTCAGCTGAACTTAATGCTGTAGTGTATTCAAAAATCTGATGATGACAATTTCGTTATCATGTCCGATTCCTTTCATTTTTATAGGCCTTGTATAATATAAAACATGATAACCCAGTTCAATTTTTAGAAAAATATTATTAACTTACAATTGGCAATGTCATTATTTCCTATTTCTCTATTTAGTGGAGAGCTGTGATCTAGCGGTACAGCGTTGGAGCCATGTGGGTTCAATTCCCGCCATGACCGTATGTGTTGTCCCTGAGCAAGACACTTTATCTGCATTTGCTTAGTACTGGTTCTACACAAGAAGACATTGAAAGTATCACTGTCGATGATCAAAATCAGTTCAAAGAGCTTTCGTTACAATCGATGTAAAATAAATTACCTTACGCTGATTGTAAATTTATATTGACAAATATATGCGTAAGTCTTGGCAAGCCGCTTGCGACTTGTCCGTGAATAATAAACTGCGTTTAATTAAACCGGTACTCTAGTAGAGTTAATCGACGTGAGGAAGTTGCGTTAGGCCGTTGCAGAATAGGGAATACATTTTATACTCATACATATTTATTACAAGGTGAGCAATTGCCAGATTGTACACCTTCTCCAGCACCGTTAACGGTCAAACATATGTTGTTGGATTGTGCAGACTTTTATCCTATGCCACAAAGGCACTTCCAAGTTGATAGTATGAAATAGTTATTTGATATAATCGATTTCAGTCTCGTTTTATATTCTTTGATAGATATAAGGCTAGATAATGCATAATAATATGTTCGTACTTGCATTAAGTGTTTACACACCCATTGAAACCATTAAGTGTTTACACACCCATTGAAACCATTAAGTGTTTACACACCCGTTGGCGGGCACTTGCTGCTGATTTTCATATAAATAGTTAATATTTCTTACCATATCATGCCTTATTTGTAAATAGGTTTAGCTGTACGTCTTTACCGTATTAATTAATTATTGACTATTTGATTGTTCATTTGCATCAGCTTTTGCGCACATTATGGCCTATTTGTGTCGATCTGCCGTAAAACACCATTCATTCGTTCGTTCGTTCGTTCGTTCGTTCATTCGTTCGTTCGTTCATTCATTCATTCATTCATTCATTCATTCATTCATTCATTCATTCATTCATTCATAAATTCATTCATTCTTTCATTCATTTATTTATTTATTCATTCATTCGTTCGTTCGTTCGTTCGTTCGTTCGTTCGTTAGTTCGTTCGTTCATTCATTCATTCATTCATTCGGGCATGCATTCATTCATTCATTCATAAATTCATTCATTCATTCATCAGAGGAAATGTACTCTAAATAATGCAGCGTAAATAAGCTTTAACTTTAATTAGCATTTAAAAAACGGAGGCTTTCATTGATTGCAATAAGTGTTATGTCTATGTTATCTGTTTATACATTTCTACTATTTAATTACAGTGAAATGTCTCTCATTTAAACCATAAACATAAACTTTTTTTTTATTTAAGTAAATGATGCATGTAATACATGTTGATGTAAGCACGTTGAAAGTGTGTTGTATTTATATCTCTTTGTAAACAACGCAGTCATTCTGGATTGCCTTATTTGGAGTTGATAACAAACTGTACACTAAACGACTTTAAAAACGCAACAGGTAAATAAACTAAAATAACTGACGTATTTCAATAGAAATTAAGTTTTAATTTCATCTATTCTATTTATCAATATCTACACCTGATTTGCTGAAAATTTCATTCAAATTGATCAACAATAAACTTGTTAAATTCAGAGCATAACAATACGACCCCCAAAAGCAAAAGTCACAAAACTAATACCCGGTATATCCCAATATGCATAGGATATGTCAGTCGTGCATTGCCGCTAATGGTGGATAGTGTGACTTTTGCTTTTGGGGGTAGTACTGTTATATTTGAATTTAACAAGTTTAATGTTGATCAATTTGAATGAATTTATCAGCAATTCAACTGTAGATATGGTTAAATAGAATAGATGAAATTAAAATTCAATTTCTATTGAAATATGTCAGTTATCTTAGTTTATTTACCTGTTGCGTTTTTAAAGTCGTTCAGTGTATATCCAAATATGGGTAGAATTATATTTGGATTGAGATAACTGACGTAGGCCATTGTGCTAGAAAATAAACTTTGGTATTGAGCTAGAAAATAAACTTTAGTATTGAACAAATAAACGGTTCAACTCAGCGCACTTGTCACACTTTTACCGTTGTGATAACAACAGCAAGGTTGTTCAAGGTTCCGCGGGGAATGCAAACAATTGAATAAATCGAATTATGAATCAGAAACGTAGGTTTAAAATAAAAGGTGTGAAGATTTTCAGAACGGCAAGTTTCAACAATTTCGATTTAACCAGTGTCAGTATACTGAGACTGGATACTAGGGTATCATGTCATGCGGCATGGTATTCCATTGCGGCACTATACATATTTTATATATATATTGTATATAAGGTTTTTTATAATATAAGTTGAGTTAGGTATTTTTTTTATCATTTACACTTAATTCTTAAGGAACGACCATTTTGATTTCTGGATTTCCCTTTCAGCCGGAATAAATGTTTTGCATTTTTTCAAAGCTGGGATTTTTATTTCGCCTAGTACACTGGCCAGATTTTTTGTTTTGTCAGCTTGAAAGCCAGAATATATTTTTTTAAGTTTTACTATTCGTAGAATAAGAAGAGTACACTGGCCAGATTTTTTGTTTCGTCAGCTTGAAAACCAGAATATTGTTTTTACTAATTGTATAATAAGAAGAACGTCTGTGTCGACGTTGGTTTTAGTTCTTTGCCAAGTCCAATTATTTCAGCAACCAATGGACAGTGAAACTTGAAACTCATCAGTACCATCAAGGACACTAGTAAACACATGTTCCATAACTCTGTATTGCATTTGAGCAAATGCGTGGCCCTTTTCTTACTTTCTTTTTTGACAAGTCCAGGTATTTAAACAACTAAAAGTCGTACATCAACAAAACTCCAGTAAAGCTTGGAATATCAAGGGCACTAGTAGAAATATATTACATGTTCCATATTAACTCTGTATTGCATTTAAGCAAAAAAAGAAATATAAAAAGATCGGACAGGGAAAGTAGCATTCAAGGAGGACAGTCAACCACAAAACACAGAAAAAAACACGCAACAGACAAACAAGAAGGCAAAAGCAATAATAAATGCAAACGACATCACAAACACAATAGGGTTGACAATAGGGCTACCGCCTTGGAACGGTCAGTGCCAAAGTAGGCCTCCGTGGGGTTTAAACCGGTTCTAGGGTGCACCAAACCTCACACTTACCCTACTGTCATCCCATTAAAACAGGACAGTGTAAATAAAGAAATCCCCGCCATGATCTAATCTCTAACCAACAAGGCAGTATCAATAGGCAATATAAGTAAAACACAAATATGCTCGTTTAAATATAATACAAAAGAAAATAGCCTAGAAAGCCACAATGAAGGTACTCAGTGACTTAGCAGAAGCCAGAGCAGTAAGAAAATAAACCATCAAGGGCACGACAAGAAAGATCATAGACAAATATCAAACGCCACCGTCCCAATGGGCTTTAGGTAGGCGTCATCATAGGGTCCACAGTCTGTCCGGTCATCGTACAAATAAAGAGGAAAGCATAGTTATGTTCCTTTTTCGACTTCAAAATTCTGGTTAAAGAAGTCTTTGTATTTCAATAGGTGATTTTTAGTTATTAGTACAACTTGAGTAAAGCGTGGATGCTAGTAGACACATGTTCCATAACTCTGTATTGCATTTTAGCAAAATTATGGCCCTTTTTATGGATAAATATGTTCTGTATTATATTTTAGAATTATCGACTTAGAATTTATTTTAATACCATCTCTGTCAAACGAGCTTGACAAGTGTCATCAAAGTTATCAAGGACACTTATAGACACATGTTTCATAACTTTTTATTTCATTTTAGGCCGATGATTTTTTTTTCAACTTAGAGTTTAAGTTAAAGTTTTTTTAGCAGCTTCATATATTTCAATGAAACTCACTTCATACATCAATAAAAGTGGCAAGCCTGTAAATTGTATTAGCCCCATGAACCGAACACCTTCCCCACTCCTACAACACTACCACTACCATCACCCTACACAAATAGACAAATAGTTATTCTATTATTTTTGGTTTCTCTTCAGTAACTATGTCTGCATCCTGTTCTCTTCCAACCCCTCCACAACACTCCCTCCTCCCCCCCCCCCCCACCCCCACACACACAATCTCTACCTTAGACTCCCCCATTGAAAATATCTGTTTTTGTCCTATTCAGTAACACTTCACTTCCCTCTCCACCCTCTTTAAGTTCAAATTCTTTCCGGGGTATTGAAGGTATTGCTTCGATATTTGGTATACATGTTTACTGACCACCCCCTTCTCGCTTCCCCTCACCACCACCTAACCTCCACAATTAAGACTTGAACTTACGAATAATTCAACTGACACCATGATTGGTGAGACAGAAGTGTCAGTGAACTTGTTTAAAATTGACTTTGAATAGTGGAGCATGCTGTCCTTTCGACAGCTCTTGTTTAGTATGGATCTTTCCATATTTGATGGATGTAACTCCATCTGCTGGCTTTAATCGTTAGGTATGCTTTTCCTTGTCTGCTTTCTATTTGAGCCCCTTTTGCCCTTCTAAGTTATGTATTGATTGGATGCTTTGTTTGGTGGTGTAGGGGATTGGCTTGCACTGGGCAATGACTACCATGTTCCGTATCATTCGTATTAACACTGGCATACAATGCATAGCTTTGTCTGTAATCTGGCATTGCATGTGGCATTCAAGCTTATGAAACATGGCCGTAATGCGTATTACTGAAGTCAGTTTTAAAAGAATTAGGCTATTATAGAAACGAAGATAAAATTAAACATATCAATGTATGCTCTCCTTTGGTAAGAAATGTGGTACGTTATACGATGTATAGTGTAGGCATATTTGTTAAAACATTTATGTCAGTGTCAAACAAATAATAAACACGTGCATACATATTAATGGTTTATTACATTTTTGGTTATAATCATATAACTTCATTTATGGGACTGAGTAATTACTATTAAACATTCAACATTTTCTCCGAATAAGTGTTCGCCTTGCATGCAGGAGGTTGTGTGTTCAATCCCCGCCTTGCATGCAGGAGGTTGTGTCTTCAATCCCCGCCTTGCATGCAGGAGGTTGTGTCTTCAATCCCCGCCTTGCATGCAGGAGGTTGTGTCTTCAATCCCCGCCTTGCATGCAGGAGGTTGTGTCTTCAATCCCCGCCTTGCATGCAGGAGGTTGTGTCTTCAATCCCCGTCGGGTCACATCAAACACTTCAAAAAATGCTACTAGTAGCTCCGTTGCCTGACATTCGGCATATAAAGTGTTCAGCTAGGACAGGACAGTCCAGTGGCAGAACAATGTTACCGGTTGGGGTATTATGTCTTGTGCCGGTTTACGGCGTGGTATTTCAGTGTGACAGCACAATAATTGGACACCTTCGTGACATAACTAATATAGTGTTAAAGTCGACGTAACATAAAAGAGACAAGAAATTTTCTTGATACTACACGTTTTAACCATTTAACTCTTGTTTTTCAAAAAAAAAAAAAAATTATCGCCGTGCATTTAAAAGCGGTATTTCATATATTGAGAAAGGCGTGTACGAATACGGAAATTGACGAGGCAATTCTGATTTTCTGACCGCAGTCATAATTATGTGTATGACGGTATAATTTAATTTTGGGTCACGTAAATCGATTTCACCACATGTCCTTAACAAATCAAATCAATGAAAGTACTTGCTTGTAAACAAGCATGAACACATATACAACACGTACTATCTTATTACATTGTAATTCCCATTATACTGAATTGCGTTGACTATGAGCTTTTGCAAAAAGATGTGATTCTGATAATGAACAAATACATTAAAATGTAGTTTCTCAATTAGTACAAATGGTATTTGACAAAATAAAGACTTACACATTGAAGTAAAACAAGAAATTGCAGCACAGTTGCTGGAAAAAATGTTGGACAATTCTGAACATAATATTAATATTTCAGGGGTCAAGCTAGGGGAGAAGGACAGTACAGCGAAGTGGGCAATTCACAATTATTTATATTGGTTTAATAAAACTGAATGAATGATTTATATATGTCGTCAATTTGTATTTAAATATATGACATATCTAGGCCTGTTGTTTCATTTCAAATTAAAGTGTTGTTTTTTAATTTCATGTTTTAATAATGTAATTTTGAGTGGTCATATTCAATATGCATATCATTATCAGAGAATTTAATATGAATGCCATTAACGGCTCATCAAAACATTATAGATTATTTAGAGCCGCCCCTGAGAGAGGGAAATGATACGTGTATAGACCCATACTCTTACTCTTACCGAAGTTTCTTTGTTTTCTACATGACATAATGTGAATTCTAGTGCATTCTGAAAACATTTAATTGCTAAATCCTATGATAATGACCCCGTGCGAGGCCCTTAAAATCTGAGAAGCATAGGCTAGCATTGCTTGTCGAATTTTAGGTGTGTGATGGTTTTGGGTGGGATGATAGCCTCTGGTTCGCCCTTGTTATTTGGGGATAAGCCAATTCAATCTGTAAGGTATGAATTGAATGTTGTTTAATGACTCATCAACACATTATTTGGGAGATAAGATCACACACAGGAATCTGGAACCTGACATACTATAACGAACATATTATATATAGTTCTTTAAACTAACGTGGAGGATAGACTCCAATACACAAAACCTCCCAATTTACGTCCCCATCCGACGGACGAGTCTTGCTGAAGAACACAAAGACGAAACTCAGTGGCGATGGTGAGGCTTTACCCCGGGTTCAGTGGATTTCAAATTCAGCGGTTGTCTATAGGGCCACGCCAGCCCCTTTATAAATTATGAAGCGGTATTTAATGTATGCCTTTAAAGCATTTTATGCCAACCTTACTAATGCACTATTTATGTAAACCCTACACTCACTTAGTTGCGCTCGGTTTGATGTGTCTATCATAGTTTAATTAAATTGGAAAGAAAAAACAACATAATATGATATGAAATTGAAACGGCCATTTATTTTTTAAATGACATATTTGAAGTTTTTAAAACATACCAAACATGTTTAATGTTTAATTCCTTGAACTATATGAACTAATAGTTAGTAACATCAAAGGTGGGGATCTATATAAACGCCCACCATAGAAAGTACATGTAATGATTAACATAGCAAATCATGTAATGACTAACAATTCAAGGAATGATTAACATAGCAAATGCATGTAATGTTTAACATGAGATAAAAAAGAGAAATATGTGTGTAAGGGTGGGATGGTGGGAAATTAATAAAACACTAGACAAAGTAACAACCCATCATAAGACATATGATGATTACCGTAAATAATCGGATATATATAGTAAATCCGCCAAAAAGTACGGTTTGGAAAATTCCTTTGTGTTTTATTTTCTTCCAACGGAAACGCGGCTGTGTATATCATGAGCGTGGCACGGCATAACAAACACACGAACACATGCCTTACTATAAGATTTACACGGCATAACATACACACAGATTTCTCCCTATTTGTGACGATATAAAACATTGTTTACCATAAGAATATATGGTAAGCTAACATTATCTAAGCAAGTTGTCATAAAAGCATTTATTTAACAATAAATGTATATTTATGCCAACCTTACTAATGCACTATTTATGTAAACCCTACACTCACTTAGTTGCGCTCGGTTTGATGTGTCTATCATAGTTTAATTAAATTGGAAAGAAAAAACAACATAATATGATATGAAATTGAAACGGCCATTTATTTATTAAATGACATATTTGAAGTTTTCAAAACATACCAAACATGTTTAATGTTTAATTCCTTGAACTATATGAACTAATAGTTAGTAACATCAAAGGTGGGGATCTATATAAACGCCACATATTGCTACACAATCTATGTCCATTTATCTTGAAGTAGATGTGCAAGCAATAACCCCCATCCGCAACAGTGAGTGTAAGTAAGTAGTAAATAAAAGTTACATATTTATGATGTTTACACACATGACTGAATGTAATTACCAATTAAAACAAACTCATTTGACTAGAGTGAAATAACATGACTAGTATAGTAAATGTAAGTATCAAACCTCTTTGACAAGACTAGTATAGCAATTGTAAGTATCAAACTGATTTGACTAAAGTGAATGAACAGGACTAAATAACACTGTAATTGACATTCTTATTTGACTAGAGTGAACAAACATGGCTAGTAATAAGTCACTTAAAACTGAGAAGTGTCTCCAAATGCAAAGTTCAATATAGACATAGCCCGCCTATAGTAGTAAGAGTTATTGTGTGGTATTGAAGTAGCAGTGTTTCTTTGCACTTTCAATAAGTGCCCATCAAGGTGAACCAATATACAGAGTACACAGTACCTAAACACTATACATAACAATATAACTACATTAGATAAACATGTCCAGAAGCCCCTGACTCCATGGTGTATTTATCTAATGTTTACATATTAAGTAAAACAACACTAAAGGTACAATAGATAGTCACTTCTGTGACTAACTGAAACCAGGTGAATACCTGAAATGTACATATTAATGGAAATGGCAAATGTAAGTAATCCTTCAGAGGCCCCTGTCCCCATGAAGAAATCAGCTTACAGTTACACAACAGACACCCTCGCCCGTCACAACCATGTACCAGTCAAGTCGAAAGATGTAGGAAACATTTATAGCGCAACCACAGCCCCTATAGTTTCAGAACTGGAATTCTTATATATTTCTTAAAAGCATTGGAAGACCATCTTCCCATTAATTGTATCTTTTGGTCCGATATTCCTAATGTGGCAGCTGTTGTTGCTGCACCAATCCGAAAACTATGGCCTTTATAATACTGACTATTACATCCCGCCCAATTTAAGGATAGATGTAAGTTCTGGGTAAAAAAGGCTCTAGAAACATGCGTTCCATCCATAAAGGAGAAAAGGGGGCCATTCGTTGGACAACGCAGTTCAAAATATGCGAAAAGTGCATGTACCGGGCATTGTTGTAGAATGTCTTTACAACATTGTATGTGAATTGTTTTTTCTGCCCCTTTGCTGTGTTTATAATCCCTGAAGTGAACTTCTACGCCTACCAACAGACAAGCAGTGTATTTAAATGTAATGTCGTGTACTTCAAGGATGGGTTTGTGTTTTTTGTCATAACCAGTCGGATTGGTAAATTCGCCGACTCTTAAAAAGGCATAAAAAGCCAATAAGTACATAGCTTTCAGTAATACTCTATTAAAATAAGAATTAGACGTATGAGAAAGGGACAACAACAAGTTTTCTAAAATCTTAGGAGTGATAGGCAATCTTGCGTCCGGTTTTGATTTCATTTTTTGGTAACCCTGCAAGCATTTTTTGACTACGAAATTGTTTGTAGGGTCAGCCAAATTTTCAATTTTATGAAAGTAACTCAGAGCCGAAATGTATGTTGTGACTGTGGAAGCAGATAATTTGTTAGTAAAGCAAAATGAGATAAAAAGTAATATCTCCTCAATAGAAGCTGGAATAGTTCTATTTTTTTTAAAAGTCTTGTTCGAAAAGTCACCATAGACAGCAAGCGCTCTCTCATATGTTTTACGACTTGACATGGATAATGAGTTGTGAAATTGAGACCAGACGCTCTTTTGCGCTAGCATCTTGTGTGTGTTTGGATGACGTGGACTACAACTGTAAATAATTAAACCTTTTGTGAGATACACACCTCTTGTTAAAGTGTGGTTATACACCTCGCTGCGCTCGGCATTATTTTGGCGTTTACAGCACCACTTCACCATGTTTACCACACTGTCATAAAATTGTTCTAACATATGAATTTGTAAGCGATTTGGGGCTCCGCTTCTCGAAGCTTATTTCAGTATGTGATCTATGAATTTGTTTAATGTTCGGGGTCTCGCTTCGTGCGAATTGACAATGTCAACTAAGGTCAGCTACGAAATTGAAGAACAGGACGAATCAATTACCAAAATATTATTGTTTTATTTAATTTTCGGGGCTTCGCTTCGGGCGAAGCTCAATACTTTGTAATGATTAATTTATATGAATTACATAAGTTTACTCCAGACTACATGTGAGGGCTGGTTTGGCGCAGTCGGTAGCGCGGCGGATTTGTAACCGGAGGCCCCGGGTTCAGTCCTCCGTGGTGCCACTGAGTTCCGTCGGTGTGTTCTTGGGCAAGACACTTTTCCTTAGCCTCGTCCGTCGGATGGGGACGTAAACCGGGCGGTCCCGTGTATCGGTCTATCCTCCGAGCACGTTAAAGAACCATAGGAATCTATTCGATAATAAGAGTAGGGCAGGTTCCCGGATTCCTATGTATCCTTCCCCTCTCTCTGGGGCGGCTCTTAATAACCTGTACTGTGTTGATGAGCCGTTAAACAACATTCAATTCAATTCAATTCCAGACTACATGTACAGTAACATATCTAGGCCCAAATGACAGCATAGGCCTATGGTTGGGGCGTGGAGGCATGATCTTCCGGACTTTTTATTTCATTTTAGAATGTATCAATTAGGTAAGTAAACTGTCACAGATGTGTATCTGAAAATACCCACATCCCCTTCCCCATTGCCAGTAGACCAAAAGCAATTAGCACATGTTCACGCACATGACCGTTGACGTCATGTTTACAATATCGCATGACGTCATGTTTAACATATCGCATGACGTCTTGTTTAACGTCTGTCGCTGATGCACCAGTTAAACCTACTCAAAAGAAATATAAAAAGATCGGACAGGGAAAGTAGCATTCAAGGAGGACAGTAACTAAACCACATAAAAAACGCAGAAACAGACACGCAAACAGACAAACACGAAGGCAAAAGCAATAATAAATGCAAACGACATCACAAACACAAAAAGGGTTGACAACAGGGCTACCGCCTTGGAGCGGTCAGTGGCAAAGTAGGCCACTGGGGGTTTAAACCGGTTCTAGGGTGCACCAAACCCCACACCTACCCTACTGTCATCCCATTTAAACAGGACAGTGTAAATAAAGAAATCCCCGCCATGATCTAATCTCTAACCAACAAGGCAGCATCAATAGGCAATATAAGTAAAACACAAATATGCTCGTGTAAATATAATACAAAAAAAACAATAGCCTAGAAAGCCACAATGAAGGTACTCAATGACTTTGCAGAAGCCAGAGCAGTAAGAGAATAAACCATTAAGGGCACGACAAGAAAGTTCATGGACAAACATCAAACGCCACCGTCCCAATGGGCTTTAGGTAGGCGTCATCATAGGGTCCACAGCCTGTCTGGTCATCGTACAATTAAAGAGGAAAGCATAGTGGCGAACTGTAAAAGGGTCCACCACCAAGCATGCAGTACGTTGCAAAATGATAAGGTCATAACCTCTTTTGATAAACTTTATAACAAGTTTAACAAAGATAGTATGAAAGTGATCATGACCTAGAATCTTACGAAGTTTATAAATCACATCACCATAGAAGTCAGGTTGTGATAGTCCTTGTCGCAGAAGAGTCCTTAAATTACTTTTATATTTGAAAAGAAGATCAGGGTTACGATAATACAATTTTGCAAAGGTTTTACGAAGTTTATGATAACGGTAACCCTGATTGAGTAACTTTTTAGCTCTACAAAGATTACGAATATTGAAGTCCTCAAGCTCTAGAAAAACGAATAAGTTGAGACACATATACCCCATAAGAAGTTGCTCGGGGAACATCCCCATCCAGGTGAGGATAATTAACAATGTCAAAATTAAAATCATCTCTCTTGTCATAGATTTTGATAATTATTTTACCATTTTCAATCGAGAGATCTAAATCAAGAAAAGAAGCGTTATTATCAGATATATTAGCTTTGTTTAGCTGAAGTTCTTTAGGATAAATATAATTAACCATAGTTGGAAAGAAAGGGTTGTCAATGTTCAATATGTCATCCAGATACCGAGAGGTATCATTATGATTAAAGGCTTCAATAACATCTGCCTGGGTATCTGGTGAAAGACTCAACATGAAATCCCTTTCATAGCAAAATAAGAACAAATCTGCGACAAGTGGTGCACAGTTCGTACCCATAGGGATACCAACAATTTGTCTATAAACGGTGGTTCCATACCTGACGAAAATATTATCTAATAGGAAGATGAGTGCTTCACAAACTTCATAGAAACATAAACTTATCTCATAATGTGTTCATTTATTCAAGTTTTGACGTCACATGCTGCTTCTCACAAGAAAAAAGGTAAGAAATACATTTATACGCTTATTGATGCAAGTCTGAATCACCATACGCCGTTCTGAAAAATATGGAGCAGGCCGGACGATGTAAACTCCGGACATGAAGAACGCGGTCGACTTAATGTCGTAAATATGAATAATTTGGGGCTTCGCTGCGCGAAGCTCAGTGATAATATAAATGTGTGTGTTGTTTAATTTCGGGGCTTCGCGCTTTGCTGCGCGAAGCTCTGTGGCTCGTTTGTCGAGCTTTGCTCGTCCGTATTGTTTTCACGTCTTTCGTGAAAGATTACTTTGTGGATTTTTTTTACTTTTTACGGTAATCGGCGCCATAACCGAAAAAGCGATTACTAGTGGACAACTTCGACGCCGGGCTATGCCCGGCGAGAATTGACCAAAAAATGTGTTGCATATTATGCTTACACAAATATGCCTGCGTACAGGGATGGTGGTGCCGGTGGAGCATGTTATTTGCAAATATGAAGAAGGTGCAAAACATCTAGTTCGTTGGATTGCATTCACGAGTGCTAGCCTATTTATTGAGCGCGGTTTTTACTTCCGGTCAAAGTAACCTGCTCAAACGTTGAACGCTCATCTGTGCTGGAACCAATACCAATATTGCGTGGATACAGTTGAGAAATGGTGTTCAGACAACATATGGTTAAAGGGAGTACATCAGACTGTGGGGCCTAATTTGCTTAAAAACATAAAAAAAAAATATGAAATGACTAATTTCAAACGTGAACTACTTCATAGATATAGATGGAACAGTTTCCCATAATACAGCGCAATAATTAAAAATTAATATGAATAAGGCACTGCCTCATGGCGAGCGTCGGTTTAAGTAAATAAAATGGTTACATTGTGTAATATTACTCATACTGTAATACCTTATAACATAGGGATTTTCTAAACCCAACTCAGTTGCTCCGTTCTAAGGGACACACAAAAAACGCAACCCACTACTATTCACATACAAACTTTGCGATCATCACATAAAAAACCTAATTCAACAAATTATCTAAGCATAACTATTCGAAATCGAAATGGGGATATACACATATACTCTATTACTTCCAAATCAAACCGTGGAGCGCTGCGGTCTAGTGGTAGAGCGTTGGATCCATGATCCAAAAGTCCTGAGTTCGATTCCCGCCATTGCCATATGCGTTGTGTCCTTGAGCAAGACACTTTATCTGCATTGCTTAGTACTGGTTCTACCCAGGAAGATATCGAGAGTGATTCAAATAACAAGAACAAAACAATATTGAACAAGTGAAGAGGTGGAAATGTTTTCCAAAATAAATAAATGAGATCTAATAATAATAAATAAAAGAAATAAATTAATAATAATAATTGTGAAGCAAATCGGCTGCAGTTGTGAAAAAAATTACTTGAATTGTGAGTAAGTGTCAGATGAACTTGAATAAGCATGATCAGTATAATTATGTATGCATACCTTTTTTTATGAGACTTCTCAGGATGATCCAATCTATTTCTATTTCCTACATGTAAAAGCCTTCACTTAGGCCACTTAGCAGCAATGATCAGGTAGGAAGGAATAGGAATGAATTGTTTCATGTGATACTGAATGTTGCGTTGTAAACCGTAATTCTCGCCTCTCACCGCTGCAGTTTCGAATCCCACTGGGAGCTCGACTTATGAGGATGTGTCGATCCTTGGTTCTACCCAGGACAAGTGGGTGGTCTGCCTCCACCACCCAAAAATCAACCGTCATATATAACCTTACATGTGTTGAAAATGACGTAAAACACCATACAAACAAACGAACAAATCATTGCTGATGTGGCATGTGAAATAATCAGTTCGTTTAATACCTTGTTCCCAAGTCACCACTCTCTACATCCCCTCTTGAAATTAAAATTGCGTCGAACGTCACAGACTGACGTAATCAGCATTGAAAACATACTGACATCATTTCGAATTTTTCAAATGGTACTAGTATCGATTGAGGGCGAGAATGCATTGAAAATTGTCATAATGGTGACGTACTATTACGTGCAGTACGTGCTTGACTTTGTCTACAAAGAACAGAAAAGGTTTACGTTTGTGCTTTTAAGTAAAAGAAAGGATATTTCACTTACCGCCTTTGGTTTCGCAAAAACAATTTAAGGATAAAAAGTTAGGCGAATAATTATTATTACATTTCTATGGGTAAAAGATTGAGATTTCTCAGTGAAAGAATATGTATAATCGTTAAATATTAATAACTCCGATCACAAAAATAACTAACTGCGACGTTGAGTTATGACGTCAATAACGGGTTGGTGACGTCGACGTCATCCGCCGATAACGCCAAATAAAGCAAATAATTCCGGTTAAAACCATACATAATTTGATTAAAAATGTAATAAATAGATTATTTAACAGTTGTGATCGATTATAAGGAAATCCTTCACTCGATGGTAGGCGTGTGTTGTTTTTTCACTCAATCGCTTACGCTCGTTCGTAGAACCACACGTCTACCATCTCGTGAAGGATTTCCCTATAATCGATCCCAGCAATTAAATAATCTCTATTTTCATATAACTATTGTTTCAGGTGAATTTTATTATTAATAAGTGTAATTGAGACTTAAATTTCGCAGTAGGTTGTTAAATACAATTTGAACAAAAAGCAATGACACAGTTCACACACTCTTAGACATGTATTACTATTAGGTAGGATGGTCAGCTCTTAGCCAGCTTTCTTAGTCCTTTTGTCATATTGTATTTTCAATGAAATTGGACTGCTTTCAAGTGAAAATCACCGCATGTAGATCTAATATAAAAAAAATAGATCTTGTAAAACTAACTGACATATTGACGCAGTCACTTTTATTTAAACATAATCAAGCATTAAATCGTTGATTTTGTTGTTGCTGAACAGTGGCAAGCGTCGTTTTAAGTTAATAGACTAACGCGATTAAATAATGTGTGCAATACTCATACTGTTATGCCTTACAGTGTACATCAGTGGAGTTTTCTAAACTCAATGGTGTTTCTAAATGAATCATTTAACTTATACTTTTACTACAGTCAAAGACTGGTTATAGTTTTGCCCTTCACAAAGGTAGTACCTAGTACTGTGAGTGTAATGCCAGTGATGGTCCTTGATTGGAAAATAAAAGTTATTATGTTCTATTCTATATTAAGCCAGAGAACCAGGCTATTATATTCTATCTTTATTTTTTTTAAATAATAAATATTGATGCATTCACTTTTATTTAACGTAATCAAGCATTAAATCGTGGATTTTGTTGCTTTTGAATAAATTAGATTGTAAAAAATAAATAAAATAAATATGTTGAATTGAATGGACTGAGCCTGCGAAAACACTGACTAGAATAGAAGAGAAGAGAATCGAAAACAAACATCTTAATTAACATGTATGCTATATTCAATGCACAAGACCTCGCTTCGCTCGGTGAAATTAGCTGTATAACGTCGCTTCGCTCGATGTAATCTCGGTGTAATTAGCTTTATTTTCCTTCGAATAACACCTCGTTCCGCACGGCGTTCATGTGAGGTTATAACGACGTGCTAGAAATACGATTCACCTTCACGGTGAATCGTATTACTAGCACAATGCAACTTTACGGGCAGGTAACTCTAGCTGGTTGACGAAGACTTTTATTGCCTTAGTATGGCAATTTCAGAAAATCAACAACGCGTTAACCGTAAAGAAGGATAAAAATATCAGACAGGGAAAGCAGCATTCAAGGACGACAGTCAACCACAAAACACAAAAACAAACACGCAAACAGACAAACGAAAAGACAAAAGTAATAAAAAATGCAAACGACATCACAAACACAAAAGGGTTGAGAATAGGGCTACCGCCTTGGAACGGTCAGTGGCAAAGTAGGCCACTGGGGGTTTAAACCGGTTCTAGGGTAAGGCGAGCTTACGCTCGCAATAATTTACAACAAGTCTTCAAAGTCCATAGAGAAATTCCCAAGTTATAAATAGCTGTCACGCAGAGCAAATCGGCGATATCTACACATGACGCTTGCTTTGCAATACATTGCGATTTATTTTACCGCCAAGTTTAAAATAGCTCCTTGGCGCGTCGCCATAGTCAGGAAATACCTTCTTCGGGTCGTTTATTTTATATGTTTAGCATAATTTCTTTTGGTGATTTAAGGCTCATTTAGTTTGTTTTTATCAATTAAATACATAAATAATGTATTTGAACGCTAAAAATAATACCATTTCTGATGTACTGCCTTTAATGATGAGCTTACTTATATATATTTTTACTTGTTTATATACCCGTTGACGGGCATTTGTTGATTTACATATATAGTTTATATTACTACCATATCATCCCTTATTTTTTAATAGTTTTATATTTATATATTTACATTAATTTTTAATAACTACTTAATTTCTTCATCTTTCGTCGGTTTGTGTGCACAATATGACCTATTTATGTGTCGACGTGCCGTAAAACACCATTCATTCATTTATTACATTAAGTAAATGTTATAATAAAACTGATTCAACTCTCCAAATGTACCTTAACAGTACAGCTCAGTATTAATACAGTATTACACGGATCAGACACTCCTGTTGTGTTTAGGCCTTCTACGCATGAAGTTGTTTTTGTTCTTGTATTTTATTTTGGATTGCGTCTACGGAGGCTTACCCATATAATGTGCCAGGTTCTGTGTAATAAATAAAATTTCTGATTCATTTCCTGCCCAGACAAGCCGTTCCTTTTAAAAGGAAAACTTATTAATTCCTAAAGCACACATGGGTGCTTGTAACATGTTTGTTTAGTATGTAATGTCTGCTAGGTTAACCTTTGTGTATTGTCAATGTTGTCGGTCAAGCTTAAGAGCCAGCACAAAAGAGTGTTTGTAAACCGAAATGTAAATACACATTTACATAACTTATTCTACGCTGCGCTCAATCCAGTAGACACAATTGCCGATGTTACTGTCATTGTAATCGAGGCCTGTGATAACAGAGGTCCAGCTTTTTCCAAAATGGCAACAACATATAAATTAGTTTATTTCGATGGACGCGGTAGGGCAGAAATTGTTCGACTGCTGTTTGCAGTTAAAGGTGTAGAGTTTGAAGACAAAAGAATAGGAGAGACTGACTGGCCTAAGGAGAAAGCAAGTAAGTGTTCTTTTTATGTAAACAAATTAACATGTTTAGTATTGTCAATTGGGTTAAGACATACAGATTAAAAGGAGCTAGTGACAATTATTTTAAACATGACAATCATGTCGGGTTATGTGTATGTAAATATATGTCGTATAATAATTTGATTTTGCACTCAAAAATCAAGTAAAGAAAATTCATTTCACACATACTACCTTAATGTAATGTATAGTTCACAAGACATTGTAATAAGTTTAATCATGGAGTAAATTCAAATTTAATTAACCAAGGTTGTAGCTACCATATGGATATATTTAATCCGAGCCTTCTCTGACCTTACCAGCCCTTTTTACGAGTTTTGGTATTTCATCTGGCTGTGTACGGTCAGAGGAACTCCTATAGTAAAAACACGGGGATCTCCTCTCCCGCGAGGGAGAGTAACTACCCTCTTGGTTTTAAATCAATATATCTATGTAAGTATTCATTGGATTAACATTTCAAGCATATAAACCGATTACCAATATATTTATTTACCTACATGAACCGAAATATTTGTTTTATTAACCTTAATAATGTTGTAACGGTCAACCGTTTCAGACGAAGTTAGAAAATATTAATTTTCCAACATTTGTTGTTATTCAGGTCAAATGTCACGTGATCGTGACCGGTGCGCCGATAAATATTTCCCGCAAAATTCAAAAATATTCAAATTTGCGACCAACTTTTCCTTTTGGCACTAGCAATACTCTGAACAACATCCAATTGTTTATCTTTAAAGTTTAGACCCTAATTATGCTCCGAGAAGAGTTCGTTCCACTCCAAAAATCCCTCGATGCTGTCAGTTGATAGTGGACTTATTTGATGAGGGAATATGAATGCCTTTACCTCTCGCGAGAATATCACGTGCATTTAATTAATATGCAAAATGACAATATGGCGGATATAGTAAATAAAAGTGTACTTCAAAACATAAATGTTTTCTCGTGTCACTACCATCGATAAAGGTGCAGTTTTATCACTGCAACTTGGTATAATAAACATTAATTGATTGATCTGTTGAGCTAAATTATCGTAAAAAATTGACCCGACACCGCAAACATCGTTGAAAGTGCATGACTGTGCGTTTTTAGTAATCCCCCGGTTTTCATTATAGGAGTTCCTCTGACCCTATAAAGCCGTAAAAAAATAATAATAATAATAAAGGCTTTTAGGGTCAGAGAAGGCTCGGATTAGGATATATTATGTTCCTTATTTTCATAAATCTCCTAACAATATATGTTGCGATTTTTCTGCTAACTACACAATTGTTCTCAATAATCATGTTGTCCAAATATATGTATACATTGTCAGATATAATTTCATTATATATAAACAAAAGAACAATTGACCAAGAAGTTGAGTTTCATCTTCAATGCACTGGCAGAATTTACAAATAAGGAGTCTCGCCAACATATCTACCCATATAAGTGCGGGGTGTTTATATACCACAGCGCAATTGTGCCAGAAAAGCCCACCCATCATTTGCCACCCTTGACATTTTAAGTTCATTTAAACATACTATTCGCACACGAAGAGTTTGTAAAAGTCACATATGTCCATGGTTTGAGTGCCTTTGTTATGTATTGAGATCACATTTAGAAATATATATGACAGCATCTTTGATTTAGCAAGTTCAAAACTGAAAACAGTTTTATGCAGAAATGATACTGTCAACCTTAACTTGGTCAATACCTTTTTGCTTCAATACACCAATTATTGTGACATTTATTATGGTATATTCCCACCACTTCGTCAGTCTGTTATCGTTTGTTAAGATTAGTATATTACAGTAGAGAAGCATATTTAGTGCATGGCAAGATTAGGGGTAAATGTATGTAAATATGTCATCGCCTGACTTCTATGTTGCCGATGACAGTGAGGTTTGATGCACATAGAACCTGGTTAAAACCTCAGCGGCCTTTCTGTCACTGACCGTTCAAATTCGGTTAGCTTATTGTCAGTCCGTTTGTGTTTGTGATGTAATTTACTGTGATTTTTATCCTTTTAATCCTCGCCACTACTGCTCCTAAACAGCTTTTTGGAATTTTACAGAAGTTGGCAGGAAGCATCGGTAGGAAGCCTAGTTGTGCATATCGTGTTTGTGTTCCGGTTCAATGATTCTGAGAGAGTTACGGCCCTTTGACATTTTAAGTTTTATTTTGTTGTCACCGCTGCTCCTCCTAAACCGCTTGATGGATTTTAATGAAACTCGGTAGGAAGCATTGGTATGATGTCTAGTGAATATCACTGTGCATTTCATTTCAGTAATTTGTGACGGAGTTATGTCCCTTTGACATTTTAATATTAATTTGTTTTCGCCGCTACTCTTCATAAACCCAATGTTGGATTGAAATTAATTTGTTCCTACCACAACCAGGTCAATATGAATGACTTTGACCTACATTTTGGACTAAGTTAATTAACACTGAAGTTGTATTATATGTGACTGACGCGCTACAGAGGTGTCCCATGAACATAATTTCTAGTTTTACTATTGCTTTTGACTTTTCTTGTTACATTAAAACACTATATGTACTGTACAATGCTATTCAAAAATGTTTTATCTACTTCCAAACTAGTCCCATCACGTGACGTAGAGTTATCGTTCTTGCCTTCCTCCACACTACAGTCAGTCGGAGATGTCAACTGTAACAACGTTCAAATGCTAAACAACTTCCAAACATATCTTAACAATGTTGCACCCTATCCACTATCAAACTTATTTTAACTAGGAAATGGAGTGGTGGGGTGGACATTTGTTTTTCTCAAAAAAAACTCTCTCTAGTTGTTATTTGTTTCAATGCGTGTTTTGGTTGACTGTGAGCTATGAATGCCACATTTCCTGTTCGATTCCCCAAACAAAATAAATGTAGTCTAGTATGGAAATAATACAAGTATGAACAAAACTCGAACAATTCATAGAACTCAGATTCATTTAATTTCTTATATGTTTTAAATCCAAAGTGTTTGAAGTTGTGTATTTTAGATATTACACTACCAGATATTACACTACCAGATATTACACCTACCAGATATAACACTACCAGATATTACACTACTATTACACCTACCAGATATAACACTACCAGATATTACACTACCAGATATAACACTACCAGATATAACACTACCAGATATTACACTACCAGATATAACACTACCAGATATTACACTACCAGATATTACACTACCAGATATAACACTACCAGATATTACACTACCAGATATTACACTACCAGATATAACACTACCAGATATTACACTACCAGATATTACACTACCAGATATAACTCTACCAGATATTACACTACCAGATATTACACTACCAGATATTACACTACCAGATATAACACTACCAGATATTACACCTACCAGATATAACACTACCAGATATTACACTACCAGATATAACACTACCAGATATAACACTACCAGATATTACACCTACCAGATATAACACTACCAGATATTACACTACCAGATATTACACTACCAGATATAACACTACCAGATATTACACTACCAGATATTACTTATATTACACTACCAGATATTACACTACCAGATATTACAAATATTACACTACCAGATATTACACTACTAAATGCAGACCTGCACCTTCAGCTAGAGTCTCATTGTTGTTCAAGTAGCAGTGTAAAGCTAGTTGTTTATGATCTCTTCCAGATCTGTGCACCTATCAAGGTTTCAAGTTCATTTCTTTATACTTAAAATGTAACTATTGTGCTAATTGCTCGTCCTTTACTGAAGTGCATTAATTTGTACTTCGCAGTGTTGTATCACTGATTAATGTCGTTTTAATGGAACTTTCTGAACGTTCACATCGGAATACACACATGAGGCATGGATTCAGATATAACTAGTTTCGATCGTGTGCAAGTTTTAAAAAATCAGTTTAAAAGGTTTGTGAATACAGTAAAAGTCCTTAATTGTTCAAAAGTAAACATACTGTGTAGCATTGTTTAATGAAATCAAGGGTCATTACTATGTTTGTTCTTCTTCTTATATTTGATTTTAAACTCGTTCGAGGTTTTATTACTTCAAACAGCCAGACCAAATTAAAAAAAAAAGGATAAAGGATGAAGGAACTAGCATGTTCATACAGCTTTAGTTCAATCTTATAGCTATGTTTTTAACTTTCAGGCTTTGATTTAAATAAATATGTTGACCAACTTTGGTAAAGAAAGGCATTACAGTGTTAACCGTTGGCATGGCAGAATATAACATGTTTCATTAAAACAGTGGCCATAACTTGTTTGCGTCATATCTGACATTGGTGAATGTCGAACTTGAAAGAACTTTCATTGGTATACTGTCAAAGATTGGTAAATATCAATTGCCAAATGAAGGTAACAGAATGTTAACAAAAATAATAACATGCAGACGGACGGACGACAGACGATGGACAACATGACAAAAGCTCAACTGGTAGGTAGAGCTAAATAAACGTATCAGTAGGTTCCTGTACCATATCAGACTTGTTATATAAGCATATCCAATCATTAAAAGTAATAGGACGTCAATAGTTGTAACAATCTGCAATGATTTCAATGTTTTCTGCCTCGGAAAATATCATAAAAAAACGACATTTTCCGATACAGTGCCAAACGCTGTATAGAACAGTCCAGTCATTTACGACTTGTTCGCTACTTTTTCCCTCTAAAACCAAGTGTTATAACCTGATATTTGAAACACCGTCAAAACACATATCGATTTAAACATAGGTGGAACTCGCCACCAAAAAGGAAATAGAAGACTACTTCATTGTTGAAGTGTTAAGTTACTTCGTTATGCCCCCGAAGGAAGGGAGCATATAGTATTCGTATGTCCGTCCGTTCGTCCGAACGACATCCGTTCGTTTGTCCGCCCGAAACAATCATGTCTCAGCCATAACTTCAAAGGTCATGAAAGGAATTTCATGAAAGAAATATAGAAAGATCGGACAGGGAAAGTAGCATTCAAGGAGGACAGTCAACCACAAAACTCAGAAACAAACACGCAAACAGACAAACAAGAATGCAAAAGTAATAATAAAAGCAAACGACATCACAAACACAAAATGGTTGACAATAGGGCTACCGCCTTGGAACGGTCAGTGGCAAAGTAGGCCACTAGGTGTTTAAACCGGTTCTTGGGTGCACCAAACCTCACACTTACCATACTGTCATCCCATTAAAACAGGACAGTGTAAATAAACATGTAATGGAATTGTTACATGTAGTGTACGCATATTGTTTATGTGTGCATGTGTTTGTGTATTGGTAATATACTATTTTTCAAAATGTACATCGAAACAAAATCAACATTCTATTGATACGTTTATTGCCGTAATTGCTATTTTTATTCAGACGCTCCACAAGGTGCTGTTCCCTATTTGGAGATTGGTGGAAAGCTGCGACTGTCACAGAGTCTGGCCATTACCAGATATCTGGCACGAGAATACGGTAAGGCAGTTGATAGAATTCACTCGAGGAGGTACAACCGCCTCGTAAGCAGAATAGAATAGAATAGTTTTATTTTCCAATTATGAGCCATTTCTGACGTTACAATCACAATATAACATCAGTATATGTGAACAATACATATTAAGAAACTCAAGCTTAATTTTGATTATAGAAACACAATTAACAGAAGATTTATAAGTACATAATGATGAATAAGTCTAAAAAGTAGACATTATAAACAACCCACTACCCTCTACTGGGTCTTTGCACTTAATGAATAATTATACAAGGCATATTGTGGTGATGGATTGTTTCCCTTACATGTATAAAGACGTATTCTGAACAAGTTATCATGGCTATTATCTAGAAAACTAGAGAGTTTTATAATATTGTTAATTCATTTAAATGCAGATACAACCATTATATGAGAAAAATTAGTGGAAATGTATAACAACTGATTATTAAGTTTAATTTGAGTTAGAATGCGAACCCTGTAGAGGATTTATAAATCCTTAATACAAACACTTCCTAACGAAGCATTAGTGCACTCCAATTGAGACATATGCCACAGATATATATTTGTTATAACAACCCTGAGTTATTACTGAGCTGCCAGATCTCTTGATGTAACAAACATGAATAAATGTGGCATTAGTGTTAAGTATCTTCATATCCTCATTACTTAACACAAATATAAACTTTTGTTTATTCGATAGTGAATTAATTATACCCACGTTAAGGGTACCCGGGTATATTAAAATCGCCTCCGTCCGTCCATCCGTTACCGCATCTCCTCCTAAACCGCTGAACGGAATTCAAACTTAGGGTATTACTTTACCATATGATGACGGCGTGCAAGAGCAACATTATTTTTGGTTCCGAGCCCAGGGCCATCAGAGGGGGAGAGGGTCGGGGTCAAAAATTCAATTACACTGTCATTTTTCCATATTTTTGCACATAACTTGGTATATGTAATCGTCTATGAAAGATAAACAAATATCAAACGATTTTGTTATTTCGCAAACTCGGACTTCTGCCCGGAGGCCCAGAGTGGGTGAGGCGGGCGGGTATGGGGACGGGCGGGGGTGTATTTGGTGTCTTTTTTTCTTCAATTTTTTCAATTACAATGTCATTTTCCTATATTCTTGCACATAACTTGGTGTATGAAATCGTCTATGAAAGATAAACAACATATCAAACGATATTATTATTTCAAACTCGGACGCAATGGAACATTATGCTGATGGGATTTTACTGTATACATTTATTTCCTCCTACGTCATCGTTGGGGCAGGGGGCATCAAATGCACTAATAATGCAAATATGGTGTCATTTTTCATAATTTTGCGCATTAATTGGTATAATAGTCATTTATAAAATAGATACACAGCATGTCAAATGATTTATTATTTAAAACTCTGAGTGTAATTGTAGTGTGGGTTACGAGTTTAACCCCACGAAGCGGTACTTCTTTTTTTGTACCGCTATCGAATTCCGTCAAACAGTCTTGGTTTTATTTAGTAAATATTCAACAAAGGTTGGTGTGTTATGTTTGTCAACGTAATTAGTTTGTGTTTTATAGGCTAAAAATTACAGATATTGTTCCTTTAAAGGGAAATGACCTGTGTGAAGAAAACGTGGTTATTTTGCGATGGCGCTCCGTCGATTACATAATCTGTCAGTGACTGGGACATTTCTGTAACGGCCATACTCTATTTCAAGTCTGTGCAAACTGATACGGAACTTAGTGATTTTGTTTATATGGTGTGTTTTTTTACGTCATTTTCAACACATGCAATGTTATATAATTATGACGGTCGATATTTTGTGGTGGAGGAAGACCACACAGTTTTCCTGGGTAGAACCAGTACTGTACACCTCCCGCCATCCGTAAGAATCGACACTTCCTCACTTACAAGTCGAGCTTCCAGTGGGATTCGAACCCGCAGCAATGTAAGGCGAAGGTTTATAACGCAACGTCGTTAACCATTCGGCCACGGAGACGCTCTGGAAATTAGTAAAACAAATATGTTTTATTTATTTTAGCTACTGTTTGTGGCGTTTGACTTTTGCCGAAGGTTTTTGGTCATAATGGGTGAATATGTGTAATGTGTACATGATCTTGAAAGTAGGTATACATATTTAACAGGAAATGTAGCAATAACATATCACAGTTAACCCAAAACACGCATACAAACAAACGACAATTACAAAGAAACGGTAAAGTAAGTGATACCACAAACATAAAATGGTTGATAATGGGGCTACCGCCCTGGTACGGTCAGTGGCAAAAAGGTTTTTTTTAAGCAATTTTCAAAAAAACAAATTCTAGGGTGAACCAAACTTCACTATTGTCATCCCAGTAAAACGGGACAGTGCATTGTATGATGTTGTTTAGAGCCGCCTCAGAGAGAGAGAGAAATGTTTTGTAGGAACGACTTTTACAACGTTGGTCACTTTGCACAAACCTGTTTTATACAGACTGGATTTAGACTGCACGGATGACAGCTACAGCAGTTAAGTGCTATATTAAAATAATAGATGTCGAAGTTTATTGAAACATGTTTTATTTAAACATTTCTACAACTCCTTTAGAAAGTTTGCACTTACATTTGAATGATGAAATAAGGAAAATTGTATGTTTTTTTAACGTGGATGTATTTATATTTTGCCAATTCACATTGTCTTTAACAGGCGAGATAATGAGAGAACTGGAGAATATGAGATTGTTTCTCTGTTTTGTTTTATCCTTTTTTTGTTGTTGATTTCTTTTTGTAATTTTTCTGATTCAAGTATACCAACTTTCCCTCATGCTCACGCTTTTTGTAAGGTTCTGTCGTCTGAAGTTAAGAGAGAATGTGAGAATGCGAGAAAGTCAGCTACTATGATGTCTATGACGTTTAGTCACACCTCCTTAAATCTGAACGTCTCTGCAAAAATGTATTGATATAATGCCTCCCAACGTTAACGGTACATCGTCGTCCAAACCATAAGTATACGGTTATATTGTCACTTGTGCATGAAAGAAGCTGTTTAACAGACCAGGCCGTAACATGTAATGTCTGTGCCATCGCGGCGCCCATCTGAAACCGTGTATCAAAAATCAAAAAGATACAAGGAGTCAAAAATTGTATTACGAATCACATTTGTTGCTATTAATACATTACAGATCTCTATGGTAAAAGTAACATTGAAGGATTTTATATAGACGAAATTGTAGCCAATGCTGAAGATTTGGCAAATGCTGGCTGGGATGCGATTTTTGAAGAAGATGAAACACGAAAGGTAGAAACGTTTGTATATTTAAAAGTTAATGATTCGCATAACTGAACTGTTAAACTGTAACCGTACCATGTTGCAGAAGTATTACCTGCCTTGTAGTTAGCTCTACTAAGATAAATGTGTTGTGGAGAAGGAAACAATCATGAATCTTATTTCAAATCTATATAAATCGAGTATCGGTTAGAAGGTAAGTTTTATAGCAGGCAGCCCATTTGAAATGCAAAATTAATAACACAATGCTTATTATCCCAACGGTTTAATAAAGCGTGATGGGATGGTGTTAACGCTTCTGTCCGTCTGTCGTTCCGTCAGTTCGCCCGACCTCCCGTCCATCCTTCCATTCATCCATTATCATATCTTCTAAGCGGATTTCTAATAAAATTAGTGTATTACATCCCCTCATGATAACAGCGAGCAAGAGCAACATTCATTTTGAATCCGCCCCAGGAAACCTTAAAAGTGGGAGGAGGACAAATTCAGTTTAAATACATGGTTTTGCACATTACTTGGTTTATGTACATCAAACGGTTTTATTATTTTGAACTCGGACGTCTGCCCAAGAGTGCATGGCGAGTGGGTGTGGTGGGTAAAATGTGGTAATCTTGTTTTAATCATGTCTCAATTGAACAGTTATGACGATTGGATTACGCTTTATAATGATTTTCCTCCCACGTCACTCATAGGGCCCGGTGAAAGGGACGTCAAAATGTCAAATATGCCAAAAACACCAAACACCAAAAATTATTTGCAGTGTCATATTTCTATATAGTTTGTTAACTTAACGCTTATAAGTACAAAGCATATCAAACATTTTAATTATTTCAACTCAGAGGTCAGGACCAGAACAGGTATATTAGGTGTGTGGGGAGATCATTTCGGTCAAAACACATTCTTAAATGTCATGATGATTGGATTACACGGTATAACAGTCGCTACATGGTCCATCTGGGATGTCAAAAGTTTAAATAAACAAATACCTTAAATATAATCTGTGCAAAGTCATATACATAATAGCTTACATAGTACTATTGTCATTCTGGCACTAAAGAACTGTAGTAGGACTCAGTTTGGTGTGTATGTAAATAGAAAGTGGATATTTGTTGATTTGGAGTGAAAATACAAAAATAATATTTTATTTCATCGAGAAGTGAGAAAACTTTATATTTTCACAGCCTGTACAAGAGGTACTGTATTTATCTGCATAAAAACTATCGCATAAAAACTATACAAGACATAATAAATTGAAAGTATGGTTAGATATTAAAAAGCAGCATAAAACTATATGTTAGCATATATCTATAAAGTCTATGATGCTAGTTTATGCAGCAAATAAATGTAAATAAAATCGTTTCTTTTTTAATCATTATGTTCACATTCAGACAAAATGAGTTTTGAGATTCAATACCATTTAATATCTATACTATGCTGGTATGAATTATTCATCTGTTTAATAAACAATGGTGCATTTCAGTCGCATATTATAGGAGGCTTTGGCCTATGAATTCCGGTGAGCATGTTGCTACCACCGTCTAGAAAAACATTACTCAAATCTTCTCCCCGGTAGAAGAATTTGGGGCTGATTTGTTCTCGTCGTTTGCAGAACAATCAACACAACCTGTACTACCCCTAGATTTAGATATAGGGTCAAAAGGGTGAACATATATTTGCATACCATATTGGCTTGTGTAAAGAATACGTCGGCGAGAACGCATCGTCGAATTGGCTCTAGTTCAATTTCCATAAATACTGATAATTGAATTGAATGTTGTTTAACGGCTCATCAACACAGTATAGGTTATTTAGAGCCGCCCCAGAGAGAGGGGAAGGATACATAGGAATCCGGGAACCTGCCCTTCTCTTATTATGGAATAGATTCTTATGGTTCTTTAACGTGCTCGGAGGATAGACCGAAACACGGGACCGCCCGTTTTACGTCCCCATCCGACGGACGGGGCTAAGGTAAATACTGATAAAGGTGATGTTATAAAATATATTACAAATCTGCCAATCATCGCTCTGTTGTTTAATATCCAATATTAGTAACATCCCTAACTTTTATTGATATACATATCCCGACAAAATTTGGTGAAAAATTGAAAACCAATTGAAAAATAAAGGCGATATTGTATTAATAGAGCAGACTATGGCATTTTTCATTAAATCAAGGGCCAAAACTCTTGTTCAGAAAACAGTATTAGTAATCGTTGAAATTTTCCGAGCTTTTATGATGTAACGACCCTGAAAATGTTAGTAAAGTTTAATTGCGTAAAAATATGTGTTGAGCGTTAACAAAGCGAAAAATAGCATTTTTCATTAAAACAATGTTTATTAATTTATATTTGAAATAAATGGTTTTCAAACTGGACCGAGATTTTATTGATATAAAAAAAAAACTGGCAAAGTTTGGTAAATTTCAATTGCAAAGTAACGGTGATATAGTAAACACTAAAAATTAACGAATGGACGACTACGATAAACATCTCGCCATCGCAAAAGCATATCTGACCTTTGGCCAGTAGAGCTAAATATGAGAGCTCATGTCTCAATAGAGTGCTTTCAAAGATTAAACATATCAAAGAACTGCGTGTAATGTATGGAGGTGGACATGAGTGACTGTGTATTATTGATTTTAATAAACCTATTGGATAAAATGATAGGATACGAGGCTCTTGTAGTAGTACACAGTTGGGGTGTATGTAAATAGATAGGTTTATAAGCGCGTTATTACTGTCTTGCCGCATAGCTAGCTTTTACTGCGATATCGGTAGAGCGTCTGCTTCACATGCAAGGGGTCCCGAGTTCAAACCCGCTGAGTGCCTAAATATGTATGTGTAATATTCCGGTCTGATTACATTGGTGGAGAATCTGGGTAGGCATTGTATGAGGTTATGCCCAAATGCTTAGATCATATGTGTATGTGTTGTGATATTTGTGGGTTTCAAATATGAAAAATATAAAAGATGGAGGTATGTAGTCAGTAGCGTAGCTACCTATTAGGTCATAAGGCCCGGACCTGCACATAATTAGGGTATAATCATATGGTTGAAAAATATGACAATGAAATAATAGTGTATGAATTTGTTGGGTTTTGCTTAAATTTATGTCTAAATATACGCCAAAACGCAGAGATGTCCTGAGTTTTCAAAATTCTCCGGGAAAGCATGACCGGAGCCCCATAGAAATAGTCGGGCATGTACATCTTAAAGGTCTAGCTACGCCCCTGGTAGTAGGACTCAGTTGGGGTGTATGTAAATAGATAGGTTTATAAGCGCGTTACTACTATCTCGCCGCAGAGCGAGCTTTTATGGCGATATCGGTAGAGCGTCCGCTTCACTTGCAAGGTGTCCCGAGTTCAAACCCGCTGAGTATCTAAATAGTTGTGTAATTTTTCCGGTCCGATTACACTTTTTTGAGTATCCTATCATTTTATCCAACGAATTTATTAAAGTCAATAATACAAAGTCACGAATGTAAGATTCTGTTGATCACATAACACACCTACGACGGAATTGTTTCACGTTAGTGTTGTCAATTTACCTTATACGAGGCGGCAATTGTACGAGAAATCATGACGTCGTTTTGTTGTTTACATGACGTCGCTATATTAAATAATGCGACATCTTAAACCACATTTAACGTTACTAACATGCATTTTATGAAGTAAGATTTCAAATAATGATAAATAGTTAAGGTATCTGAACGTATGTATGAAATAGCACGCAAACAAATGGGATTAAATATTTTGCTGTATACAAACACAGTTGCAGCTGTTATACACTAGTGTATTACGAGAAATAGGTCATGGATTTATTACTCTCCCAGAAGTCGTGTTATGTAATAAAAATACTTTCGAATATGTTTGAAGAGAGAACCATTCTTAACCATGTTTTGAAAGTTGTGAAAGAGTTTCCGAAATATAAAAGTAGATACAAAAGTCGATCAGGACATGCCGCATTCACAGAAGGCAGTCAACCAAAACGACACATACAAAACAAGCAACAATTACGGAGGTAAATAGAATCAAAACTGACTAAAGCTTGATACTCAAGCATCAACTTAATGAACGTTCTTCGAAACTTATGAGGTTCATATCAAACATAAAATCAAAGCATGTTAGTAAATGTAATTAAGTATTTCTTTTTATCTGTATTTGTTTAGGCCAAGCTGATGACCAAGTATAAAACTGAGACGGTAGAGAAGTATTTGACTATCATCAATAAGGCAGTAGAAGAAAAAGGCAAAGATGGTTTTGCTGTAAGCTCAAGTGTGAGTATATGTTTACGTTATTGTTACAAAATGTTTAATTGACCATTTAATATTATTTCCCCTTTTCCTTATTAACTACAATTTATTTTAACCGAATTAAAGAAGGGTTGAATTCATTTATCAATGCGGAGTTGGAACATTTGAAGGTTTGACAGTGTGGACCTTATGATAACCTCTACCTAAATCCTGAGAGGACGGTAGTGTTTGATGTTTGCCCCCAATCTTGTGTTGTCTAGCCTTTCATGGTTTCTTCGCTTGTGGCTCTGATCTCTACAAATTCACTGAGTCTTCTTCACCACTCTTTCCGTTGGGTATTGTTGTTTTTAGCTCTACTGGTCGAAGACCAGCAGAGCTTATGGGATGACGAGTTGTCCGTCGTCCGTCGTCCGTTAACATTTTCTCGTTAAGACGATAGGGCCTTCAATTTTTATCCAATCTTTACAAAACTTTAACAGGTTGTTGATATCAATGAATGCTCGGATAATTTCGAAAACCAGCTAGATCAGACCAGAATCGTCGGAGTTATGGCCCTTGATTTAGTTAAAAATGCTAAATTTTGCCTCGTTAAGACAATAGGGACTTCATTTTTCTTCTGATCTTTACCAAACTTTACCAGATTGTTAATGTCAATAAAAGCACGGATAAGTTCGAAAACCAGCCAAATCGGACCAGTAACAGCGGAGTTATGACCCTTGATTTAGTTAAAAATGCTATATTTTGCCTCGTTAAGACGATAGGGACTTCATTTTTCTTCTGATCTTTACCAAACTTTATCAGATTGTTAATGTTAATAAAACCTCGGACAAGTTTGAAAACCAGCCACATCGGACGAGTAACAGCGGAGTTATAGCCCTTGATTTAGTTAAAAATGCTATATTTTGCCTCGTTAAGACGATAGGGCCTTCATTTTTCATCTGATCTTTGCCAAACTTTACCAGATTGTTAATGTCAATGAAAGCTCGGACAAGTTTGAAAACCAGCCAAATCGAACCAGTAACAACGGAGTTATGGCCCTTGATTTAGTTAAAAATGCTATATTTTGCCTCGTTAAGACGATAGGGCTTTCATTTTTCATCCGAACTTTACCAAACTGTACCAGATTGTTACTATCAATGAAAGCTTGGACAAGTTTGAAAACCAGCCAGTTCGGACCAGCAACAGCAGAGTTATAGCCTTGATTTTGTTAAAAATTCTATATTTTGCCTCGTTAAAGACGATAGGGCCTTCTTTTTTCATCCGATCTTTACCAAACTTTACCATCTTGTTAATATCAATGAAAGCTCAAATAACTTTAAAAACCAGTCAGATCGGACTAGTAAAAGCGGAGTTATGGCCCTTGATTTAGTTAAAAAGGCTATATTTTGCTTCGTTAAGACGATATGGTCTTCATTTTTCATCCGATCTTTACCAAACGTTACCAGATTGTTAAAGGGACACACGGCAATCTCGATTTTTAAAAACTCGCGGCGTCCCGTTAGTTTTTCTACATAACATGCATTATTTCAATCATTAATTTTAAATATAAGAATAGTATCAATCAAATTGTTTTGGTATATTACTGACTTTTGATAAAATTGCACCAAAAATATATTTCAACATTTGGTAAAATAACGATGAAAATTGAAATCTCAAAAAATTATTTAATGATATGCAAGCAGGTTTAAAGTCAAAATGTCACTGTATTAATAAATCTAGAAGCTAATTTTGATGTTTGATAAAAACTTTAAGATTGCCGTGTGTCCCTTTAATATCAATGAAAGCTTGGACAAGTTCGAAAACCAGCCAGATCGGACCAGCAACAGCGGAGTTATTGCCCTTGATTTAGTTAAAAATGCTATATTACGATAGGGCCTTCATTTTTTGTCCGATCTTTACCATAGTTTACCAGATTGTTAATATAAATGACAGCTCGGACAGCTTCGAAAACCAACCAGATCGGACCAGTAACAGCGGAGTTATGGCCCTTGATTTAGTTAAATATGCTATATTTTGCCTCGTTAATACTATGATAGGGCCGTCATTTTTCAACCGATCTTTACCAAACTTTACCAGATTGTTACTATCAATGAAAGCTCCGATAAATTTCAAATACAGCCAGATTAGACAATTTACACCGGAGTTATGGCCCTTGATTTTCTGAAATATGCTATATTTTGGCCTCATTAAAAAGAAAGGGCCTTCATTTGGCCAGATTTCAGTGAAACTTTTCAAGGATGGTCAGTACCAAGCCTAATTGTACATATCGTTACCGTGTTCCGGTTGAATGATTTTGGCGGAGTTATGTCCCTTTAAAGGTTTTAATACACAAACTGTGTCTGGACTAGTTCTCCTGAACGTCTCCCCACATTTCAACCAAACTTTACAGGGATGATCAGCACCAAGCATAGTTGTGCACATCATCATCGTCGCGTTCCGGTTAACATATTTTTGGTGGAGTTATGGCCCTTTAAAGGTTTTTGATTCACAAACATTTTCCGGGCTAGTTCTCCTGAACCCCTGACTGGATTTTAACGAAACTTGAAAAGGATGATCAGTATCAAGCCTAGTTGTGCATATCTTCGCCATATTCGGGTTGAATGATATTTGGCAGAGGTATGACCCTTTAAAGGTTTTTTAGCCATTCGTTGTCCAGATTAGTCTCTTCTGAACTCCTTGCTGGATTTCAACGAATCTTGATGGGGATGATCAGTACCAAGCCTAGTTGCACCTGTCATTGAATGAATTTTGACAGAGTTATGACCCCTTAAATGTTTTAATACACTAATTGTGTACAGACTAGTTCTCCTGAACCTCTGGCTGGATTTCAGCGAAACTTGTCAGGGACAATCAGTACCAAGCCTAGTTGCGTATATCATCACCATGTTCTGGTTGAACGATATTTTAAAGAGTTATGGCCCCTTATACATAAACTTTATCTAGAGCCAGTAGAGCGTCCAAAGGCCCTCTTTGGCCTCTTGTTTTCATTGTATAGTTAATCGAATCAGTAGGCCGTATTGCCTGATGACCGTTCCAAGTCGGTATCTTTTAATTTGCCCTTTGTTTGTGTTACAGTGCGGATCTATGGTGACATTGCGTTTGGGTGCTATGATTTCTATAGGACACTTTTTCAAGGCTGTTCCGTTTTTTATATGCATATACACACGATCATGTGTGTGTTAAACCGATATTGCCTATTAATGCTGCCTAATTTGTTAGAGGATATAGCCTGGCGCAAGTCGACCGTTTTATTGGCAATAGAGTAAGAGTGCGGTTTGGTGCACCCTAGAACCTGGTTTAAACCCGGCCTTTTTGCCACCGACCGTTCCAAGGCGGTAGCTCTATTGTCGACTAGTTTATGTTTGTGAGGTCACATGCCTTGCCCCTTATTTATCCTTGCCATTGTTGTGTGTTTCAATGCGTGGTTTTGGTTGACTGTGGTCCTTGAATGCTACATTTCCTGTTCGACGTTTTATATCTGCTTTTATAATAAAGAGACAAACTCTCATTTTTGATAAAAAGGTCTATACAGCCTGTCATTCGTAGAAGTTTCAAAACGGCATATATTGCTTTATATTAAGCTTTTCCTTGTGCATGAAATGTACATTTTTAACCATTCTTTTTTTTTTCAGATTTCCTTTGCCGATCTGTATATATTATCCACCATCGAAAACTTTAAACTCGATGAAAATGACGGTCTGGCAAAATTTCCAAAATTGAAAGCTAATATTCAGAAAACACGAGAGAACAAAAATATAGAAAAATGGCTCAAGAGCAGACCAGCTACCATGTTCTAGAGAGCAGTTTTGCATTGTCAGGATTGAAACGTGATATAAATAAAAATGACAATACAAGGTAATACGGAGTACAGAGCACCAGAAGTATTTCTCAATATATTTTGACAGAGTTTTTACTTTTCATTGAAATAGTGTCCTTATAATTTTATTGTCTTGACTGCAAGATAAAACCTGCTTTATAAAAACTGCATGTAGCTTGTAACAAATAAAATATAACACAATATTACGAAGTGCGGGCCACTACCGTACGTGCATACTGGTATGTTAATGATAAATATATAGATCAATACATTTTACATGTGATTTGCACTTATTATTGTTCCTCCTATTTATTGCATTTTCCCATTTATAATGAACATGTACATGATATAAGACCTATCCATTAGATGCTTCTGAAAAGCAGAACACGTGTTAAATCCACAGACCTCAAAGTCAACGGTAGCTGCGAGAATCGTAGCTCTTATGGTGCGTACCTAACATAGAGTTACGATGCCATCCTTTATAGAATATATGTTTAAGACATCCAGCAAAGCCTGCATGAACAACCACCGTATTTCAATAGAATAAACCTTACAAAGAAATATAAAAATATCGGACAGGGAAAGCAGCATTCAAGAAGACAGTCAACCATAAAACACAAAAACAAACACGCAAACGGACAAATGAGAAGGCAAAAGTAATAAAAAAATGCAAACGACATCACAAACACAAAAGGGTTGACAATAGGGCTACCGCCTTGGAAAGGTCAGTGGCAACAAAGGTCACTGGGGGTTTATACCGGTTCTAGGGTGCACCAAACCTCACACTTACCCTACTGTCATCCCATTAAAACAGGACAGCGTTAAATAAAGAAATCCCCGCCATGATCTAATCTCTAACCAACAAGGCAGCATCAATAGGCAATATAAGTAAAACACAAATATGCTCTTGTAAATATAATACAAAAAAAACAATAGCCTAGAAAGTCACAATGAAGGTACTCAATGACTTGGCAGAAGCCAGAGCAACAAGAGAATAACTCATTAAGGGCACGACAGGAAAGATCATAGACAAACATCAAACGCCACCGTCCCAATGGGCTTTAAGTAGTCGTCATCATAGGGTCCACAGCCTGTCCGGTCATCGTACAATTAAAGAGGAAAGCATATAACCACGCATGCATACATACAACGCACTAAAGAGGAGAATATCTCGTCGAATTTTATAAAATACTACGTGATTCAGATATATTTAACAGGAAAGCGTCAGATGTGTGCGTATGGCGGGGTTAAGTTTCCAAATACGGAACTAGACGTCACTCGAGAACGAGATTATTTCGAACGAAAACAATGATAATGTCTGAAATTAATAGTTCTCTAACAGTGGCCTTCGAGCACTGAATATCGGCGTGTCGTTCCTCTCTGTGGTAAGTCTTCTGCGTGCAGCTGTGGTATTTAATGTTTGTTCTATTGAAAAACGGTGGTTGTTTATGCAGACATTGCGAGATGCCTTCGTAAAAATCGGTACGGGGTCCTGCTGATTCTTGGCTCTATGGTAGGTACATACTACCATAACAACCGTGATTCTCACGCCTAAGTCAATGGCCGCAGAGTAGTGTTATCACTTACCGGTCCTTTGGGATCATCAAACCCAATCTCTGTGACTGTTAAGTAGAATACGGCTTACTATGCTGCTAGGCGGTGTGCTGGTGGTGATAGGTTTAATACCTTGTATTACTTCTCATGAACAGACTTAATAAGAACTAGCCTGCTGGTTTTCTCTGTTTGTTGCTACTAACGAATCCCCTTTTTTGGTATTTATTGACCTTCACACTAGCATTTGTTTAGTGATGTGTGGTTGTGTAAAATATGATGTTGCTTTTTAAATTACCTATGAAATAAATACTGAAAAGTGGATGCCTTGGAAGAAACGATCACAAACAAAAGATAAAAGTAGCAGACTCCGTTTTATTTAGTCTGTTCATGAGAGATAATGTGAAGTGTAAGCCTCTCACGCCTCCTAGCACCGGCTTAAATGATATTCTACTTTAAAGCCGCACAAATTGAGCTTGATGACCCCAAAGGACAGTAATTAATAACACAACTGATTTGCAGTCGGGGCGACATTTTACGGCCGCCACACAGCACTAAACAAACGCTAGTGTGAATGTCAATAAATACTGAAAAGAGGATATCTTGTACAATAGATAAATGTAGCAGACTCCGTTTTATTGAGTCTGTTGATGAGAGGTAACGTAAAGTGCAAATCTCTCACGCCTCCAAGCACCGGCTTAAATGATATTCTACTTTAAAGCCACAAAAATTGGGCTTGATGACCCCAAAGGGCAGTAATTAATAACACAACTTATTTGCAGTCGGAACGACTTTTTACGGCCGCCACACAGCACTAAACATACGCTAGTGTGAATGTCACTAAATACTGAAAAAGGGATTCCTTGGAAGCAACAAAAGCAAACAAGAGATAAAAGTCGCAGACTCCGTTTTATTGAGTCCGTTCATGAGACGTTATGTGAAGTGCAAATCTATCACGCTTCCTAGCACCGGCTTAATTGATATTCTACTTTTAAGTCACAAAAATTGGGCTTGATGACCCCAAAGGACAAGTAATAACACTACTGATTTGTGGTTGGGCGACTTTTTACGTAAAGTCAGTTTTTTATAACAAAGGGACTGTGGACGCTGTAATTGGTAACGTTTCACTTATAACAACACATGCAATTATATATGTATTCGGACAATATGTCAATCCAATGTGAAATAGTATTTTTCCATCTGTAAAGCAGCATCAACCAGTGCAGGCGGGGGATTACCCTATAGTCATCTCAACAAAACGGCAGGTAAATAAAGAAATCACCGCGAATATATCCTCTTACAAACTATGCAGCATAATTTGGCAATATAATTATAACACAAGATGATCATGTATATATGAATATTAAACAAAACAAAAGCCTTGAAAGACACAAAGGAATTACTCATTGACTTGGCAGAAGCCAGATCAACAAGAGAATAAAAGTAGGTATAAACGTCTAACAGGAAATGTATCATTCAAGGACAAAGTCAAACAAAGAAAACACATAGAAACGACAAAAATGAGATATAGGGTCCTATAGAAACCACAGCGTCCAAACGCAGTGGCATCTTTTGTCCGCACTGTACTACAAACAAGGACCAATATTTAATTAATTATACAATGAAAAAGACAAAATACAACAGAAAGGTGGTGAAGACAGATTTACCGACTTGGAACGGTCAGTATGTAATAAGGGCTAAAGGTTCGCTTGAATCGATTTTATGTGTACACAATCCTCGCTATTATCCTGTCTTCAGCGCCCATCTAAAGGAATTCTCTAACAATAAAGTCCACATCCAGAGAAACTAACAAAAGAAACATTAAGATGTTGTTGCAAAGCTATATAAAATACAAAATAAGAAACATCTCAGGATGTATCCAGAATTGTACTGAACAACCACAGCAGTTGCAGCCAAATAGAAAACCAATCTAGGGTACGACCAAAATACTCGAGGAACGAAAGCTCAAGCACCTACCTCCTTTGGTCCCCTTGGTCGGGGTTTCAGTAGGTGCAATCATAGAGTCGCAAGAGATTGTCCAGTCATCGCACAAGGGAAAAGTGAGGAGTAGTGACTGTAGAGGGGTCAATCACTAATTATGCAGTGCGCTGTAATACTAAAGGGTTTTATCCTTTTCTATCGAACTTCCTGATTAATTGTGTAAATTGGTCAGGAAACCCGCCTTCAAAGTTTATAGACCACAGTACCATAAAATAATGGTTGTGATATTCCTAGTCGCAGAAGTGTTTTAAGGTTGGCGTTGTACTTCTCCACTAGATTTTCGTTGTTTCGGTAGAATTTTGAGAAAGATCTACGTAGTTTATGATAACGTAAACCCTGCTGAAGAAGTTTACTTGTCGATCATTGAAGTCTATAACATCATTAAAAGCTCTAGCAAAACGAATTAGCTGGGAGACATAAACCCCGTATGATGTAGCAGGATGTACATCCCATCCAGGTGTGGATAGTTAACGATGTTAAAGTTGAAGTCTCTTATCATAGATTTTAGTATGTATGAAATCACTGAGAGATGAAGATCGAGGAATGCTGCTTCAGTATCCGAACTGTTGGCTTTATTCAACGTGAGCTCTGGTGAATAAATGTTGGTAACAATATGAGCAAAGAACGGATTATCAATATCGAGTATGTCATCTAGATATCGATATGTATTATTAAACGCATCAATAACTTCACTCTGGCTAGCAGGTGACAAACTCAACATACAATATCTTTCATAGCAGTACAAAAACAAATCTGCGACACGTGGCGCACAGTTACCCATCGAAATACCAACAACCTGGCGGTAAACAGTTTTACTGTATCTTATAAAGATGTTATCGGAAAAAAGATAACGCTCTACAAACATCAGAACAAGTCCACAAATTATAATTATTAATAGGGGCGTTTGTAAAGAAAGCCCTGACATTATTACAAGATAGAAAATATGTACCTTATCTAGCAAATGTCTTCTGAATAAGCTGAAGTAATTTATCTTTGATTATATTACGTGGTAGAGGAGTATATAGTGTGCTTAGAGAACAGTCATGAAAACGCTTACATCGTAGTTTATCAAGGACTATTCCAGAGTTTTTGATAGACTAAAACAGATTCCCGACTTTTTCAAAAGCCTTTCAGCAATACTTGATAATGTTCTTTAATCGCGGACAGTCAGGAAGTCAATAGTTTTTATATACTGGTCGTGGTACATGAACTTGAATTAGCAATAGAACGTGCTCTGTATGGAATTTGTGTAGTTTGGGTATCTAGTAAATTGTAGGAAGCCTCGTCTTCTTACTATTTACAGAAACCTTTATAGTCTCCATAAAGGTCACATGCTTGGAAACAATGTCCTTCTCCAGCAAAGCTGTGGTTAGATAAGCAGAAGTGCTCGCTATTCTGCCTTTAAAGCATTGATATAATGTAATCGTCAGACAATAATTATACTGTTGGAAGTTCTGTCTGCAGGAACGAGAACATATTTAGTATGCAGATTCTGAATACCCTTCTTAAGGTGTCGTAAATTGTAAGTAGACGGCCGTGGAAGCAGGGATGGATTTGATTCGTAAAATAGTATACGTAATTCAATAATTCCAGAAATAGTTCTCATCCAAGAATGTTTATCTGCGCTTTTGCGCTTACACCACTTAGTAAAGAAATCCGTTAAAGAAATAACTATAAAAAATATAAAAAGATCGGACAGGGAAAGTAGCATTCAAGAAGGACAGTCACCCACAAAACACAGAAACAAACACGCAAACAGACAAACAAGAAGGCAAAAGTAATAATAAATGCAAACGACATCACAAACACAAAAAGGTTGACAATAGGGCTACCGCCTTGGAACGGTATAAAAGTCGAACTGGAAATGCAGCTTTCACAGAACACAGTAAATCTAAAAACACACTTAACGACAAACTAGAATGGCAATGTTAATAAGGAATAAAGGCATATGACGTCACAAGCACTTCATTGCGACAGGCATTAAAATCAATATCTGATGGAAGGCGATATTTAGGACCTTTGGACATTAATTGCCGGATCCTCTTATCCTCAATAATATAAAGATTGTTAGTGAAATTGTGACCGGCAGGTTCATAACGAAATTTGGAATTTTGACAGTCTCGATCAGTAGGATCTCGATTAGATGTCTCGATTTTAAGATCAAAAACTATCCTATTATAATTGAAAATAAAATTTCTAGTTGATTTCTTTTACTTCTAACATATAATAGGAGTCTCAATTTTCTTGAAATATTAGGAATTTTGTCAGTCACCCGCAGGTCATTAACTACTCCGGCAAAATTAATGAAATCGATGCCTTTATTAACAAAAGTTGTCTTCAAAAAATGTTTCATCTGGTCAGATGAAACACCTATATGCGGACGCAGAATATGTTGTGAGTAACTTTGAATAATAAATGCAACCCCAATATAATGGATTATTACGGACGTAAATGGCATCAGCTTCTTCATCAAGTTTCTGATATCAAGAAAAATACAGACTACATTGTTACGGAGGTGCCTATCCGAACTGTTATATATAGTATAAAGGTCTGCAAACAATAAAGACTCTCTTAAATTTTCGTTTAAGATTATGGTTCTTTCTGCGACCATGCGACCGTCGTTTACGTTTATGAATAGACATTATGCTAAAAAGGATGTATATCCAGGTTATTCGTCATATTTCCTTCCTCATACACTGAACACAATTGCTAAGTATCAACTTTTGTATCTTAACTAACTTTCTTATTTTAAATATATTTTAGAAAAGATATATGATAAGTATTTTGTTTTGACCCATAGTTTGTAAAACATTTATTTTTTGTTTAAATTGTTACATCTTTTGAGAGTTACCCTCCATTTATATGAAAACATGAAATGTGCTGATAAAACACATAACATGAGTCAAAGATAGCTTAAAGATATAAAATTCTTAAAAATTGGTATGAAATAATAGAAAAAAAACATAAAAAATTGACCCCTTTTTTACGGTGGCATAGACGTGACATGTGAGAAAAATAAATTATCTCGTGGCCACGACTTATTTATCTCGTGGCCACGACTTATTATGTCGTGACCTCGACTTATTTATCTCGTGGCCACGACTTATTATCTCGTGGTCACGACTTATTTATCTCGTGGCCACGGCTTATTATCTCGTGGGTACGACTTATATTATCTCGCGGCCACGACTTATTATCTCGCGGCCACGACTTATTTATCTCGTGGCCACGACATAATTAGCCAATCAGAATTGCTGAAAAAATTCGCTAGAAATCGCGACTTTTCACCCTTATTAGGGTATGGGCTCCCTCTCCCCCTACCGGCGCCCTAACCCACCATCCCCATCCGGCCACGCCAATTTTTTTCTTCACTATTGCTGATTTGTTTTTGGTCCATTCATAGACTTATAGCTATGTTGCCTGCCCCCCCCCCCCCCCCACCCCACCCCCTCCTCCGCCCCTACCCACCCCGCCTAACCCACCCCGCTTAACCCACTTGAAACCCGATGTTTGTTTTTTTACATATTTCTGTGTTGTTTTGGTCTATTCAGAGAC